>CM031242.1:554679989-555132297 GCA_018340775.1 Taxus wallichiana var. yunnanensis | reverse complement strand
AGGAATGTTAGTTTCAAAGTGAATAAATATGTTCATAACCAACATATTAGAACTTCATGGTGACAATTGCAATTCAATTTTAAATTTTTAAAGGGGAATGTGAAGTTGTGGAGGTAGATTGGGAATAAAAAACAATTGAAGGTGCGGTGAAAAGAATAACGAATAGAAAAACAACAATAAAAATAGTCACAAAAATTGTGAAAATTAAGCTTTAGTAGAGGCGATGTAATTGACAAATTAAAATTTGAAATTCTTAAGTACAAATCACAAGTGAGGGATGAATAACTACTAGGGACGATAAAATTTGAATGGGAAGAGCATAGGTCAATGGGTAGTGCAAATGAAAGTGATTCCAAATGGTTTGTAAAGTTATTTATAATGTCAACTTGTTTGAAAGTGAAGGCCCATGTAACTCTCTTTTATAACTTTTGTGTTTTATATTCCCTCATTACCTCATGCTCTCCATCATGGAACTAAGGAATTGAGGGAAAAATTCCTCACATCCCATGTAGAGGTGACCTTACCAACTTTTTGTTTCAAAGTCTTTACCTTATTAGGATATCGATAAAGTATAGTAATGAAAGAATTGTTCCTTTGTTCTTAATGGAAGCAATATTACTGAAAGACCTACTCAATTCACAATACCCAAATTATCTGTGTCTAATCATCGGGAACAATGAAACTATTCCACCTATTTCGATTAGGGTGTCTTAGTCGACCAACTAGCTTAAAAGCGCCCAATACGCAATAAAACTCTTTATGCCAATTTTTGCTCATATTGGGGAAAAATATAATGTGGAACTGTTTCACTTGTTCCTCTAAAGGGTGATAAAGTTGATTGAGGGCAAAAACTCGAAAATGACTAAAGCATAAATTTGAAAATTTTGTAGGGGAACCAATACACTTAGTGAAACATTTTTAGAAAAATTGAGCTAAAATTTGTAAGTTATTTTTCATATGATGTCAAGTATGATGAAATTTACACAATTATTATGAAAAAATCATAGGCTTTTAGAATTACTATGTTATGCCATATACATGAAAATTATGAAAACATTGGCTCAGTAAAAACTCGAGTGCTATATTGGATCCATAGAAAGGCCAAGTGCTACATTAGATACATAATAAGATCGAGTGTTGTGATGGATCCATACAAAATCGGTACTATAATGACTCACGAAGTCGTGAAATGATAAAATTCTCACACACAATATTCACATCACCTTTGATGACATTTGGTATAATCAAGTGTAGCCATTTCATGATTTTTAATTTCGGTTATTTGTTATTTACTAATTTTATAAGTATCAATATTGAGTATTAATATACATACTTTGGCATGTAATTTACGTGTTCACATGTATGGCTTAAGGATAGAGAGAAAAATTTCCGGCCTTATGTACACCTTACCCACTTTGGGAGTTTCACATTTACATTACTTTGATCGAGAAAATTTTAGTTACTAAACAAAAATGGGAGAAATTATAGTACCCAAAGTTTATACATAAAGCACTTAGCAATAATAATTTGGCATATATCCCAACATTATCCCATTTATATACTTAATTGATTTAATTGTAAGGCATCTCGCTCAATTCCTATACCCCGAGTCCACTAGGTCGGCCCATGTTGCTTAGTTTAGCACTTTTTACTAATGCACCTTATATCGAACACATTTATAGACTTCTATATATCTACCTCATGTCTTTGACTAGACCCCATGCTAAACTTGAAAAAAATCTCCAAACAAAGGGAAAAATCAACTGACGTTTCTTCCCAATGTTGGTGGTTTTATCCTTTATACTTACACGGATCAAAATTTTAACATAACGAGCTACCCCATTTGGATTAGGTTTGATTGAGTGGGAAATCATTTTCACATGTCACTTAAATAAACACATACAACTTATTTATTATGGGCATCTCTTGACATTAAGGGGACCTCACATCCAAGCACACTCTAAGGACTTTGGGCCTTAATCATTGAAGTATAAAATCCCTAGAGTACACCAGTGAGCTAAAAGTCTTAATATATCCTCTGTTTCTTCCTTCAATCACTCTCATGTACTAAAATTGAATTCAATGATCATTGGCAAGCGTTGGAGGCCTTATTAGTGTTTTTACCAAAAACTATTGTTTATGCACATTTGCACACATCCATCAAGAGGGAGAACTACACATGATTGAGGCCCTTTGGAGGTAGTGTTATGTAAGAAACTTTTAAAAATTGGGAATTATTGAGGTTAGTTTTTCCAAATTGTAAAAACCCTTTTTATGTCACGATGGAAGGAGCTAGGATGTCTACATAGAATAAGCCATTTACAGGTATAGAAGTGTGATTGCTATATTATGATCACAAATTATGGATCTAGGGATGAGATGTAGTAAGTACGATAATTGAGTACAACTAAGAGAATCAGAGAGAAAATCATCCATAGAAGGGAAAAAATGTTAGGTGTTTATTTTTAGATTATACGATCCTATCTTGTGCTTATTTGGGAAACTAAAATTTTACAAGCACATTGAAGACACTCTACACAACCCATTTCAATAGTTTCAAATCTCCCACACTTCCAAACTATATAAAATGAAGTTACTTATTAATTCTAAATGTAGTTAATTTTATTTAGCTTTCAAGAACAATGATTGATTTTATCATATTAGCACATGGTTTATAATTTGTGTATTTTTAATTGTTATTTTCGATTCATAATTGTACACATTATTAATTATCTTAATTGGATTAACTCTAATTTTGATTTGACACTTGTGTACCATATTTTTGACCACACTCTTGAATCAAAATTATCAATCACCAATAATGTTTGAGAAAAATATATAAATATTACCTTCATGATAGTGTTTACCAAAAAATGTGTAATAAAATCATCCACTAGTGATGTAAAGATATATATAAGTCCTTGTGGTAACACATAGAACCAATGAAAATCACATCATTGTAGGATGCTAGGAAATATCTTGGTCAATAACTAGGTTTCATGTGAAAAGTACAAATAAGAGTCATGAAATGACTTGAGGTGGTGAGATGGATCTCCCTTCCCATTATATAATTCAAAATTTGGAGAGGGTAGTAAAGTACCTCATAAGCTAAAGGGTTGAGTAATATTTCATATGACGTGACTCGATTGCACAAATTTTAGACCCTTAAAAATTCTTAAATTTTATCTTGCAATTCATGTAGTGTTCATGTACAATGTTCATATCAAAAAGTTGGCAAGTAATGTGATGACATACATAGAACAAATGTTTTAGGTAAATAAATAATTTTAAAAGCATTGTGAGTAATGGAAGGAGTTTGAGAAGCTAATAAAGGAGTACCAATATGAAAATCAACAATAGGAGGCATGGAAACAATTGAAACATGTAAAATAAGAGAATCCCGAGTTGTAATGGTGTTTGAAGAAATATAAGAGATGACCACATGATTAAACATGAAAGATGTTTTAATAGTTCCTTGATCGTTAATTACATTCAAATATCCATGGCTTGCCTTATAGGTCCAAACTTGAATAATAATCATGTTGATATGTTTACGATCTTGATTTTGAGATTGGATATCCCTTATTACACTCAATATATTTTCCATTTTACTATGATTTTTCAAGAGATGCCATCTAAGACCAATTAAGTATTGAAGTCAATTTGGATCCTTTAGAGCAATCTCTTTCCTTTTACTACTTTGAATTTGGATGGAATATGAGGAAAATTTAAAAGATTGGCATCCATAAGGGTCTTAAGATATTTTGGAATAACTTTAGTGTGAGTTGGGTGTCATTGAGAGTAACCATATCATTTTTGTGGAAACCCTAATAAGAATTAATGGAATTTCTACAAGATCAACAATATTAGAATTTAACCCAACATTTCATCGGTTTGGGGTCTTATATCTAATAAACATGGATTGCATAAAATATATAACAAGTAAAATAATGATACACAACGAATATTACACACAAATTAATGAGGGATAAAGGATTTAAACAAGTGAGACAAACCCTTAAAAACCAACGAAAGGCGAAATTAATCCCTAAAATATAACAAACAAATGTGTAGGTATACATAAAGTGAAAACCATAGGTTAAGTACTAATTAAGTCACCTTTATGAAAATAGAAAGCCATAGGTTGTGTGTTCGATATAAACACATGTTCACCTAAATGTAAGTGCTAAAAATGGGTTTAGATACAACCTAAATGCAAAATAAGTTTAAATAGATATACATAAGAAAATCAAACCTAGTTAAAAAAGACGTTAATCTAGAACATGATTTAAAGAAATTTAACTCTCAATTAGATGAATGAGATCAAATAAATATAGTAGTAATAAACAAGATCTAGCATACAAAGTACAAACAAGTGTGCAAGATAGGAGATGAGAGTGAATTAGCTTGTATCGAGATCTGGTCGATTCTGGGCTAGGAGATGACCTGAACAAACTAGATCTCAACTATGTAAGCTTTATCTCGAGAAAATAGAAATTGGAACCTCTTCGGATAGGACCACCTATGATGGAGGATAGACTACCTGAGGCAATCGATGTCGAACTAGGTGCTAGTGTCCAGATAGCAACTCAACTTCTAGTCTATTCAGGATTTAAACTTGGCTTCTTCCTTTCACTTCTTGTCGCACCCACTTTAGTGTAGGGTACTTGTGTCACACTTATTTGTGTAAAACAAAACCCTAACCATCTACATAAGGCTCAAACAAACATTATATGGAATAAATAATGTATATGCTCGAGTCATACTGACCTCGGTGGTCACCCCAATGTGATTGTCACCAAGCACTACACTATATTTCAGACTCTATGTAGTTCTCGATGTGTGTGTCTCGTGATTGAATTTATGTCCCTTGAAGCTAGGTTGCCCTTATATTAGTAAGCACTGAGATAGTGTTCTATAACTACTTTCCCCCAAAGATGAATGTGTGAGATGGAATTCAGAAATAGTCCCTCCCATGCAAGTGAACAACCCAACTCAATCGCATGATCCTTGAATTTTGTTCTTTTCCCAAGTAGTAGATAATAAGAATAGACCCAATTGCCTATCCCCTAATAATAGTAAGTCATGCATATATATATATATATGTTTCCCTTGTTTGAATTTCATCATTACCAAAAAAAAGGGTAATCCAAAGTGATAAAAGAGACTTTAGCAAAGATACCAAATGATGTGGTAATTCAAAATCAGGAAAAGGAGGGTAAGGGACATAAACATCAAAAGGGGATAGTAGCTCTGAGGCACTCCTATCCCTAATAGGACGTAGTGTCTAGGATGATTGAAACATATAACTGTTAATATATAGATGGGTCACACATCGTCTAGTGTCCAAAAGTAAAGTGATCATTCAAGAAAAGCAAATAATAAGAGTGTGGGAAAGATAAAAACAATGAAAGAGTAAAATAAGTATTGTTAATGTCTAGTGTTATTGTTTAGGATTCATCTATATAACAACATACTTAGAGGTTCGATGTAAGTAAAAATGCATGATTTTGTGTCTACATTTTCCCCACTTTATCTTTGGTGAATGAATATTCATGGCATAAAGTAGATAAGAAGAGCTCACCTTGTCGAGATTGGAAGGGAGTTATGAATCGATAACATTTTGAATGAGGATTGTAATTGATATCTTACCAAATGGAGATTCTAGAGTTTGTATATTGTGGAATCTAGAAGAAGATAAAAATCCTAGGGGTGACCTCGTGTGTGTGTAGAAATGATGCATGAATTTTTTCCTTAGATATTGACCTTGGTGGAGTGTCTTGTGCTTGAGAACATCTGTGTTGCCTTTTGTTAGAGTAAGGTCAAACCTGCAAAAGAAAACAAGTGTAGTCAATAATCATGATAAATTAAATTGAACTTTAACATAGCAAATGCAAAAATATAAATGTTTATTAAAAATAAGTGAATCAAAGATAGAGTGTGGATGTGTGCCACGAGAAAAGAGATATAATTATTCTTGTATGTTTGCTTTACCTTGGAGATGGTTGGAATAGTACTAAGAATTTAGGTGTCATGTCGCCAAATTAAGGATTTGAGCGTCTGTTGCTAAATTGAGGATTTACACCTCATGTTGCCAAGGGAAGAGTATTGGGAGAGCTGTAGGTTTTCCCTCCAACTAGTAATGCTTCCCCACTGATAAGTGCCACTGCAGATGATCACAAACCCGATTGAAACTTGCCATGAGTGATACATTGTTCCAGGCATATTATTGTCCTACATATGCCTTAGGTGCCACTTTCTTATTTGGTACGAGAAAAATAAAGTAATTAGTTCCCTTGTAACTTTCCACTAATTTTGTTCCTATTTTTTGCTTGAGTTACCTAGGGAGAGGGTCCTAGCCCTTATGACATCACTAGCCCACATCGGTTGTGAAACCATCCAAGGATGGTAGTTTAAGCTCTTGGTGAGCCCATGGATTCAACCACAATATTGTGGTGCCCTATCACCAAGGTATCCAAATCCTTAGTAGTAGGCCACCTTAACATGGAGCCGAGATTTGAACCTTGGACCTCCCAATTACAAGGAGACCTAAGAACCTTTACACCACTACCCATTGGATATCGATTTTGTTCCTATTAAAAACGATTGCAATCTAATTGATTCTATAGTACTAGAATTGGAGAAAAAATGTCACTGGAAGCCTGTTGATCCTGTAATGTTCTTGTTTCTACCCCCAGGACATGACTGTCTGTGTGGACAATAGCACCCACCATTCTTATCGATTTGGTCACTCATATCTAGGCTATGATTTAGTTCAATTTTGATTCGATCTTATTTTGTAGCTCATTTCTATTTTGATTATGTTGTTTACCATTTTGTATCTGAATTTTGTACTACTAAGAGAGTGAAATAGTCACCCAATTATTGCCCCCACTCATTTGGGGTGCGTGAGTTGATCTAAGGCGAGCGTGACCCAAACAAGGAAAGTAGAAATTGATGTGTACATATGAAATAAGACTCCTGCGGGAGGAATAGGGAATGCATATGGTGATAGCCATGGCACAAGTAAAACAATGGGAAAGGCTAGCCAAAATTGTTAGTCATAAGAAAACATGATAAAATACAATAAAAACTAGTTTAAAAATGCAATAATATGGCAAAAGACACAACAGGTTATAGGTTGAATACATGGTGCACAACTCAAGATGTTGCAAGAAACTCAAATCCTTTGAGGCTACAGAATTAAAAACACACAATCAAGCATAGGGCATAACCCACAAATAATGACAATCAAGATACAAACATAGATAAGATATAAGCAAATTAGATAACCATGGTTGGAAGTAGGTCTGTAAGACAAATGCTACACATGAAGCACCCATTAGCATATTAGATAATTTGATAGTTTGCCACAATGCATACATCTACAAATAAAAATGAATGTAGTAAATATTGCAATGATAGAACTTGAATATAGAGAAATAGGTAAAGGTAGATGCCCCCAGGAGCCTTAGTGGGACTGGTAAGGTACAATTCCAAGCATCATGCATCATGTAAGAAACTTGTAAGTGATCTGCATTCACCTCAAAAAGTACCATGTGAACATGCATGTGTGTATGGAAAAATGATAAAACATACTATGAATCCAAGTAACATGGTAAGTAATGTGCAACACATAATAGAATGAGCAAGAACTTATACATCCAATTAAGATCTAGGCTAATGTTTTTAAAAAAATCAAATATGTGAACATGAAATAGAACATCTATGAGAGGGGAGCAAGGTTTCCCCTAGTGTATGTGTGCAAGGTGAGGTCCATGTAGGTAAGTGCACCCTCAACAGTCATGTATGAAACTAGAACAATAGTGCCACAATGATCTATCCAATGAGGATAGAGGTGAGGGTGCACTATTTACCAATGTGAAAAGATGAACACATGTGAACATGATCCAAGGACCTAGTGTCATGTGAAAGTGCATATATCATAGCATGTGGAGTAGGATTATGTCATGCATGTGGAGAAACTAGAATATGTGGAACATTGGTAAGTAATAAGTGCAATTTGGGAAACATAAGAGCTACAAAGGAACAATGTCGACATAGTGATGGGAAAACCCTATAGATTCCAAGTTCCCAAATATACGAGGAGTAAATGCAATGCCATACATAATAAGGATATGGATAGTATCGAAACTAGAATAGCTTGATCATTGGGCTTGTTGGCAATAATGGAAATAGTAGTACAAACATAAGGATCAATGTGTGAGTCAATAGATGTGTAACATATGTATTGCTATGAGGCTCATCAATATCAACCACAAATAATGGAGGGAGAGACACAAGACTCATCATAAACAATAGGTGCAATTTGGAAAGATTGGAATCATTAAAGTTATATGAACTAGCCCCTATGACCATAAACATAAATGTGGAAAGAGGGGAATTGATTTCCCCCATGGATGTAACAAGATGAGGTGTAGCCATAGTAAATGAGTCATGCATAGAATTTTGGAAAGTGAGAGCATTATGAATCATTATCAAATTAGCACATTGTGTTCTACCTTGTGATGAGGAAGGTGTAGAGAGTGATGTAACATTGGAATTAGTAAGCATATGATCATTAGAAGTGCATCTAGAGTTGTGCCAAGTAACATATTTAAAGTTCATGGTCATGGTGACATTGTGAAGGGGGATATGAGTGTCTCCCAACACCTTAGGTATCGTAGATGTAACAACCATCATAGGGGACAAAGCTCTAGATATAGGTAAGTGTGCAAAAATATGTATTAGGGATCGAGCATCATGTGGATGAAAATGAGACATAGTGGGAGGAGTATCATGGGTGCCAATAGAAAGTTCATCATGTAAATCAATAACACTATAGTCCATCATAGGAGAAGAATGATGTGCAATGTAAGTAGTAACTTCATCATCATGTATGAGAGGGATATCACAAAGAGTAACAACATGAGGTGTGGAATCTATTGTAGCGTTATCCATGGAAGAAGGTGTGATAAGGAAGTATGTGTTTATGACATGGGTAGAAAGAGCTACACGCGTAATATGTAACCAAGGATGACCTAAAAGATATTATAATTCAGATTATGAGGACAAACATGAAATAGAACATTAAGAGTATAAGGGCCTATAATAATGGGTAGAGTGATTTCTCCCAACACTTGCTTAGGTGTATTATCAAAGCCATGGATACATAGAGTAGATGGAGTTAGATCAACAACAGAAAATCCTATTTGATGGAGAAAGGAAATGTTGCATACATTAAGACCAAATCCATGATTAACTAAAACACACTTAAGAAGCACATTACTAATTTGAACTTGAATATACAATGGAGAAGCATTGTCATCAATTGTATGGTAAGCCATAAAATAATTTGACACAAGCAAGCCAAATAGACAAATAGATTTGTATTGAAAGTGATGTTGATCAAAAAGTGATTGTCGTCAAATGAATAAAATGACCATATCTCGAAATATAATTTGAATTTTATAAAACAAAAAGAGAATTTTTTGAATCTAATGATGTAAAATAAAAACCTCTAAGGGATTTTCTCAAAAGTGTGTATTTTTTTGATTTATGCCTTAATTACCAAAAAGTGTAATTTTGAATTTTTGAAATTTTGCTAAAAATTAGGGCAAACAAAAAGAGGTTTTCATTAAATATGTAAAAATGAAAAATAACCTCAAAGGAATTTAAAAATAGAGTCATTATGCTCGAGATATGAAATAAAAGGTGTTTTGAAAATTAGGAGCCCTAGAAAGTGACCCAAAGGGTAGGATGAAACATGAAACCCTAGGATTTTTTTACAGATTTGATTTATGATAGGTGATAGATGAAAATAAGGTTTGAATATGAATATAAGATGTATATATGAACCCTAATGCAACTAGGGTTTGGGTTTGGAGAAGAATGGATCCGTTAAAGAGCATGTAAGGGATTAGGTTCACCAAATGATTTAAAGAAATTTAAGTCTTAATCAAAGGACTAAGATCAAATGAATATAGCAATAAAAAACATGATCTAGTATACAAAGTATAAGTAATTATGCAAGACGGAGATAAGAATGAATTAGCTTATATCGGGAGATCTGGATGATTCGAGTTGGGAGATGAATAAAAAAATTGGATCTAGACTGTGTAAGCTCTGTATGAGAAATTGGAATTTAGAACCTCTTTGGACATGATTGCTTAGATGAGGACATGACCGCCAAGGCGTTGGTGTCTCGAATCTGGGTGCCAATATCCAAGTAACAACTTTGCTTCTAGTCTTTTAAGGGTTTGAAGTTGGCTTTTTCCTTTTCATTGCTTGTCACATCCACTTCGGTGTAGGGTTTTCGTGTCACACATGTTCTATAAAACAAACCCTAGTTACATGCACAAGGCTCAAACAAACATTAAATGGAATAAATAATGCATATGCTTGAGTCGATTGACCTTGATGGTCACCCCAATGTGATTGTCACCAAGCATTGCACTACATTTCAGACTCTATGTAGTTCTGGGTGTGTGTGATTAAATTTTTGTCCCTTGAAGCTAGGTTTCCCTTGTGCCTGTCGTACCAAGATAATGATCTGACAACTACTTTTCCCCAATGATGAATGTGTGAGATGTAATTTAGAAATAGTTCCTCCTATGCAATGAACAATGCAATCTAAATGCATTCCTTGAATTTTGTTCTTTGCCCAAGTAGTAGATTGTAAGAATTAGCTCCAATTGCCTAGCCCCTAATAATAGTGAGTAAGTCATGTATATATATGATTCCTTGTTTGAATTTTGTCATTAACAACCAAAAAGGTCGACCAAAGTGATAAAAGAGTCTTTAATAAATATACCAAATGATGTGGCAATTCAAAATCAAGAAAAGGAGGGTAAGGGACAAAAATACCCAAAGGGGACAATAGCGCATGGGGCGCTCCTGTCTCTAATGGGTGGTAGTGTCTGGGATGATCGAAAGAAATAACGGTCAATACAAAGTCGGGTTACATGGCGTATTGTGTCCAAAAGTAAAGTGATCATTCTAGAAAAACAAATAATACGATTGTGGGAAAGATAAAATTAATGAAAGAGTAAAACACGTGTTGTTAATGTCTAGTCATATTGCTTAGGAATCATGTATATAATGACATTCTTAGAATCACGATGTAAATAGAAAGTGCATGATTTCGTGACTACAAAACATATGCTAATATGAAAATACTTGAAATAATTCAAATTCTTGAAAAAACTAACTTATTATGACTATATAGGATAATACTCAATTTCATGTGAATTTAGAGACACTCGTCGGTGATAGGTGGTGGTAGACAAGTCCAAATAAGTAAATGATTCGACCCTTAAGAATATGACCTATTAAACATCGATGATTAGAAACATGAAGATAACGAGTGATGTTTAGGCTACGATTATGGTAGAAATCTATAACATTGGCAATGCATGAAAGGGGGAAATATAATTGTCTTGATACCATCTTAATGCCCCAATCTGCAAAAATCTCACCCACTTTCTTTGATTATATCATAAATCACCAAGAATACGATCTCCTTCCTCGAGACACTAATCTAGCATCAACTTCTTGTAAAACCTCTAAAAGATGAGGGATGTTAATGGGGCATGTTGTATCCCTTCATTCTAATCACACCCCTTCAAATTTGACAAAATTGCAAGTTAAAAGTCAATCACACATATGCAAGTGTCCAAACACTAATCTTTCAATGCAAGCAATAACAACTAGTAGAGGCTAGAATGAATATCTAAATGCTTGATTTCAACTTTTGGCACCATGATGCTTAAGAAGTAAAATATATTATATATGTTCTTACAACTTCAATATAACTCTCACATTCAAAATATTATGCTCAATTGCTTGTGTCCATTTTCAAAATACAATAATGCACCTTTGTGTTTATAGAATTATCGAATTCAATATATGGCCATATTGGGTGCAAGTTAACACACAATTGATAGGAAATTTGATAATGGAAACCACAAACCTAGGGGAAACCAAAGTAAAGGGGCCCAAAAGAACAATGAGTAGATACATAACAAAAGTGAAATTGGGCATTACCCAAAACCATGCCAAAACTAGGGAAGGATAGAGAAATCTAGGGAGACAAAGGAAACAATCACAAGGGACAAAAAATGACAAAAACAAAGAGAAATAAAAGCGAAAGGGAGATAAATTACAAGTAATACAAGGGAACAAAAAGTTGACAAGTGATTCAAGAAACGCACAAAATTAAGAACCTAAATTGAATCGGTAATCAATAAAGACAAATAAAATACACCACTACCAAAAGAATTAACTAATCCATATCAAAAATAAATACATGCAAAATATATAAGTAAAACACAAATTTATACTATAATTGTACTATTCATAATTATAATCTCATTGTATATAGCTTATTTCCCGGAAAAAAAAAGACTTCACAACCTTTTCACTTTTAAAAAATAAAAAACATCACAACATTTTCACTTTTTAAAAAAGGCCTCACAATATTTTCACTTTTTGCACTTTGATTTCTTAAATTTCTAATAAATGAAGTATAGTCTTGGTATGAATTATAGTCTTGGTGTGAAGTGAATGCTTAGTAAGGCATATAACAAGAAGTTGTATTGTAGTCTTGGTATGAAGTTGGTATTGTAGTCTTGGTGTGAAGTGGTATCGGAGCACTGTCTCTATGTAATAGAGCTTGGAAATCAATAAAATTGCAAGATTCTTATTTTTTGGTTTTCTATCTTGATACTTGGTGTATGATCTGTTTTTCTTCATCTGCGAAGTAAGTTTATACCTCGTAAGATAGGCAAAGAGGCGAGCCTCCCGCTTTGTAAGTCGTCATAGATGTGCACAGTTTTAGGTTGAAGGTCGATACCGTAAGCCCTACTGAAGAGTTGCTTATCAGTAACAGTCATGGAGTTTGAAGATCATGCCAGTATTCAAGGAGAACAGGAAGATCAAGATCTTGTAAGTCTATCTGATGTCTTTCCTATTAATTCTGCAGTAGATATACAACAAGAATCAGATCCCTTACCTGCATGGAAATTGCCTAAGATCCCATATAACCAAGTCTATGATAAATTAACTGCTTTTCATTTGATTGCTGCTACTACCTTAAAAACCCGTGAGTCTGTTATTCAGGTTTCTCAAACCTCTAGTCATGAGTATGATATACCTTTAGTAGATCCCGCTGATATACAGTCTCTCAAAAAACAAAAAACATTTAAATTTGCTCATATAGGTTGTGTTCAAATAGGTATTACTCCACTTTTCCGTCATGGTCTAAATGCTTGATTTTATGCTGTTTAATGGATTTACATTTTGAAAGTTTTAAAGATTCCCTATTGGCTGCTATTCAAAATGGTCTTCATAATGGCCCCATATCTTTTGAGGTTTATCCAAATTACCCAGTAAGCCTACAAAAAGAAGATTTGTTAAAGCAAGTTTTGCGTCTACATCTTGCAACCACAGGTCTTCACATGAAGCCTGACGCTTGTCCTTTGGCTATTCATTACAAAGTCATTTATCGCCTTGTTAACACAATGTATCCTACCGTCAAGCATGGTATCTCTAAAGGCAGCAGCGTGGTGAGTCACACTAGTATAGAAAGTCAGAAAATTGAGCCCGAACTCATTTCGTGGTCTCAAATTAAAGTCCCAAAAGAATGGACCCTATCTAAAAAGTTTATTGAGAAAAATCAGCCTAGATTAGAAAATGCTACAGCTGTGAATGAATCCAAGTCAAATGTAACTCTGTCTTTCAGATCTAAAAAGATCTATGTCTAAAATATCCCGGTCTAGTTCTTTTAGATCAGATACTTCCTTTTTCTCTGCAGCTGAACCTTCGAGAAAATCCATGAAAGAAAAGACTTATATTTGTAGTCATAATAGCCTGATTCATGATCCCAACACTTGATTACCTTTGGTGTAAGGACTGTGAACAGATTATAAAGCAAAAGTATGTCCCTTCTAATGGTCCAACCATTAGTATGGCTTCTAGAGAAACAAATATTTCTGCATCTTTTCCATCTCTAGACAGTAGTGAAGTCTTATCATCTGATGAAACCCAAAAGGCCATCTTTTGGTACCAAAGAACTGTAGATAGACATGTAGACCCTTCTGAGTCTTCTAAAATGCTAAACTAGACAAATAAAGCTGTCAAGTCTGTCCATGATTGTCTACAATCCCAAGAGTCTATTCTTGCATAAATGGAAAAAACATTGAAAGCCATAGAACTTCATCGAAAGGAGATATAACTTCTGCTCTTAGATTACTAAATTCTAAAGTTGATGATGTTACTACCCAAATGAAGAAGGTTGATAAAAGTCTTGAAAATACTTCTAGATATGTATCTACTTGTCCTGATATTCCTAAAATTGTGTCTAGAGAAGTAATTGATGTTGTTCAACCCCTTATCAGTCAGTCTGAGATACTAAAAAGGACATTGCTTCAAAAATAGGTACTACCCATAAAATTGTACAAAATAGCCTGCACCTATGATTGCATGAGTCCTCTATTGAGTTAATCCACAAAGTTGAACAAGTTCAAGAGCATGTAAGCCCTATTCCTGAGATAGTCCCACATATAGAGAAAATTCTAGATAATACAAAAAGCCAGAAGAAATTGAACCAAATTGGTCTCACAAAGTGTCTTGGATGGAAGTTGCTAATTCTTCCGGATCTTCAACACGTCATAAGACTATTATGCTAGAACATAGTCCTTTGTTTATTTATGATAAAAAGACTCCGAGACAAAGGATCAGTCAGTATGGCTAAGCTTCTTCTAGAAGAAGCAGAAAGTATGGTTTTGATGGAAGAAACTTCTAGAGCTTCAACATTTGAGCCTCTTCATCATACTGTAAGAACATAGACCTTACAACCTAATTAGTATAAGCTAGATTGCTCTACTCCTGAACAAGTGAAAGAGTTAATACATGCAATTATAAGGTGGGCAAATTATCAGCTTTTGTTATATAAGAAGGATCCCAAAACTATTGTTGAAGTTATTACAAATGGATTTGTTGGCATAGTCAAAGAATGGTGGGATGCTCATCCACACCAAGAAGAAATTTTGAATGGTGGATATGCTTCCTTAACTGCAGCCTTAATTCATGAATTTCTAGGCACTATTGATAATGACAAGCTTAGAAATACTTCTTTATTCTTGAGAGCCAGATTATGTGATATGAGTATGTAATGTCCCCAATGGACATTATTTTACCCCTAAATGGATTTTAGGCAATCCCAACTTTAAATATGTAAAATACGACAAATTGCAGCCAAACAGAAATATGATTTTGCAGAAAATTAAATCCACGGCAGCGAACATAAAATAATGGATAGCTCCAAAAATACTTGCTCAAATCTCTTGAAATTTTAAATGGAGTTTGCTAATATAATAACAAATATTATAGAACTATTTTTAGAATTTTTCAAATAACAGAATGCTGCCAAATTTACAGCGTGCCCTAAACAATGAAAACTTCTAAAATTAATATCTTTTGGTAGAGAAGTCCAAATGAGTGAAACTTTGGATCTTGGGCCACAAAATATGAAGAATAATATTCCAAAATGGTTTTCACACAAGAAACACGAAACCCTAATTTTACCCTAAAAAGTAGGTCACCCAACACATTTAGGGCATCAATTCAACTCCAAACTTGACAAGCTAGGGTAGATCTCTCACTACCGAAGAATGCCCTCTTAGGTAGGGATGGATCTCTCACCACCGAAGCTAGGGTTCTATGGGATCTTACTCCACAAGCTGGATATTTGCAAACAACAGTTGCACATGAAAAAATATGCATAAGCTACAAGCTTAAGACACAAATTAGAAAATATCAAATGGTATGGAATATATTTCCCTTCAAGTCGACTTCTCCTTATAAAGGAAAGAGAGACCCAAAACAACCTCTACAATATCCAACTAGTTCCCAAGATTTTCCCTATGCAAGCATTTAATATTTTCCCATATTAAATTCTTTTTCCAACAACTTTTTCCCTCCTAATGCAAGTCACATTTTTCTAGGGGAAATACATAGTAAAATGGGCATTTATCCTTTCTATGTTCCCATTCCCCTTCTAAGGCAAGTCGCCTTTTCACCTAGGATGGATAACAATTTATATTTGGGCCTTTTCCATCCCTGATTTAATAATTATTAAGTCATATAAATTATTATAAGTGCTCTATATATATTTTTCTTTTATTAATGGCACTTTATAATCATTAAATATAACTTAAGCCACCCTTATATTTTTCCTTTGGCAAATCGGGTTGACAAAATAGGCCAAAGGTCTTCGAATGGGAAGGGGATATTACAGAGTAGGATAAAAGAGTACCAATGTTATATGCAAAAGTTGTATTATAATTCTGGCAATATAAATGATCCTACTATGAGACTCCGATATATAGAATCTTTCCCTGCATTTTTTGCAACAAAATATAAAAAAACCTGCATGGAAAGAGTATAGAAGAATTAAGTCTTGGAGCTCTAAATCAGATTATAGATGAGACGAATGCTCGTCTCTGCCAAGAAAAACAAGACCACAAAGAAGTTGCTAAGGCCCAAAAGCCTTAGGAACCAAATTTTGTCAATTACTAGATAATGACTCATTTGGTTGTCGACCCCAACACAAGTTCAGAATCAAGAAACCTTGTAAAGATTGTTCATCTTTTTCAAGGGGGAAGGGTTAGTATAAGTATAAGAAAAGACATAAGTTTTCCAGAAATAGATATTCAAAAGATGTCCCATACAAAAAGCAATATTTCAGGAAAAAGAAATATATGGGAAAGAAAAGAAAATTCATACCAACTTGTTTTATTTGTAAAGGCAAGCATTATGCAAATGAGTGCCCAAAGAAAGATACAGAAAAGTAAAGCAAAAATAAATATGCTTGCAGCAAAAGGTATAACAGATCAAGATTACTACTTAATCTCTAGATTCTGATTGCTATTCTTTTGATGTATCATATATATCTTCAGAAGAAGATTTTCAAGTAAATATAATAGAGCACACAGAGTCAGATTCAAACATGCACAGAATCTGGTTATGATTCATTTCCTTCTTTCATAAATATGATTGCTAGTTTTCCTCACCCTCTCATGCCTGTGTCTTCTGAAGTTCTATATAAACAACTTAGAACTAAGACAAAGTGAGTTTGAAGATTGTCCCCCATGGGATACTGCTAAAAAGACCTATCTCTCACAGAAAGTCAGAGAGCTAGAAAGAAAATACTCAATCCAGGTCAGAGCTGAAAATGAAGCTCGAGAGAGAAAGGAAGAAGAGGAAGAAAAACAGAAATGGTCTCTTCAACAGAGGTCATTACCCACTTCAAGGCCTCCTGTACAAGGACGTATACGTCAAAGACAAACTCCCTACAGAGGAAGAGGTTGTGGCAGAGGAGGAAGATACTCTCCACCTAGGAGAATTTTTCCATTCCTTTTTCCAGAAGAAGATCAGAACAATGAATTTCAGGTAATAAATCCTAGCACAGATATTATAATTCCAACACCTGAAACAATGAGAACATGGAGAAGAAATAGAATAGAATTCTTACAAAAGGTGATTGCTAAAGCTACTAATGAATATAAAAGATTAGTAGAAGAAGAAAACAGGAAAAGAAAGAAGTTGAAGATGATGAACAGTTTCTAGAAGAAGCCTATCAACAAATACTGCACCAAGATGCAGAGGAATCAGTTTCAACAGAAGAGATTAATACAGAGGTATGTACAGTAAAAGGAGCCCAAAATCCTTTTATTACTATCAATATTTGCATTCCAAATATCAAGCCCTACTCTATAGATGCAATGATAGATACAAGAGCAAATATAAGTTTGCTTAGAACTAGAGCTATACCTCTAGATTGTTGGATTGAAACATATTTAAAGATAAATTTTGATAAGAAAGAAGTGATATCTAGATATACAACATATGTGCCTATCAAGATAGAAGGATATGAAAGAACACTACAATTTTATCAACATGATATGCTTTCATATGATTGTTTGATAGGAGTAGATGCTTTGCAAGAATGTGGTACTTTTAGCCTAAATAAAGATTTTATATATTTATTTAATCTGATGTTCAGATTCCCAGGAAGTACTCATTCAGAACTATAATACCTTTACCAGAACAAAGGAAAGAATCCAATCATGAATGGATTCATAAATCTATAGCCCTATGCAAAGGTAATATAGATGATATAGTTGGAAAGATAAAAAAGAATCTATGTTCAGATAATCCTCATGCTTTTGTTGAAAGAAAAAAGCATTACTTGTTCATTAGATTTACAGTTCCAGAAAGATGAGAAAGGGAATGATATCATTCCGAAATTCAAAGCTCATCATAAAGGCATGATCCCTTATGAGAGAAAAGAATGTCATGAAGAGATTAAAAAGTTAATCCAAGGAGGTTTTATCAAGGAATCTAACTCCCCTTGGGCATGTGCAACTTTTTATGTAAATAAAAGGAGTGAACAGGTTTGCCAGAAGAAAAGACTTGTTGTTGATTACAAGCCTTTGAATAAGTTTGTAAAAGTTGTCCAACATCCTATTCCTGCTAAAGATGATCTATTATCCAGAATCAAAGGATCAAAGGTATACAACAAGTTTGATTTAAAGAGTGGTTTTGGCAAATATTCCTTAAACTAGAAGATACCTACAAAACGGCTTTTGTAGTACCAGAGGACAATATGAATGGAAAGTTCTTCCATTCGGATTGAAAACTGCTCCATCAATCTTTCAGAAAATGATGGACATTATCTTTGGTGAGTTAGCTGATTTCTTGATAGTTTATATTGATGATATATTAATATTTTCTAAATCTCCCAAAGAACATATTGAACACCTAGAGAAATTCTATGAAGTTGTTTATCAGAATGGTTTATGCTTATCTCCAACAAAAATGGAGATTTTCAAAGATGAAATGGATTTCCTAGGAATTACAGTCAAAGATGGATCTATTGAAATGCAATCTCATATTGTTTCAAAGATTCAAGAATTTCCAGATCAGATTTTAGAAAAGATTCAACTACAAAGATTTCTTGGTTGTATCAACTATGTTGCTAGATTCTATAAAGATATTCTGCTGAGACAGAATACTTCTCAATAAAAGATTGAAGAAAAATGCTCCCACTTGTTAGAAGAAATGACCCAAGTCAGTAAAAAGAATCAAAGCACAAGTTCAAAGCTTCCTGCTATGTCCCTGCCTAGACAAGGACTAAAAATCATAGAAACAGATGCAAGTGAGAATTATTGGGAGCTGTACTAAAAGAAAAATCAGAAAATGGAAAAGAAAAGATATGCAAATATGCATCTGGATCTTTTCAAGGCTCAGAGCTAAAATATCATTCTGCTCACAAAGAAATTTTAGCTATTGCTAAGAAAGCTATCAAAGCCTTCTTGTTCTTCATACAGAATGAACACTTCATTCTGCGCTCTGATTTAAAAGATTTCAAGGCCAGACTCAATAATGGAGATCCTGCTAATAAGACTGCATTCAACAGACTCCAAAGATGGGGAATGTGGTTTGATAATTTTAGTTTTGAAATTGAGCACATTAAAGGAAAGATAATTCTCTAGCTGACTTTGCCAGTAGAGAATTGAATCATTCAAAGAACATAAATGTTATACAGGTCATCCATGAATTTGTTGAAACTATCTGGAAATCTTCTAATTGCCAAAATTATCTTGGGTCTCTAAAAAGAAATGATAATGAAATGTCATATGAGGCACAACATTTGTTGCTTTCAAGAGGAATTATTTCAGTATCACCTTACAACATGACAGAAGTAGCATCAAGATTTGTTGATCCTGAAATTCCTACTTCAGAATTTCATACCAAACAAGAACCTATGGTTTTCTGCACATTACAGATGGCAATGGAGGCATTCAAGGTATGTGGAACCTCCTCCAGATGATATTCCAGTAGAAGGAATCAGACTAAGACAATTGGTCCCAAGACCAAATACATTATGGAGGTTTGAATTTTCTAAGCTATGGCCTGAAGGACATCCTCTTGAGAATGATGCATGGAACAGACCAAGCACTCCAGGAGATAGGCAGTATATTGCTAATCATTTCAAGTATTTCCTTTCCAAATATCTCACCAACCAAGATTTCTCGATACCCTCCTCTTAACGTACATCCTGATATTGTTAGAAATATTCTAATTAATTGTAAAATTCCCTGGTATGTAAAAGAATCCTATTATGTTAAAACTAACTTTTTACAGGGACACCATTCTAATCCAAATGGACAATTATGGCGAAAGATCTATCTTCATCATACCATGAATGTCCATCCTCCTGCACTTGGTTATTTCCTTGATTCCAGGACCACTATCTCTATCCATCACGAAGGCATCTAGCCCCAGATAATGATGGAACATCTTCTGTATCTAGACTTTGGTACGAAAGGAACACTCGTGACCACTACTTTGCCGAAAGAAGAGATTGGGAGGAATCATCCAGCTCGTCTGATAGCGACAACAACCCTAGAGTCCATTTTAGTCCTTAAAGCTATGATGACAGGCTTGTTGTCATCTGTTTGTCTTTTGTCTAATAAAGTTTTGAGATGACTTCTCTTTAGTCATTTCGAAAGCATGGTGGACCTCTCCACTTCTAAAGGTGTCTTATTGAGTGGCATGTACTCAATTATTGTTTTCCACTTTTCTCAAAGTGGGAATCTTCTTGTTTACCTAGGTTACCTGGTTCCCGGTTTCTAGGTTGCCCATCTATCCGGTGAAAAGCCTCTCACATTCCTATATAAAGGCATCTGAGACTCATTCACTACATCGGAGAATTGGGAATGCTTAGTAAGGCATATAACAAGAAGTTGTATTGTAATCTTGGTATGAAGTATAGTCTTGGTGTGAAGTGAACGCTTAGTAAGACATATAACAAGAAGTTGGTATTGTAGTCTTGGTATGAAGTATAGTTTGGATACACCAAATTTATGTTTAAATCGATTATGACCTTTTAAAAAGAACCTTTTTAACCCGCTTTAAAAACGCAGAAGTACCTGTCATGGGCATCGAATTTCTCAAAATTCCAAAATAAAAGCAAATTGCCCAAACATGAATAAAATTCTTCGAGGCAATATATTCTCCACCCAAACGGGACTAAAATTCTGTGGAGGAACATAATCTCTTCTCTGAGTATTCACTCAAATTTGAAGGAAAAAAACAACAAAAACAAAAGGCCAATGCGATGGATTCATTTAACAGAGATCTGCACGTGATAACCTTTGTGACAATGCTGGATGGTCTACCGAGCGAGTATCAGGAGCAGGACACTAATCGTCTCACTCTCGCCTACTTCGCCATTTCAGGCCTCGACATCCTCAATGCCCTCGATCAGGTTTTATTCACCTTCCTTCAATTATTTTGAATATCAAGAAATTACATTTTGGCTACACCCACCTTCTAAGATTTTCTGTTTTGATTGAATTCTGTCCTAAATCGGCCTTATTTTGGTATTTCCTCACATGGGTGGATGCTGAATTTTGTTGTAGAGTTATGTTTTGTATCAAAATTCTCTTGTTTATATCATATTTTGGTCTACGATATAACTTACAGTGGCTCTTACAGCTCTGCGAATACCGATTCTGGTATAGACATAAATAGATAACTTAGATTGGCAAGTTCTGGAATACTCCAAGATTGGTCAAGAGCCTGGGACATTAACTCACTCTCTCTCTCTCTCTCACACACACACACACACACACACACACACACACACATACATACATACACACACACACACACATATACACACACACACATATAAAGCTAAATTGAAAAAGCTTTCTTTGTTCCCACAAGGAAGGGCTCATTTTGCTGGATAGGCCGGGGCCTCAAAAAATCACCTCTATATGTATAAAATCACGACTCCTATAGAATACAAATAAAATGCCAGCCAAACATCCCGAGAATCCCTTTTTAACAGAAAGAGGGGTGAGCTTATAATTGCTTTAAACCCTTAATTTCAGTACAAGTATGGCACTTAGATCCGAGCAACCGAATGAAACGAACTGATTTTAATCATGTTTACGGGAATCAGAAGTTTAGGGACCACAGATGTTACAGCTGTCTCAACCACCAAGAGGGGCTGAGCTCTCGCATAATATTAGTGCCTTAGCAGGGTTGGTTCTCCTTCTATTGATTTGGACCAGAAGTTATTCTAAATGCTTTATTCTTGCCTCTTCGAAGAGCCCTAACTTGGTATAGGATCTCCATGTACTTGGTCTGATTGTCATTGTAAGCTGGGTATTCCATAATGAAGTGTGTCTTTATTTCAAGTACTGTGGTGCAAAATACACGTCTCTCTTCCCACTTCTCTTTAGGTGTTGTCCATCTATCTATCTTACATCCTAGTCTATGTGCTATAAGTATCTGTCTACATATAATCAAATCCTAATACGAGCTATCTGAATCTGCTTTGGAAGCAAGATATGTGATAAGATCTAGTAGAAATAAGATAATTGTTATGAAATTATATTAGTTAATAGAATAGTGACTGTTATAAATACTCAGATGGAAAGGAGGCTGTGTGTTGGGTCATGGTTTAGTGTTAAGGTGGGGTACATATTGCAATAATGACCCAAGCTCTAAACCTCGTGACTGTGCTCTTCAAGTTAAAGTGGTATCCACATTAATGTGGCTTGATGGACATGGCATGTGGATTTCAGTGAATCCTAGATCCACTGGAGGTATGATTAGCTGGTTCAATGCTCTAGTTAAGTGAAACATTATACGATGTCTACGAAAAACATTGTACCGTGGGAGGTTGTCCCAAGCCTTGTTAATTAAAGGGTATGTTTACCTATAAATAAGGAAGATTGTTACCCATTTACGTCGTACGAAGAGCCATGAGAAATGTATATGTTTCCTGCTCTTTGTAATAATCAGAGATGTATGGATATTTGAGTACATGAACTAATGAAGACCTCTTGTTTAGGCATTTCATGCCAATCGACCATCTTCATGAGTGGCAATTATATTGTACAAAGGCTGGTTAGCCATTTACCAAGAGGCATGAGGAACACGTGATCCCCAACCTTCCTTTGTTATAACTAGAGCTGTACAGATATTTGAGTATACAAGCTTTGAAGACCTTTCTTCTAACTAAGAATTTCATGACAGCTGACTGTCCTTGTGATGGCAATTATACTATCTATATGTATGCTGGCTACCCATTTATCAATAGGCACGAGGAGCACATGAATTATTAGAGATAAGCTATTAATAATAAAAAAATTAATGAAATGAGATTATATAATGTTCACAAATGACCACAATAGATCCTTAGGACTTGAAAGCTGCATGGTTTTAGTAGAAAAGTGTTAGGGTAGAAAGAACCCCAGGTTTTGGAAGGAAACTAAACACTATACCTTTAAAATAATAAACATATAAATACTCAAATCTAACTAGAGGGGTAAACTCTAAGTATTTAATCTCCAAAGCATATGATCCAAGTACAAGTCCAAGTAGCCATTGTGAGTAAAAGATTTCTGAATGAAGCATGAGGTTGATGAGAACCAATATTAGAGTTGGCGACCGTGGCTAGAGACCAGTATTGTCACACATTTGTAAATAAGTTCAGGCCAAAAGATAGACATCATCATTGTCCATCAACACAAAAGGGGTCAATGCAAGACTTAATAATGTCCATGGGGGATCCTCTAGGGCTAAAAGGGCCGTGATGGACAATCCTAGGAGGAAGTAAAGTACTCCCCTAGAATGTTGCAAAACTAATGCACACCAGTCCTTGTGACATGGGTTGTGGGAAAGGAGATCTAGAATGCCCTTAGTGTTGAAGTGAAGTAAGTCAACGGTTCTTAGAATGAGAATGAGATGGCTAGAGAGCACTACTAACAATACGCAAAAAGAGTATCATTTGATTTATTTGACCCCATTTGTGTGTGAATCAACATTTTCCATAGGGTGCTTAGCCCCTTGAGGTGGGTTGAAAGAAGATAAGTAATGTGGTAGTCTTAGGGGTTCCCTGTAAAATCGTATGGCTGAGAGTGATAACTTCGTTAAGAAAAATGGCCGATTTCCTCAAGTTAGCATAGTGAAAGGATGTGGATAGAGAACCTCCAAAGTCTGCATGGACAATGATACCTCCCTTCGATCTCATTGTAGACAAACCATTAGAAATAATCTGCCCCCTCTGCTCTCCAAGACAACACCTCTTGGAGAGAGTAGAGATGACAAATCCTATCATCATATGAAATATGGTGATCTGTCTTGCCTTGAGTGCATTCATAACTTGTGCAACTTCACACTTCGAGTGTCATCTTGCATCCCTTTGCATCACACACTTCTTGTTCAACACCAAGGAACATGCCGCATATCTCAAAAGACCACACCAGCTTGCAGCACTGCGCTCACAGCATTGCTCTTGCACTGCACTCACATCATTGCTTGCAGCATTATGCTGCACATGGAGCATTGCGTGCCACTTGCAGCAGCATTGTGTTCGTAACCATGTGCATCACTCGCAAGACCTACACAACACACCACTGTGCCAAGTTGTGCCAAGTGCACAACCTCAACGTAGCCTCAATCATCCGTGCAACACCTCCAGACACTATGCAACTCAACCTTTGCACAAGACCTCTGGGATACACATACGCCACATGGACACTCTGTGCCACGTTGTGCCATGCCAAGTGGTACCCCCAGGGTGCGTTAGACCCAAATAGCTGACAACATCCTGCGCACACCTGGTGGCCAAGTTACATAATGGTTGAAAGGTGAAGAGTCACACATTGAGTCCTGAGCGGTTCAACTTCCACAATGATTTTTGTGCCTTCACGTCTTTGTAATAATTATGTACACATTTGTAGCCTAAGATAGCAAACAAATAGGTAGAAGATAGGAAACCATACATTTTCCCTAAGAGTATGCTATGTCTAGAATGCACAACTAAATAAATACATTTGCTTTTCCGGTTCTATATCTCTCTCCTCTATTTCACTCAATACTAAAGCTTTTGTGTATGCACACAATGCATGTAGGTCCTCATCTAGAGTGCTGCCCCTGGACACACTGGGATCCTGATCATTGTATCATAGCAGTTCCTTTTGCATGCCCAATTTAACGTGGTCAAAGTATCTGAGCCTCGATGTCAAACCACGAGAACCTTTTGTGCCGCTTCAACAAAATTCAGATGCCAAAACCAACACAAGATGAGATTCATGCAATGATCAAGAATGAAATTGCAAAAAGCAGTCATAGAACATCGGAAATTTCTGTTCAACCAGCTCACAAAGTCCTCGAACGGGCGGTTCAATTGATCTCATTACCAAGTAAAGCTTTTGTGGTCCGCTACCCCCTAGGTTTCAATTAAACCTAGATATTTCTGTGTTTAAAGGAAAGATAAATGCAGACCCAATAGACAACTGACTGGATCAGTCACATTCCTACTTATCTATGAATGAATTTTCTGATGAAGAGAAGATCAGGATCTCACTTCTGAAGGTTTCTTCACCTATTAAGAAGTGGGAAGCGCACACCCTTGGGGAAGGAGACTTGATCACAAAAAGATTTGATCCAACCTGGTGTACATTCCTGGAAGCCTTCAAGGATGAATACTATTCTAAAGATGTGTATGGTGATCGCTACATTTAGTGGTCACAAGGGCATGACCAATCCATCCAAACCTACATTGATGCCTTCCATGGCCTCTATGTGAAGAGTTAGAAGAGCATAGAGTCCTCAAGTATCACAGCTGCTTGCGACCATTCATTCAGTCCAAACTGAAGCTGGCCAAGGTCAAGATGCTGGGAGAAGCTTATTGCTTTGTGGTGACCATTGAGGAAGAGTCAAGACTAAAAGCAAGTGGGACACATTGTCTGTGCCAAGGAAGAAAATTGGTTCAGACGAGTACCAATCATCCAAGAGAGGCAAATGGTGTGAAAAACACAAAAGCCGCAACCTCTCCAAGGCATAGTGACGTGCACAAAAGAACTTGCTTGTGCACATAGGAGCAAAGGATCTTGAAGATGAGCTATTTGTAGAAGTGGAGGCCACAAATCCCTAAGCTACTTGTCTTGCAACAACCACACTAGCAACACAAGATGCTGATGTGGGTGTGAGGGCAGACATTGGATTTTCTGTTCGATGGCAGAAGCATGAAGAATTTCATCTCCGAAGCAACGATTAAATAATTGAATTCGCCAACCACGCCTCATCCGTGTCCTTATCGTTTGGAATGGATAAGTTCCTGTGACATCAATGCCATTCCACATATGCCATCCATCATTTTTGAGTGGAGCTAGTTTGTGATGTAGCGCCAATTAATGCTCGCGATATAATCCTTAGGAATGTGTACATGCATAACCACCATGGTGTATACACAGTCAAATACTCAAAGTATTGTTGTCTCCATTGGCAACAAGAAGTACATGATTCCTGAAGTGATCCCATGCTTGAACCATGCCGCACAAATTCCTGAGAAGATTGCACCGCCTCCTCATTCAAAATTTAACGCAATCGGGACAATTGCTTTTCAAGGAGGGCGAATGAACCACACAACCACACACTCTTTCCTTGAGTGCATCCATAACTTGTGCAACTTTCTGCTTCAGGCATCACCTTGCAGCCCTTTGCATCATGCGCTTTTGTGCAATGCCAAGGAACATGTTGCATAGCTCAAAATACAACACAAGCTTGCGCTCTTAGCATTGCTTTCACACTACTTTCGCAAGAACACTACGCTCACAACATTGTTCGCAACATAGTGCAGAAGCATTTCCTTGCAACATTGCATGCCGCTGACAGCATTCTCGCAGAAATACATCATGCATGCTACAACATTGTGCTTGCAGCACTGAATTGCATTCACAACACTGTGCATCGTTCAAAACACTACATTGCGCCATTTGCACAACCTCATTGTAGCCTCATCCATAGATGCAGCACCTCCAAACACACCGCACAACACAGCCTCTGCGTAGGACCTCCATGTTACACATTGGCTAAGCGGACACTCCGTGTAGCGCCATGCCAAGTGGCACCTCTAGGGTGTGCATTACAGTCGAACACCTAACAACATCATGCACACATCTGATGGCCGTCACATAATGGTTGGAAGGTGAAGAAATCATACACACATGAAATCATAAGCTGTTCAACTTCCACAATGGTTCTTGTGCCTTCACGGCTTTGTAATATTTTTGTACACATCTGTAGCCTTAGATAACAAGCACATAGGTAGAAGATAAGCAACAATCCATCTTTTTCAAGAGTATGCCATGTAAAGAACGTACAGATAAATAAATACATTTACTGTTCCAATTTCTATATCTCTCCTTCGTTTTACTCAACACTAAAGCTTTATCATACGCACACAACACATCTAGGTCCTCATCTAGAGAGTTGTTTCCTAAACAGAGTGGGACCCAAATATAAAATAGGCCTACTCAAACTCATGAAAAATATGAGCTAGCTCCTTGGTTGTGGTTGTGTCGGCATAACTCCTTGTGAAAACCATTTTCTTGCTAAAAATGTGGAGGAAGATGGCCTTGTTTTTAATGGAAACTTCTCACCATTCAATCCACTCCATGTCTTCGGTAGGCCAAGGAATATGATTTTAAACCCTTTGGATATGAGCTCTAGTTCTCTCATGGCCAAGATAAGAGGCATTCATATAAAATTAGTTTTTAAAAACCCTCTCCTATTTGTAGCCACTAGACAACTTAAATTTGACGGGGTTATGATTAGAGAGGATGACCTCTCGATACAACTCCCATCGACTTGTCAAAGCAATGGGCTTTGAAGAAAAGGTTTGCCCTACAATCATGGCATGGTCAAGTCGTTTGAGGATTCCATTTGGCGTATGACACAGATTAGAGAAGGTAAACCGTGGGGTAGGATATTCTTTGCAACATTGTTGGTTAGGGTAAAAATTATCTAAGATATTTTGCATATAGAACCATGACTCCCCCTCTCCTGCTCACCACACATGGGGAATAAACCCTCCTTATCTTGCATGGTCTCAATCATATTAAAGTTCCCATGGAGTATCTAATAGGGCTTGGGGAGCTCATCCCCATGCCATCACCAAAAAGACGTCCTTTCCACAACTTCATTGAACGTATAGTGGTTGATGATGCCGAAGGATTGGCTACTACTATTAAAAAGTGTCTAGATAGCATGGTTAGTGGGGTCAATCCCTAGTCAACAATATTGTTTGCCCAACATGGAGAAATGAGAGTGACACCACCTCTACAATCAAACCCATGGCTAGTAGCATGATACAACACATCAAATGAAATTTCACTAACGGTAGTATGAAGGAAAAATCTTGTGATTTTTACATCCCGAAGACGATACCTCTAGATCTAGAATTTTCTTGTAGCTGGACTTGACCGGTTATTTTTGCGCGAGTCATCATTGTGTCATTCTCAAGCCCTTGCAGGTCTATATAACTATGTTGCAGAAATCATCGTTGATTTCTTTATAGGAAATTCCCCACTTGAAAAGGGAATCTCCTCTCTTGCATATATTCTTCTTGTTTCTCCTTTGGGGAGGGACTATGAGAGCAACGTAATGGTGCCTTAGGGAAGGAGGCATGTCACAAGACATTGAAGTAAAAGTCATCACTACAAAGAGAGGCTAAGAATCAACCACAATTTCTTGTGAGTTTCAAATAAGATTGGCAGCTTGTGAAGTGCTGAGAGAACCAAAGGGGGTGTGAAAATTGGAGGAATGAGAGGAGCTGAGGGGGTGGTTGATGCGGGCTTGGAGTTAGCTGCCAGCATGGTCTTGGCTTATTGTTTGATCTAGATGCATGATGATTATTCTTATTATTTTCCTTTTTGTTTCCGACGATGTTCCAACCATCATTTGAATTAGTTGGGGCTTTTCCCTTTTCACATGTGGCTTTAGTTACATTCGGTTGAACGTTGGTCATAAACAAGCATTCCTCAATCTTATGTTTTATGGATTGTGACAAAAAACCACTTATTTGGAAGGTCAATATATATAACCCTCTAGGTAAACCAACTATCAACAATCTCAATTTCTATTGACTCTTTGAGGTCTTTGGACACATCGACCTCAACTCAAACTCTTTTCTATGGGTGGGCTGAGTAAAACTTGGTCTACTCGTGTCAAATAAAACATTGTTAGGGATTAATGAGATGGACAATGAAATCCCAAAAGGGAAGAGCAAGTTCACAAAATTCAAATCAGACTATATTCTCGAGACAAACTTTATTTGAGACAATAAATTCTTTTGTCGAATGGAAAGCAATTAGGAGCAAGCTTTTATAAAACAATTGGGCCATGTTTAATAATGGCCGTGTAGTGTTCGTGGTTTGTAAAACAAAACAAATAAAACCCTTTTGACATATTTTGCACTACTTCAAGCTTAATGTTTTAAGGCTGCCAAGCCATTTGGACCAAACTCTAAACATACTCTTTGAAGGAATTCTACCCAAAAAATACCCTAGAAGGGGATATTGCTCAAGCTACTTAGAAACATTATCGAATCGGAAAAGGTGGAATATCATTGGGGTGTGATTTGTTGAGTTGTGGAGCTTAATTGCTTCACTGACATGTTTTTACAGACTTGCTAGAATACACAAGATCGCGGTGTCGGTTGTGAACCGGCGTTGGTCACCCATGGACCGGTATCGGTCAAAGAAGGAACCGACATCGGTTAGGGCTAACCGACATTGGTTGCCTGTGCATGACTACTATAATTAAGTTGCGGGAATTAGATCTATCTTTAGTTGTAAAGTGAATCTAATGGTTGTAATTGCATAGCTAAAGTGCCCTAAGATTGTAGATGTATATATAAACATAAAGCTAGGGTTAGAAGAGAGAGAATTCATTGAGAATTAAAAGAAGTTTCCTTTAGAGAGAAAAAAAGAAATTTGTAGAGAAGAAAGTACATGACATCCAAGAAGGTGTGGAAGATTGCAAATCTTCATTGTATTTCCTCTGTGATAATAAATTGGTTGTTTCTTGGTGGACGTAGCCCACACTGGGTGAACCACGTTAAATCTTGTGTATTGTATCTTTTGGTTATTTCCGTATTCATTGTTTGTATGCTTGATTTTGATTTATATATCTGTACAACCGGTGTGCTAACCCCAACAACTGGTATCAGAGCTTCTTTGTTTGAGGGTTGTGTGTGTGTTGACAAATTTACTCACAGAGGGATTTCTGATTGAGTGGGAGCAAAACAATGGGAGAAGAAAGCAAATTCAGAGTAGAGAAATTTGACGGCCGTGATTATCTATTATGGAAGATGCAAGTGGAGGATTATTTGTATCAAAAAGATCTATACTTACCGTTGGATGAGAAGGCAAGACTTGCAAAGATGACTGATGAAGAATGGAAAATTCTTGATAGAAAGGCTCTGGGATCTATAAGATTGAGCTCTGACAACATTTGTGGCTTCGAATATTACCGAAGTAGGATCTACGGTAGAGTTGATGAAATCTTTAGCAAATTTATATGAAAAACCTAGTGCTTCAAATAAAGTTTATTTGATGAAAAAATTGTTTAATTTAAAGATGCAAGAAGGTGGATTTGCATCAAGTCATTTGAATGATTTCCGGTCTATTGTAAATCAATTAAAATTAGTTAGTATTCCGTTTGAGGATGAAGTGAAAACACTTTTATTATTATGCTCTTTGCCAGATAGTTGGGATAACTTGGTAATGGTTGTTAGTAATACAATGTCTGCTACTAATGTTTTAAAGTTTGATGATGTGGTTAACATAATCCTGAATGAAGAAATACACAGACAAGTACATGAGAATCATCATCTGGGAATGCTTTGAATATAGAAAGCAGGGGAAGACAGAAAGAGAGATCCAAGAGTAAGAATAATGGGAAATCAAAGTCTAAGAATGACATATCTAAATCCAGAGGTAGAGGAATAACCTCTTGGAATTGTGGAAAGAAAGGACATGCAAAGAAGGATTGTTGATTCAAGGAAAACAAAGAGAATGTACTGAGAGAAGGTAAATAAGCAAACATTGCTGCATTTGAGATAATGCAAGATGCCCTTATTCTCTCCTTGGATAATAAAATTGAGTCATGGGTTTTAGATTCAGGAGCTTCTTTCCATACGCAACTCCTAATAAGGGTTATTTCGAAATTATGTCCGGGTAATTTTGGGCATGTTTATTTAGGATATGATGAACCATGCATTATTACTTGGTAAAGGTGAAGCTCACCTAAAATTGCGAGAATAGAAACACATGAATATTGAATGATGCGAGACATGTTCCAAGCCCCAAGAGAAATCTTATTTCGTAGGATAATTGTGTGAAATTGGTTGCATGGTTACACTCACAGCCGAATCTTGGAAAGTTACCAAGGGATCTCTTGTTTTAGCAAGAGGCAAGAAGGTAGGATCATTGTATTTATCTACCTGTATTACTGATTCCTTTTCTGTTCTATCTACTTCATATTCAGATACAAGCATGTGGCACAATCGAGTAGGCCATATGAGTGAAAAGGGGATGCAGATCTTAAAGGCAAAGGGTAAGTTATTAGATCTGAAACGTATAGATCTTGATTTCTGTGAGCATTGTATTTTTGGAAAGCAGAAGAGAGTGAGATTTCTCAAAGTTGGGGCAACAAAGAAGAAATATAAATTGGTGCTTATACACTTAGATGTGTGGGGACCAGCCCAAGTAGCTTCTCATGGAGGATCCCAATACTATGTTACTTTAATTGATGATGCCACAAGAAAGGTATGAGTTTATTGTATTAAACGTAAATCTGATGTTTTGAAACTTTTAAAATATGAAAAACTCTTGTGGAAAATGAATCAAATTCAAAGTTAAAATGCCTTAGATTTGACAATGGTGGTGAGTACTACAACAAGACTTTCAATGATTATTGTTTAGTAAATGGAATATGCAGAGAAAGGATGGTTCCTAAAACCACAGAGAATGGTGTCAGAAAGAGAATGAACATGACAATCATGGAACGCTTTAGAAGCATGAGGATACATGTTGGATGACCCTTACGCTTTTGGCGAAGGCGTAAAAGACACGGCTTTTACGATATATTTAATTAACCGTGGACCTTCAAGTGCACTCGTGGATGGTGGAATACCGAAGAAAGCTTAGACTAAAAAAGAGGTAGATCTTTTTTTCTTAGAGTATTTGCTCGAAGCTTTTGTGCATATTGATAAGGAATATAGAAAGAAATTGGATGCTAAATCCAAAAGATGTACTTTCATTGGTTATGGCTTTAGTGATTTCGGATTCGGTTTTGGGATTTAGAAGGTTCTAAGATAATTAAGAGTCGTGACATTGATTGGAATGAAAAGAGAATGTACAAGGATCAAGTTTTGGTACCCAAAGGTGAATCGATGGAGAGTTTGTGGATGAAAATGAACTCTCAGATTTAAAATTAACACCTACAGGTTTACACAGTAATCGGTATCGGTTTACCCCTGACCGACATCAGTCCCTGTATCGGTGTTGGTTATAAAAAGACAGACACGACATTGGTTAGCCGAATCGGCGTTGGCGAAAAGGTAACCGGTGTCGGTCAGCATCATCGTGAAAGTAGATACAAATCTACAGGATGAGCAGATTGAGCCTCCGACACCCCAAATCTCAGTGAGAAGGTCACAAAGGGTAAGTAGACCTCCAAAAAGATTTTCACCTTCCTTGTCTTATTTATTATTGACTGATAGTGGTGAACCAAAAAGCTTTGAAGAAGCAATGCAGGATAAAGCCCACAAGTAGTGGGAGCATGGCATGAATGAGGAGATGGACTCCTTAGAGCAGAACCAGACATGGAATTTGGTTAAGTTGCATAGGTAAAAGAGCATTGCAGAACAAGTGGGTTTATAGGATCAAGGAAGAAGAGGGTGGACAAAAGAGATACAAGACAATGCTTGTAGTAAAGGGATTTACATAGAAAAGTATTGAATTTGGTGAAATATTTTCTCCTATTGTTAAGATGATTTCTATTCGTATTGTATTGAATTTAGTTGCAGTAGAGTATTTGCATTTAGAGAGACTTGATGTTAAGACGACATTTCTTCATGGTAATTTAGAGGAAGAGATTTACATGAATCAACCACTTAGGTATGAAGTCAAGGGTAAGGAGAAATTTGTGTGCAAATTGAAAAAGAGCCTATATGGGCTCAAACAAGCTCCAAGGCAATGGTATATGAGGTTTGATAGTTTCATGCATGAGCATGGTTATTTGAGATGTGAATCTGACCATTGTGTTTATTTCAAGATGATTGGAAATGAGAGCTATATTATTTTGTTATTGTATGTGGATGATATGCTTATTGTAGGATTTAATATGCATGACATTGGTGAGCTTAAAGAAAAGCTAGCTCACACATTTGCAATGAAAGATTTGGGAGCTACAAAGAGAGTCCTTGGCATGCAAATTCATAGAGACAGAAGAACATGAAGTTGTATTTGTCTTAGGAGCATTATATCAATAAGGTGTTGGAAAAGTTTAATTTGCAAAATTCAAAACCTATAAGTACACCTATGGCTGGACACTTCAAATTGAGCAAAGATCAGTGTTCTACATCACACAAGGAGGTTGAGTACATGACACGAGTTCCGTATGCTTCAACAATTGGGAGTTTGATGTATGCTATGGTTTGTACTGCATCGACATTGCAGCAAAGGGAGTTGTGAGTAGATTTATGGCTAATCCAGTAAAGAGCATTGAAAGCAATCTAATGGATTCTTAGGTATTTAAGAGAGACATCCGACATGCAATTATGCCGTGGAGGGTCGATACTTCTTCATGTGGCTATGTGGATTCGGACATGGCTGGTGATTTGATGGCACAAGAGCACCACCGGATATGTTTTCACGAGGGTGGCGCGACAGCTTAGCTGAATTTCAAGATCGCGAAGGTTGTGGCCCCGTCTAGTACAAAGGATGAGTATATCGCAGCTATATAAGCTAGCAAGGAGATGATATGGATGAGCAGGTTCATGGAAGAGTTGGGAAAGGAGCAAGAGTATTGCAGATTATACAATGATAGTCAAAGTGCAATTCATCTGGCAAAGAACTTAGCGTTTCATTTTAGAATGAAACACATTTAGTTGAGATATCACTTCATACGGCATGTATTGAGGATGGGCAACTGAAGTTGGAGAAAATTCATACAAAGGAGAATCTTGCGGATATGCTAACGAAGCCGTTGCAAAGGAGAAGTTGGAGCTACACTCCACTTTTATTGGTCTTTGAGTTTGAGACTTGAGGAGGGAGAAACATGCCAAGGAAAGGATAAGAGGAAGGAGCTAGTATGGTACAATGCAACAATTTATCTCCAAGTGGGAGATTGTTGAGTTGTGGAGCTTAATTGCTTCACTGGCATGCTTTTGCAGACTTGTTGGAATACATGCAAGAATCGCGCGTCGGTCACCCATGGACCAGTATCGGTCAGGCAAGAAGGAACCGACATCGGTTAAGGCTAACCAGCATTGGTTGCCTATGCGTGACTACTATAATTAAGTTGCAGGAATTAGATCTATCTTTAGTTTTATAAATTTAAAGAAGCATTTGCATACTTATTGAAATTTAATACTCATCGTGACTTGGCATAACACTACACACCACTATTTATGGATAACCACTCCTTGCTTTTACTTGGGACCTTCTTTCGGTATACCTGCTGATTATGACAAATTTTTAAAAACTTCGGGTATGGTAATATTTGTTGGGTATCATTCATAGAACATGAAAACAGATTTCCAATACTTTGAGAATTGAGACTTGAGTTTGTATTGATTCATAATGTTCAAAACTTAATACATTCAAGTTCTCAACTTGCTTCACTTTCAATTTCCTAGGCCTAAAAGCCTAGAACATATCATCTAGATGATCCTCAAAATCATCTTCATGGATGGCACTTGCAGCTCCACTCCCACTAGCTCCACTTGTCGAACCCTTGTGAAGGGCTCCTTGGAAGTTCGTCATCAATGCCAAGTAGTGAAACATTAGACAAACAAGCAACAAAAGCTTCAAAGTCCGTGGTTTCAGGTTGATGTCCCAAAGCTTGTTAGGACCTCTAGTATACTCTTCCGTCTTATGCGTTAAGAGGCGCAAGTTGGAATGTACATATACTAGATCCTCAACCTTCTTGGATGCCAACATGGTGCGTTTGGTTGAGTGGATGAAGCCATAAGTACTCCAGTTTCGCTCTGCAGAAGAATTACTAGCCACCTATCACAAAAACAAAGTATTATTAATATACAAAAAGGAGTGCTATCATTTTAAATTTTAATTCTTAATTGGTAATTAGAATATCAAATAACAAGTTACAAACTTCATACTTGTGAGAGCAATTTGATCGCAATAGGTCATAGTACTTGGCATCATGGCCATGTACAATCCACCACTTGATTGGAGTCAAGGTGGCCTTTGTCACAAAGAGCCTCTACCTCTCCCATGCTACCTTCTCCAGATACAAACATCCCCATCTCATTGTGGATTGCACTAGATATAGGTGGATCAGAAACAACCTCCTGAATGCTGCCCTCGTCCCATTTGCAACCTCTTGGTCATCATATGGTGGTTGCCTACTAGGTAACCCAACTATTTCATTGTTGTAATATTTGGGATTTAAGGCATAAGCAAGGAGATGCAATGGGGTGGTCATTTTGTTCCACCTTTTCATGACCACACTTTTAACTTCATTATAAAACTTTTCCTCAGGGTCCTGCTCTTTGGCTTGTATGATATCTTTTATTTTCTCAAGCATGGAGTCAATGCCATCATAAATTTCTCCAATGCAAGCACTATCTTTGTCTACAAATCTGATCATACTTAGAATAAGCTCCGTGAAACTCAACAAATACTCAACTTTTGCCCACCAATCATCATCAAGGATCCATGCCTTTATCCTTTGGGCTCTCTCTGTATTTGCTTGCCTCCAGACGGTCCAAACATTGTCAATCACCATGCTACTCAAAGCATGTTTCACCTTCACAAGTCGTCTCAAGACGAGTGTGTGAGAGGCAAACCTAGTCTCAACAACCTATTAAAAAGGAATGGAAACAATTCAATAACAATACAAATTGAAATTGATTTAAAATTAAATATTAAAATGAAAAACTTAAAAACTTAAAAGTAAAACTTATGACTCATGAGTTGTTCCCTTACCTTCAACAACTCCAACTTTGAGAATCTTTTGAAAATGGCTTGAGACATGTGATGGTTGGTGACAAACATCTGAATCTCGTTTGCCTCCATGTAGATTTCAATCCATGTGATTTTCCCAATCTTCTGCAACGATCAGATTCAAGGAGTGTATTGCACATGGTGTCCAAAATATGTGCTCATACCTACCCTCTACTATCAACCCTGCTTGCCTTGCAATTTTTGCATTGTCCGTGATGACTTGGACAACGTTTCTGAGGGCCCATTGACTCAATAGCCTCAATTAGAATGTTTGCAATGAATTGGGCATCTTTTATTTCCCCCTCACAATCAACAACCTTCAGAAACATTGCCCTTTAGGGCTTACTGCAATAATGTTGATGAGAGGTCTGTTTCGGGAGTCTTTCCATCCATCTGAGATAATAGACACTCTTGAATCCTTCCAGGAATCTCTAATCAATCTGTAAAGATGTTTGTATGTGTTGCACTTCTTTTGCCAAAAGAGAAGTGCAAACCTTATTATAGTTGGGGCTTGTATACCCCCTTGTGGTGCCTCATTAATGCCTCTCACCATCTGCTGCCAATATGGTGACCTCAAGACATTGAATGGTAGCCCACATGCATAAATACACCGAGCCACCAATTCATCTGCAATTTCTCTCTTCTCAATGTTGAATGTTTTTTCTAAAGGCCCTTTTGTTCTCTTTCTTGATGGGGTATCTTCATCAAAAGGAGTTTCAACTGGAACAATTTCAACATTACTATCAATGAAATGATGGAATGATGGTGGTGGTGTTGGTGGTTTTCCCATAGTCTCTCTCTTTGTAAAGAAATGGTTTAGATGCACTTTTGCAAAAGAGAAGTTGAACAAAGTTTGCCTTGCTACATCCTCTGGTGCTCATTATTAAGTACATTTGCTATATGTTATTCTTCTCCACATTCAATGGTAGCCCACATGCTAATGCCCCAACCACTAATTCATCTAGTTTTGAATGTTGAGCTTTTTTCTAAAGGGTATTGAGGATTTAAATGTGGTGCTTCAAAAAGGAGTTTCAACTCCACACATTACACTACCACCAAAGGATGGAATGATGGTGGTGGTGTTAGGTTTTCCACATGTCCTCATAAAGAAAATGGTTCTAGGATCCATTTTCACTATTTCAAAGGGTTTCCTCCTCTTGCTCTTTTAAGTACATAGCTATTGTATTCTTCTCCACCTTCTTACATGCTCTAATGCCCGTCCCCGATACCGCAGTTAGATGAGCTTTCAAACGGGTATACAGGATTTTTTTATGTATGCCAAATGGAGGCACATTTTTAAAAACAACACACCAAATTACCGATTAATGAGCTCTAACCCATACACTTCCACATGCCTCCATAAAAGAGAATGAGGATCCATTTTCACTATTAGGCCACTCGGAACACTTCCTTGTGTTCCTCCCTCATTTTGCTTCCCCATGCCCCTACAAGTCAATCTGATGCCATGACTGTAGGTTTAATTTGTTTTAACCTACAATAAGAGATATTTTTTAAAACATTGCTAAATAATTTAATTAAAAACAACAAATACAAATTAGACAATTAATTTGTTAACCCATACACATGTCAATCTTTGATTCTGATCACCAAGTTCGCCATAAATGGTGCGAGGTGAGAGCATACACAGAGGGTAGACGTTTAAGTTTTTAATGAATTCAATTTAAAACTTTAAAATAAAAAAAAAACGAACACATTACTAATTAAAAAAACCAGTTAAACCCTAGGGCCTACACGTCAATCTTTGATTCTGATCACCAAGTTCCATAAATGGTGCGAGGTGAGAGCATACACAGAGGGTAAACGTTTAAGTTTTTAATGAATTCAATTTAAAACTTTAAAATAAAAAAAAAAATAACACATAACTAATTAAAAAAATTAAATAGTTAGCCCTACATGTCAATCTCTGATTTTGATCACCAAGTTCGCCATAAATGGTGCGAGGTGAGAGCATACACAGAGGGTAGACGTTTAATAAAATAGAACTTCAATACTAAACTTTAAATACAAAAAAATTAATTAATATTTTAAAAAACGTAAAATAAATAAATATTAAAAATAAAATAGATCATGATCAAGATCATGAATCATCGATCACATCACAATTCATTGATCATTTGATCAAAAAATTTTAAAAAAGATTTAAATGCATGAAAAATACCTGAAAATAAAAATAATCCTCGTTGTTTGTAGACTTGTAGTTGATCCTTCTCCTTCTCTCTCTCCTTAGTTAAAGCTCTCTCTCCTTCAACCCTTCAGCTCTCTCTTCCTTTCTCTCTCTCTCTCTTTCTCTCCTTCAAGCTCAAAATTAGCAAAATAAAAAAATGAGTGTGTGAATAAACAAGAGGGGTTGGGTGTATAAATAGGTTTTGGGGTGTCTTTTAGGGTTTATACAAAATACAGTATCAAATGAGTATTGGCAAGTAGTCACTGTGAGTATTGGAGTGTACTCTCTGCAAGTACTCTTGAAAAACTTGCCCAGACTCAGGAATACCAAACTTATGAGTTTCAATGGAAAAAACTTGCCGTGGGATTATCTGGGCATGTACTTCTCCAGGCTTGGCGAGTACTTACTGAGTATGTAAACAATGGTATATCTTATACATGGACGTACATTCAATACGAGAATCATTTAATATTTTTACATCTTCCTTCACAATTACTTTGAAAAAAAATAAAAAATTCATATTATAAAAAAGAAAAGTGATTTGGGCATCATAGGAATAGAAGATTTTTATGTTCTCAATACAAAAATTTCACGAATTTCTCTATAAATCCATACATAAAGAAAATTGCCCAAGAGTGAATAAAATTCTGTATGGAAACAGATTCTCTTCCTTCAGCATTCATTCAATTCCCAAGGGAAAAAGGCAGACTCAAAGGGAAAATTCAAATGGATTCATTTAACTGAGAGCTGCATGTGAGAAGCCTTATGACAAAGTTGGAGGCTCTTATGAGCTGGTATCAGGAACAAGACACCCATCCTCTCACTCTCACCTAATTCACCATTTCAGTCCTTGACATTCTGAATGCCCTCCACCGATTTGATGCACATTCCTTGATTTCTTTTGAATGTCAAGAAATAAATATTTGGTTTCAGCAATCTTCTAAAATTAATTTTTTTGCTTGAATTTTGTCCTACATTGGTCTTATTTGATATTTCCTCATATGGCTGGATGCTGGATTTTGATGCCCGATTTATATTTTATATCAAAATTTTACCTATGTTGCTAGGATACGGGTTCGATACGTGGATACATTAATTTTAAAAACCCTTGGGTACGATACGTCCGTTGGATATATTAAAAAATTAAAATATATATATATATATATATATATATATATATATATATATATATATATATATATATACTCTCATTTTACTCATTTTTTAGTCCATAAAAAACTGAAATAGTAATACAAAACTTGAATCAATGTTCAAAACATTCAATAGTAATACACTTAAGACTTTGCATTTTCATTGATCATGTGGCTGCCATACATATGATATAGTTATACAAATATCATACACTTGCAAAAAGACAATGAATTGTTTGTGTGATTTCAAATGAGAGGGTGAGTGCTTTTTATAACTTTTTGAGGTGATTAGGGTGTAATATTTTATTCATTTTAATATTAGGGTTCAGTTTTATGCATTGACTAAGTCAAAAATAAAATAAAAAGGTTTTAATGCTTTAAATGATGTTTTTGATGCAGGGTACGTGGGGATACGTCCAGACGTACCTGTGGCATACCCTAGACGTATCCCCACATATCCAAGGCGAACCCGAACCTGTACCCTCACATATCCGTACCGGATACGTATCAGGCAGGGTTCAGGAGGGTCTGGGGTGAACCCTGGCTTGTTTCCATTATATTTTTGTGTCAGATATAACTCTGCGATTCTTACAACTCTACGAATACCAGTTCTGATATATAGATAGATAAGGTAGATTTGCAAAGCCTGGTTTTACTCCAAGCTTGGCCAAGAGGTTGAAATGTAAACTTTGCAAAATTGGAATAAAATACATAAGAAGGTAGAGTGCAAAAGGTTATTTTTCTCTCACAAGGAGTGTCTCATATCTGCTGGATGGGCTGGACCTAAAAATTACCTCTATATCTATATAAACTCATGAGGTGCCAACTATAGATAGTCGCCCGGGGCCATCTATCGATCCCCTCTCTATCTACGCTCTCCCGTGGGCGTAGCCCTCTATATAGAGGTAGGAGGGTGGGGCTCTATATACAGAGTCTGGCGGCTATAGTTGAGTTCGTAGTTCCCCCTCCCCAGATAGCCCCTGGGTAGAGAATATGAATATAATGCCCACCAAACATCCCCAAAGACAGTTTCAAGAGGAAAGAGGGTTAAGTCTATGATTGCTTAACCCTTAATTTCAGTACAAGTGTAGTGCATTGATCTGAGTAACTCAATGAAATGAAATGATTCTAAGTATGTCCATGAGACCCAATGGTCAGTGGGACCATATATGTTACAGCTGTCTCAACCACCAAGAGGCGCTGGGCTTTTCAACAATGTTGGTTCCTTATGAAGTTTGGTTCTCCTTTTGATTTAGACGAGAAATTATCCTTGATGCCTTATTCTTTCCTCTTCAAAGAGTTCTGAGATCAAGTAACGTCTGCATATACTTTTCCCGAATGTCATTGTAATCTGGGGATTCCATGATGAATTGTTTCTTCATTTTCAGCTACTATGGTGCAAAATACATATAATTAACATATCAGTCACTCCTTTTGGTGACCTTCCATATAAAATCTAATGCTCGTCTTTCCCACATATTTGTTCACATTAATTGTTATGCTAAAAATGCTCGAGCCAATACTAAATATCATTTTCCTGGTTTGTTTCAGCCAAACGTCTGAGAAAATTTCCTAAAACTTCTAGTCACTACTTCCCATCTGTTTGCAAATGATATACAAAAGTTTACTATAACCCGTACCCAACTTCTTCAAATTCTCAAAAAATGACCCAAAAATTGAGTATCCTTGTCTGATGTTGTGCTCCTTGGCAGACCATGCAATCTTACTACTTCTTTGTGAACAAATTTGTTGTATATGTAGCATCATCAGTCTTCTTTCAAGGGATGAAATGTGTCATCTTTGTGAATATATCAATTACTACAAATATAGAATCATTGCCTCTGTGTCCTTGGCAAACTGAGGATAAAATCCATGATTAAGTCCTCCCAAGGTCCTTCAAGGACTGATAATCGCTGGTACGATTCTGTATTCTGACTTGTGCCTTCTACTAATTGACAGACTGCACCTCTCCACATAGCCCTTAAATATTTATACATCCCAGGCCAAAAATACATTTCCTCCATGAATGATTGAGTTTTGTCATGCCCAAAGTGATCACTTATTCACCACTATGTAACTCTTTGAGAAAATTCCCCCTCTTGATCCTCTATGAATGCACAATCGTTGCTTCTTAAACAAAAATCCCTCTTGAGTGGAATAATCCAAATATGGGCTTTTCTTGCGTGCCTAAGGTTCACGACAAGCTTTCCAAGCTTTTGCAAAATATTTGTCTTCTCTATATGATTCCTTTAGGCTTTTCCAATTCAGGGTTTAACTCTTCTACTCAACGCATCTACTACTTTAGTCGATTGTCCAGTTCTGTGCTTGATGACAAAAGAATAGCTTTGCTAGTATTCTACCTTCATATGCCAATGAGTCAAAATTTTCTAGCCGTTAATAAACTTCAATACTTGATGATCAGTGAACAAAACAAATTCCCTGGGCAACAAATAATGCACTGAGATGCAGTCACTTCTTTAATGCCTGAACTATGGCATAAAATTCCTAATCATATCCTCAATATATTTGTTTTGTGTCATTCACGTTACGCACTGAAGTATGCGATTGGCCTTCCTCCCGACTCAAAATTACTTCAATAGCTGCTCAATATGCATTACAATCCACAAAAGACTATTAAAATGTAATGTCCCCTTTTCTAAATTAAAGATGATTAATAATATTATTTAAGTTGGGCTTGGTCATTTCTAATCCTTGGGCAACTTAATAATATTATTATTAATAAAATAAAAAGTATTTTTAAATACTTAAAAGTAAAATTAATGATTTAACTAAGTCGGCCAAATGTAACTTTATGTTATATTATAAGGCAACTTATAAAAGTGACTTTTAAAGTAAGTCAGCCACCAAAATTAAAAGAAAGAGGAAAGAGAAGTTATAAAAGGAGGATGAAGGGGTTCATTTGGGAATCAATCATCTATCTATCATCTTGATTTTATGAAGTCGAGCACTTGTGCTTCTACTTTCAGCTATTGAGGACGGAAACCCTCTTAGCATCCATCACTTGAGGACGAAAACCCTCATTGTGATCAGAATTTGGGGACGAAAACCCTCAATTTCTCCTTGGTGATCTCACACAAAGATCACATTTGAGCTAAAGATCAGATTTTCAGAGTTAAAGGCCATATTTTCAGAGCTAGGGCACAGTTTCAGGGTGATTTCAGAGATTGGCAGCTAGGGCATCATATGCAGATCATATTTTTAGTGTTTTCTACAGTGGAGCAACCACCTATCAGTTGGAATCGAATTTGGGAAGGTCTTTGGAGACATTTGCAGCCATTTCTAGGGCTATCTACACCCTTTGGGGTTTGACACTGTGTTTAGGGCATCATCCGTAGGCAAATTTCTTCAATCCCGAGTTGCATACATGTCATTTGGCCTCTTCATGCCATCTAGGGTGTCATTTATCAGAAATTTTTGTAATCATACGTGGGTATTTTTCGTGAATAGAAATAAATTCAAGTCTTGACTTGTAAAAATATTTTTTCCATAGTTATGTGCCAGTGGATTTCCAAAGGCTTTGCCTTTGGTGGGTATCTCTAATTGTTGGTTTTTCTTAAGTAAAAGCAAGAAATCAGACTGCTGTACTTTTTTATTGATTAGGGTTTGAATAAAAATCAGTTTGTTGCATATTCGATATAAGGGTTTGTTGGAAAACCCAAACTGTCTTTATTTGTCCAAGAAAGGGACATTACAGTGGTATTAGAGCTGATGATCTTGCCATCTGTGGGAAGATTTTTTTTTTTTTTTTGTAGATACTATCTGATGCATAGTCTGTGAATCATGGAGTTAATGAGTAAAGATGAATTGAGAACAAAGCTTTGTAGATCAGGGAAGAAACTTGAGCATCCACCTTATTCAAAAAATGTTCTTCTCAATATTTTGGAGGAAGTGGCAAACTGTTTGTCCATGTTAAGACAATCAAATTCTGAGTCTATGTTTTGGGCAATGAATCCATTAGTGATTCATTTGGCTAGGCCCAAGCTTCTAAGACACTCAGATCCAGATGTGAGACTTGTAGTTATCACTTGTATTACAAGAATAACAACTCTTGAACAGCCATACAACAACACCATGAGAGAGGTATTTCAGTTATTTGTGGAAAGTTTTGAGGGTCTGGATGACATCAAAAGTCCTTTTGCTAGGAGGGTCACTATCCTAGAAACTATGGCAAAAACCAGATCTTGTGTTCTAATGTTAGATCTAGAATGTGATGATCTTATTCTCCAAATGGTTGATCAATGTGAAGAAAAGTTGAAATCGTACTTCAGCACAAAGATGATAGCTGAATTGCATAGGAACTCTAAAAAGAGGACAACAAAGAACCTTGGGAGCCAAACCACAATTGTCTAGGCATAGGACATGGGAAGTTTTGTCAGATGAAGAACCAAAAAAAGAGTTAGATACAACAGAGCCTCCAAAGGTCAAGGAAGAAATTGTGTTAGTGCAGCATGAGAAAGAAGAAAAATCAGAGTTGCAAGAAATTGAAAGGAAGCAAACCATGGAGGAACATGCACCATCCTTAGAATTTCGAAAGGGTGAGCTCCTTTTGGCAATCTAAGGTATGGAAGTGAGGGTCATAATTCAGATTTGTTGCTTCATCCTATGTCACTGCAAAATTCTTGTTCTCATGAAAAACATGCTAAAATGGGTGATAGAGTAAGGGATACAATGTGCAATATGGGGCATGTGGACTCTTTGATTCAAGATTGTTTTTGTATATGGGATCCGGTGATCTTTTGAAGGGTACAAAATGGAAAGAGGATCTTTTCTCTCAATTCCAAGTTGCTTGGACAACAAGTTGCTTTGTGGTGGAGAGCATGCAAACTATTTCATCTTTTGGTAAGCAACATAATCTTTATGTTGATATTCAAAGGCTTCCAATACAACATAGTTTGGTGTCCAATAATATGTCCTCGGATCGCTATTAAATAGAGGTTTCCAATATGCCATAGAGTTGAACATTGGCTGTAAGCATGCCATTATTACTCCCATTTCTCAAAGACCGATTTCTTTTTAAAACCAGAATTATATTTCTATAAATAAGATATTAACAATACAATGCCAAGCCATGGTACTCATACTCCAAGATCTATCCTTAGACTTCCAACAACATAATAAAGAAGAAAAAGAACATATCATCAACTTATGCATCCAATGAATGTAACTGAAGGATCTTTTCAATCTGATTCCGCTTCTCTGGAGGCCATGTGAAAGGCAAAGGGCCAAAGTTGATCAAATTATGATGATCCAAAGCCCAATTTGCCAACGCGTCCGCCACTTTGTTCTGATCTCTAGGAACATGTTGATATGAGATGGTTTGAAATTGTCTAGCAATAACCTAAATATTATCCTGAATCCTGGCAATTCTCCAATTTTTTGATCTATGCTGCTCTTTAGTTGTGAGAGATTCGATATAATTCTAAGACATCCCAATTTAGTTACCTCCTGGAGAGCTCGTTGAAGTGCCCAGATTTCAGCCACATTATTGGTGGAGTAACCCAATTGCTAAGAAAAGAAGAAAAGGGGAGTTCCCATAGAATCATGAGCTATCCCTCCAATACTAGTGGGCCCGGATTCCCTCTTGCTGCTCCATCAGTATTAAGTTTAACAAAATCAAAAGGAGGAGGCTTCCATTTTCTTAGAGCTATGGGCACCGATAATTTAGTACTAGAGACAGACTTCAATTTATTTTCCTGCAAATTAAGCTTGTGTATCATGCTTTTCCATTTGTCAGTACTGGGGAAGGAATTTTCACATTATGCTCAATAGTTTCCACTATATTGCTTCGAGTGAGTTCCTTGACATACCAAATGTCTCTATTTTCAGATTTGAAGATGCGTCTGTTTCGCTCCTTCCACACATTCCACAACATAAGAGAAATAGTGATCCAAACTCCTTTATTAAGATCATGAGTGTGATTTGAGATCTAGCAACCATCAGATTTCGGTTTGCAAGGATTATGTGCACATGCCAATTTTTAGATGTCTTATTGGACACATTGAGTTATAGGTCATGCCATTCAACTTGACTTATACATCAGCCACTGTCCAATCTATGGTAAATCAAGTGGAAGATAAGAGGATTCAAGTTTGTCTAGTTTGGGCATCCGCTATCACACTAACTTTGCTGAGGAGACACTTTAGCTTATGCAACTATGATAGAAAGGCTAAGGGATGTTCACATATAGAAGCACCCATAACCAAAATGACAAAGAATGGAGGTCATGGCATTCAACTTGACTTATACATCAGCCACTGTCCAATCTATGGTAAATCAAGTGGAAGATAAGAGGATTCAAGTTTGTCTAGTTTGGGCATCCGCTATCACACTAACTTTGTTGAGGAGACACTTTAGCTTATGCAACTATGATAGAAAGGCTAAGGGATGTTCACATATAGAAGCACCCATAACCAAAATGACAAAGAATGGAGCTCATGCATGGAGAGGAGGAGGTAATTTAATGCAAAATGAAGACTCCATAAAAATTAAGGGCGTAAAGTTGAAAGATTCAGAAAATGGCTTTTCTATGTATGACAAGGAAATTCTTGCCATCATGCATGTTTTGGCGAATTTCAGAAAACATCTAATTTGTGGTGGATGTGTGGTTGAGATAGACTACCATGGATTGAATTTCTTCTTGGGACAACTTGACTTGCATGATAACAACAAAACGGGGTCTCTATCATGGTAGAATGTGTCAAGAAAACATTTGCTGCTAACATCTTAAAAAGAGATGTGAAGGATGACGAGTATATGCTAGCAGCTGGACCCATTTTGTATAAGGATAGAATATTTCCATTGCTTGAATCAAAGATGAAACAGAAAATGTGGAAGATCTTGCATGATACACCCACGATGGGACACTCTAGAGCCTACAGTATTGGCAGATATATAAGAGAGATTCTCACGGAGGAGCTTTAAGGAGGAGGAACTCCAATACATCGGGAAGTACATCACCCACCGACGGGATGAGGTAAATCATGTCCTTCGGGAAACTTGTTTCAGCCTTTGCTTATTCTCAATCACGATTGTAAAAGTGTGTCCATGGACTTCAGTATTCCCAAGGTACATGATAAAGTTTGCATTTATGTTGAGGATAGGCTAAGTGAGTATGCACACTTATTTGCTATTTACATGGAATTCAAAGCACAACGAGTGACAAAGTTAATTTTTAGAGAGGAGTTTAAGCTGGATGGTTTATGTGAAAATATTATCAGTAATAAGAATGGCAGATTTCTCAATTTTGGAATTAGTTATTATACACAAACAGTGGACAAGTAGAGATAGTGAATTTGAGGATTGAGGGACACTTTAGGGAGTATTTTGGTGCCTATCGGACTAATCAACTCCCCCTTGTTGATCATGTTGTTTTGACTTTCACTTTGTGCAACCTCTCGGTGTTCATCCCCTCTCCCCTCGGGTCTTCCAATACTCACCGCACCACAATCCTCTTTGATGGTTGGTACCACATTTTGTAGTTTATGTTCTGCTACTATTTTCTATTTTTTTTTTTTTTGTCACAACCAAATATCAGTTTTTATCTTACGTCCTTTGGTGGGTAGCCCTTGACTCATTTGTCCACATTTGTCCGTATTCTAGATTCCCTTGCCCTCATGGTGTTTTCTTGATGAACCATGTTGAATATATAAGGAACCATTCAGTTTTGGGCAGTTAAGGAGTTATAACCGAAAATTGTTTGTAACCACATTTGTAACCACCTCTTCATAATAAATATACTCGCACTGCGTCCATTCCAGCGGTGCAGTTTGCCTCCCATCTTTCTCTTTACTTCTCCTTACAAACATTGGTATCGGAGCGTCTAAGGTTGCTCAAGGTTGTAGTTCAAGGAAGCCTCCAAGAGGCACGAACTAGAAATTCGTGAGAAGCCCTAACAGGCACAAACGAATTTGGTAAAATGTGAAGGTATTTGGAGAAGAATACAATCGTTTAGGGCATTCATGAAGGTTATTACCAGTCATGTGCATTGGTGAAGGTTTTAACAATCGTATTAGGGCATTTTAATGCCTATTCCTGAAATGCGAGGGCACTTCTTCTTGATTTTCGCGGGCAATAGCCGTTATTTAGCCAAAAAAAAGGCATTCTCAATTTCTCTCCATTCGCGAGGGGCATAAGGCAAAACGTAAAATTACAGGTCTTGTCGAGGGCATAAATGAAACAGATTGTGTTTCTTTGGTGCATCGAGAAAACCATAGCCGTGTTTCTTTGGTGCATGCATCGTGAGGAGTTCGAGCATTTACGGGCAAATAGGGCATATATCCACTCGTGACAAGAAGACCGACGCAAATCCAGTCACTAGGAGAAAACCGAGGGCAGTTCGAGGGCATAAGTCTTTCGTATAATATTCATTTTTTTTCGTAACAAAGGTATTCACCTTGTGACTTGCATTGGAATAATCAATTTCGGACTATTTGCTGGAGTAAGCAATATATTATTTTATTATTTCCGTTACTTTGGAATAATAAAATGGCAAATATTTCAAACTTGACTCTGCCGGAGACGCAAAAATTAACGGGCACAAATTTCAATGTATGGAGCCATAAAATTCTAACGCTTGCAGAATTTTGTGATTGTGATAAGATAATCATGGTAGTGAAGGTCGACCAACGATGAACTTCGCAGATTATGATAAATGTCATAAGGAGGCTTTGTTGCTTCTCAAGTTGTCGGTGTCGGATGATATGATACCGGAAGTGCGGAATGCTTTGCCGTGCGAAGCACGTTATGGACCCGATCGAGGGATAAATATCGGATGTCGAAAAGAGTCTAGGTTTTATACCCAAGAATGTGCTCTTTTCCGTAAAGTTAGAAGGTGGATCATTATCTCGAGCACCTACTTCGGTGAAAGACCTCAAAAGACCTTTATCTTCCATCAACAAAAAGGTGGACGACAATGATATGGTGGCCCTGGTTTTGAACAACTTACCTTCTTCGTATGAGTCATTTGTGGAGGCACTCCATTTAATGGCTAAAATTCAAACTCTCACGTTTGACAAGGTGAGTTTCTACTTGTTGCAAAAGGAGCGACGACAAATTCAGGCAGAATCTAATTGTGACCAATCAAAGAGTGCTCTTGTCACACAATCAAAGGAAAGTGGAGACGTCATTCTGGTGAGTCCTCCACTCAGTATCAAGTCACATGCTATTACTGTCACAAGGTTGGGCACCTTAAGAAGGATTGTCGGAAGCGGAAGTATGATCTTTCGCAACAAACAAAAAGCCATGTGATGAGGAACATGTGGCGCGATTGCAGCAAAAGAAAACGATTCGGATGACGAGCATGCTCTTTATTTTCTTACGACATCATGCTTGCATGACAATGGGTTCTAGTTCTTTGGATCATTGACTCGGAGCATCCACACACTTTCATGTCGCAAGGATCGTATGTTTCATTTACTGCAAATATATGTTTTGAATCGAGTAGTATTAGCTGATGGAGAATCACTTGCAGAGAAGGGATAAGAGATATATGCATTGTATCGAGTAATGCTCATAAACTATTGAGTACGGAATGTTAGATATGTATCTTCTTTACAAAAGAACCTTCTATCTATTCACAATTAATCCGAAAATCCCAATATTTCGTGGGTTTCTGTGGGAAGAAGTTTGTTGATTCTGATATGAAATAGAGACGGATGATTGCCCTTGGTATTGGGCAAGGTGGCCAATATCTTCTTGTTGATCCTGCTACGATCACCATGAATGCATGTGTGGAGGACAACTCCACCATATAAGATGTGCAGAGGGTGCAATGCCTTGGGAGGAAGCCATTCCTCACAGATTTGTTGACTTGGATATAGTCAACCTACATGCACTTATTATGGAGGGAATATCCACTATACCAAATGTACGGGAGGTGGACATGCCTTGGAAGGATGGATTTCCTCATTCTGAAGAACAATTTGTTGTGGATGGAGACTCCACTATTCCAGATGCACTAACGGTGCATGGTGAGATGGCATGCCAAGCCACTCACTCAAGAGGTACTTGCTCGAAGGACAATAGAGCATGAACAGTTTGCTCATTGTGTTGTGAAAGATCTTTCCCAATAGAGGGGGATAAATGAGAAAACAAATGAGACAGAGGAGTTGGTTCTCACTCCTACTATGGAGATGGTTATTTCTCCCACTGCTGAGACGAAGATGCTTGTTTCTCCTACTATTGTGAAGTTGGTTCTAACTTCCACTACACAGATGGTCACATTTCTCTTCTTGAAAAGGTTGGATGAGCACTACATGGTGTTGCAAGGACACGGTCGAGGTGACTTCGATTGCAGGCTAATTGAGTCTCTGTATAGACTCCAATGAGGCTACACAAGCCTGGAACAGATTTTTCAATCCACCTCTCCGAGTTTCTGATTCCAGCACTCTGGAGATGGGGCTGACACTCTCAGCCATTGATGATTCATCACTGGTCAATGAATCACGTAATGAAGAATCAGTGGACCACTTGCCATATCTTCTTCACACGACCAAATTCTTGTTTTGCGGTCCTTCTCCATTCGACAACTGCAACACAACAATGGATTGCTGATTTCAAAGTACAACCTATGGCACAGTCTGTAGATCTAATGACTAAACATATGGGCTTTAGGACATTTGTAAAATTTCAGGACAAACTTGGTATTGTTTCCGGTTTAGTCATTAAGAGGGGGTGTTGAATATATAAGGAACCATTCGGTTCTGGGCAGTTAAGGAGTTATAACCGAAAATTGTTTGTAACCACATTTGTAACCACCTCTTCATAATAAATACTCTGCCTGCGTCGATTCCAGCAGTGCAGTTTGCCTTCCCATCTTTCTCTTTACTTCTCCTTTTGCTAACAAACCAATGGTATGTTGACATTTGCAAAATTATGCACCAAAGGCTCTGTTTTGTCTTGGCCCATGTTCTTCCTTCCAAACCCTCCATGTGCAGAGATTACAGTGGTCTCTGACATAGGAAAATGCAAGTTTCCTTGATGCTCTTGTTGATTGTCACAAGACATTTTTGCGGTGCAGATAACTCCTGTGTCAAACATTGACCCTATGCTTGAGTTTCTTATGCTAACTTCCTGTAAGATACACAAGATCAGCCTGTCATTTGGGTCTCCTCTTCTTTTTGGTTACACTTGGGTTACATATACCGACTTCCTTTAAGATACACCAGATCAGCCTGTCATTAGTACCAATGGGTACCAACTACCAATTATCACAGTGAGTTGTGGTGTGGTGATTATTTGAGGACCTTGGGGGTGGTGTTGGGGAAGGGGATGAAGACTGAGAGGCCGCACAGAGAGTGAAAGTCAAAATAACATGATCAGCAAGCGGTAGATGATTAGTCTAATCAGTGCAAAGAAAATATTGAATGTGAGGGATAAGGGATCCATTGACAAGAACGTAATCCACCACACTAAGATCCTTACTTCGACATAAATAAATAGATCTGCTAAAATCAGGGAAACAAGGTAGCCCATTAAGATTGTGAAGACCAGCTAAATCTCCCAATCTAGAGAAGAAACCTCCCATAAAGTTGAACAAATCCTATATTGTACACACAAAGGTTGGTTTCCAGTTTACTAAGAGGCATGAGGAATGTTTATGATCCCGATCCTTGTTTGTAATAGTCAGATGTACATAGATATTTGAATGCACAAAGTTCAAAATATGGAGACGTTCTTTTAATTATGCATTTGATGGTAATCGGCCATCCTTGTGACAACATCTATACTGTATGTCACTTTGAACTGCCCTGGTTTGCTGCAGTGACTCCGCACTGTCATAAACTGTTTGTATTTTCCAACTGCGAGGGATAACAACTCATCTGGCGAATGATATCATTAACCACAAAAAAGAATTAGCTCTCAAAATGAGTAAAAAGAACATGTGCATCCAATATTCAAGCTATGGCAGTCAGTCTGCCATGTTGGCATTGAACTTATGACTCTCTTTTTGTACATATTTCAATTTTTATGTTAGCGAAGAAATATGAAATGGTCCTAAACTATGATTATATATTGCTGAGATTTTGTGGGAAAAATCGATTATGTTTCTCTTCTTTACTTTGGTTTAAAAAGGAGGCGGTCGGGTAAATAAAAAGTTAGTGGAGGAATTTATTTTTATTACCTTCCCCAAATTTGTCACCTTCCTCTCATATTTTGCCGTTTCCTGTCAATAATCTACTCCAACTGACATTAGACCCTAGATTCCTTTGTTTGTGGAAACCTGTTTGTTGCTAGTTCCAGGTTTCCTTTGTTTCTTGTCACATGGTTCACATATGAGTAAGTACAACCTATCCTGTTGTAAGCATAATCCTTTAGTTATCTATCTGAAATTTAACCTCTTCTTTCCTCTGCTATGCAGGTTGATGTAAAAGAGTTATCAATTGGGTGTATCACTTGCAAGTTCTTCCCTCAGATAAGGATGCCGGCAAAAATGGTATAGTTGCAGTCAAATATGCTTAAGAAACTAAGGATTGCTTGAATTTTAGGTTCCATATTCGTATTTTGTTTTTCAGAATGCTAAAGATACCTATTAGATTTTGATAGAAATATTCTACTGTCTCAGGATTCTTTTATGGCTTCCAAGGATCTTCGGTTCACATATCAAGAGATACGGGTGGAGTATGTGTTACTGATTCAAACCACTATTGCAATCTAAATTTTTATTATTTTATCATGGCTGTTTAATGGGTAATGGATTGGCAAAAATATAACTTACAACTGATTTGTATTTAAATTCTTTTTGTGAGTTATTTGATTAGGACAATACAATTTTTGTTATAGTCTTCTTATTCTGCAGCATTCTCTACAGGTTAACTTCAAGAATGGTGGCCACTTAGCAAGTACTTATTGTGCTTTATCTATTTTAAGAACAATGGGTGATGATTTCACCGGTGTGGACCAAAAATGTATATTAAAATCAATGAAAATTCTTCAACAATCTGATGGAAGGTAAAAGAATAAGCTTTTCTACAGTTTTCAACTTTATAATAAAGTGTTACAGTTTCCTTTATATAAAGGTTTAGGTGTATAATATTTTTAAATATTCGGATGGCTGTCTATCTTTTCTGTACAAAACTTGTGACATTGGGGACAACAAAGAGACTAATGAAAAATAATGAGTAATATGGGAAGTCAAGAGACCAAGTTGGATAGGAGGAGCAAAATAGTTAAGACAAACTCTTTGATCATATATTATGGAATTTATTGCAAAGATATTTATATGGTCTGTTTTGGAACAGTGTTCGTCTTCTGCTGACTGCAGCAATTTAATGTATTTTCCTTCACTGGAGTCTGTACATAATTTTAGACTGAGAAGATTGGATCCAGTCATAGGTATTGGCCCATTGGGAGATTTCAAATTTCATCAAGCTTATAATAAAATCTTGGATCTCTTTGATTACAGTTCTGTCAAGGACTTAAAATGAATGCACACTTATCGCAAATCACCATGTTCAACTTATAAAAACCTTTCATATATTCCATTGTACAAGAGGGCTTTTAAATTTTTCTCTTATTCCTTACCTTCCCTTGTCCGCCTGGCTATAGAGACAGTGTTCAAAAGAACATAGCAGTGTTTCTTTCAAGGGTAAGTGACTCGTGTGTAGCTCAATTCAAGTCAAACGGAAAAAATTATTCATGATACATCCGACAATGTTCCAGACTAACCTAACTTGGTTTGATATATGATTTCCTTTGTCAGTACAGACCAAGCTGTGATTCTTTTGTAGTCATCTTATGATTGAGCTGTTTTTGAGGACAATGACGAGGTGTCTAACTTCCATGTTTAGTTCAATTGTTGACTCTGTTCCCTATTTGCAGCTTTTGGGTTAAGATTGTATCCTCACAAAAGGAAACGGCTTCTCCCTTTGAGTCCTTAACTAATAGTTTCCCAAGGATTCTATCTTGTGAGAAAATTTGAGTGGTACCACATTAATAGCTCTAAATATAAATCATGTTAAATTGTGACAAACCATGAAATAGCAATCGCAAGCCATAGACACTGAAACCTTAGATTGGGTCTAAGAATGTAGGTAAGAAATGCATGATGAAGGGCAATATGCTCTTTGTGGCAGAGTTGCTGCTCTGCAATTTTTTTAATTAGATCAAAAATTATAAATGCATGCTGTAAAGCTGGTTCTTATGGGTTATGTGGTCGATATATCATTTTGGCCGACTGAGTTGTACTATACTTTCAGGTAAGATTTTATTATCCATGAGGGTAGACGCGAGATATATTTGAGGACTTGTACTTCCCATGCTGATAGAGGTTGATGGATATATGTTGCAAGTCAGGAAGTCTGATTTTTTGGAACTCATTGCAGGTGGAATGAAATCATTGAAACCGTCAGGAAAAGTGTTAGGACAGTACGTGTTATTAATGCATTTGAAAACTATGAAGCCTTATGGTTAGTCATATGCTTTACTATGTAGTTATGTGTCCCAAGCACAGATATATTGATGCGGGAGATAGTTGTAAGTTGGAACCAATCACGTATGAGTCAAAGTGTATAAGTTGTAAGTTGTAACCAACCAGGTATGAGTCAAAGTAGCCGAGAGCAGTTTTAAAGTGAAACTAGTAAGCTTAACCTATTGTAAGCACAAATTGTTAAATGCAAGGACTTCTTTGACATTTAATTTTAATTTTTAATTTTTGGCGGGGTCGGTCAACCCTGCACCTTTGAAGACATCACATTCATCATTTTTGAGAAAGAAGTTTCAGAACCTTGGGTTGGATAGAATCCAATGCCTTTTAACTGTTGATTGCAAGCATTTTTAGCTTACTAGTCATGAAGTTATTGTTGTCCTAAGCTTTATTTGCTTGGGAAGTGGCTTTGTGAGGCTAGACAGGAGGTAGGAATGAGGCCATTGTGCTGCTTTAGGGCTTGGGGGTATGCCATTGAAGCATTACAGGCCATAACAACCTGCTTAGTATGCTTGGGATTCAGCAGAGATTGAGGGGATTCTGAAACTTGCTTACCTCTTTCTAGGGGTTGAGCTTGGACACCCCTGTTTGGATTGGGTAGTTTAGTTGCATTAGAAACTGGTTTCTCGTCAAACTTCATAAATGGGAAGTTGCTGATTTTATGGTTAGGAATTTGACATCTGAAACACGTGTTGGGAAGCTTGATATATGTCACATTTTTGATTGAAGTGCACATGGCCCAGGATAATATCAATGGATTCTCTTAAGTCAAGGTCTTAGATGGACCTGGACATAGATGTATTTGTTCAGGTGTGCTGAAAGGGGGTCTGGCTCATGGCAGATTAACTTGCCAATGAGGGGATACAAATTTTCCTAAAAAGGCCAAAATTGAACAAGCAAACATGAAAATTCAATCCAATCGGGTCACCGTAATTGGGCCTACTCAAAGCTGAGACCTTAGCACACTATGCTAAGAAAACTAGCTGAGTATTTCTACAAAAATCAAATCTCTTAAGGGTCTGAGAACAATGAGAAGTATTATCAAACTGGAAAAGGAAGAAGGGGTTTTATAATTTTCAGCTGTAAACTGTTTGTTTACAGTAGCCTATAATGGAATGTCAATGAGCATGACATCGACAACAAACTTGTTTGTAAAGCTTCAAAATTTGAATAATATCCAATCCACAGGTATCAGAAGCATTATTTCATTTTGGAACTTCGGGATGAACTTGTAAGCTTTGTGGGAGGCTGTGGGGAATATCCTTACTGTCTGTTGCAACTGAAGCTATAGATTGCATTTGCCATAAAATTAAATTCAAATCGCCTGAAGGATGGGAGGCCAAGACGGAATCCAAGGAAGTAAAGGCCAAAGAATATGAAATCAGAATCTTTGCACAAAGAGAATGTAGAAAGCAAGAGATGATTGCCAGAATGACAACATAATCTCTAGCAGAGTCCGATGTTTTGATATCCAAGGTTGAATATTCATGATTTGCCATGGTAGTCATATGTTGATTCTTTAAAATAGACTATCATTCTTTCTTCATTTCTCTTTGTTGATTTGTTTTTTGAGCCGGGAGGATTAAGGCTCAAATGTATTAGCTGGAGAGCTTGACTTGGTGCCCCTTGTTCGTCTTGTGGCATCCTTGGTAACACCATGCTAGGATTGATATATTGAATAACTTTGAGTTGCCTTTAGGTTTCCTCCCTGTGACATGTAGTAGGAGGAGTATTGCCGCATATGAAATGAATTGTGCAATTGTACAACTAATTATTTGTGTATGAAGTAAAATTATCAAGGTACATTGGTACCCAATCTATGTTTTGATCTCACTCTTTGCTATCGCTTTCGATCTTAGTTGCATAATAATTGGCTCTTACTCTAACGCAAAACTAAATTTCTACATTCTCAAGTGGCCTTCATCGTTTCTCTTCCCATATGGTCTGTGGCGGGCTTATTGTTTGCTAGAGATTTTTAGCTATGTGATTGCTAGCTAGGCATTAGTCTCATGCCACATTGCAGATATGTGTTATCTAGTCAAGTTCTTGGTACATGAAAGTGGACTAGTCAAATAGGCAGTTAGGCTGACGTGAAAGGTCATGGAGAGTGATTACATGCTTGCTGGGATTGTAACAAGTGCCATTACTATTCTATATTTTAAAGTGTTAAGAGTACCAATTGCTTGTTTGGCTTGATATTATGTTTCATCGTACAGTGGAGTTTTTGGTGCATTTCTTATTTTTTTGCCCGAGATTTGCATAAAGAGGCCTGAGAATCCTTAGGCCTGTGCGTCCTATAGGAATGTAGATTTAATTTTAAGGGAGCTATATGCATTTCATGGTCAACATTGTTTCTTCTTCCCAACAGAAAGTTTCATTATTTAATATTTTCTATTACCTACACTCGGGCTTTATTCATGAATTGTTGGATTTGATAACGCTCATCGTCCTGACAAGGAATACCCATTTTTAATTCATTTCATGAGCTTTATTTCCCCCCCTCGTTTACCTCTTAGTTTATTTATATTCTTCTCTCATGAAACATTTCCATCAGAATTCAAAGTTAACTAAAGAATTCTTGTTTGCCGTCCATGATTAGAACTTCAAATATTCAGAATCTTGTTAATCAGAGTGGAATGTATAATTTTCCGTCTGTTTGCAGATTGTACAATCTAAAGCACGCATGGAATCAATTGGCCACTGTTATTCTAAAGATGTTTATTAATTGGCGACTTGGTGCTACATCTAGGCACTGTGTTTTTGGTGGCTATTTATTTTATGGCGTCTAACACAGATATTGATTTTGTAGCTTTACTTCTATTCATACTGGCGCTGAGACAGATCTCCGCTTTGTTTTTGTGCTGGTAATTCTGGGCCCATTTTTGTTCAAACCTTTTTAATTTGCAAAATTTAAAATTATTAAATATATTGTTTTCTTGGAGAGCTTAAATTTTATACTATGAAAGATAATTTCTGACTTCTCCTCCTTCCCATTCAGCGGCAATCTGTTTTATGCTCAATGACTGGAGTGGGATGGATGTGGACAAAACATTGGGCTATATTGTGAATTGTCAGGTACGTGTACTGAACGCGCTAGTTTCTTTTGTGCATCTATAATTTGTTTTGTCGAAGTTCTTCAATGAGCAATTAATTTATGAGTGTTTTGAGAAGTAGCTGTATATAGTTCTGACCAATGTGATCTTTCCTTTCTGTACCTTTTCAGTCATATGATGGTGGGTTTGGATTGAGTCCAGGCTTGGAGTCTCATGGTGAGATAGACAGATTTTCCTTAAAGAAATACCTCGGCTATCTTTTTGAATCTTAGTTCAAGTCTGGGAAGCAAACCTTTTGAAACCTTAATTGCTGATGTGAAAACATATGAAATATTCATATCAATAATTTTTGACATATATTTAATAATTTACGTTGTAGAGTGTTGGTGCTGAAAAAATGTTCTTTATTAAAATGTATTCAGTTAAAACTTAAAAGATTGCAAACAGTGTCAACATCTATTCATCTCCAATCATGACAACTATGTTCATTTTTCCACTCTGGAAAACGCCAGTGGCATACATGCTCCAGGATTTCACCTCTTTTTCATCTCCATGCCATTCATTTTTGTAGGTCTAACCTCTCCCGTCTCTTTATAACTTTTAGCCATTTTCCATTGCTTGTTATATGTTTCTATTTTCTTGATTTGAGCCCCAGATAGATTGCCTTTCAGGAGTCTGTAATGGCATCCTCTTGATTTATCCTACACAATAGGCCTTTCTCGGTTTTCTTTTATATGCTGCAGTCTTGAGAAGTGACGTGTACTTGATTTGCAAAACATGGAAGAAACACCTCAAAACACGTATGATGTTTTCACGATTATCCATGGAAGACAAATCGGTTATGATTACAATTGCCTCAAGAACTAAGAGTTAAGGTAAGTTGGTCTTGAGAAGTGACATGTACTTGATTTGCAAAACATGGACGAAAAACCCCAAAACACGTATAATGTTTTCATGATTACCCATGGAAGACAAATCAGTTATAGTTACAATTGCCTCAAGAAATAAGAGTTAAGGTAAGTTGGTCTTCCCTTAGCCAGCATGCTGGGCTTGGCATACAAGTCTCTTCTTCTCATAAAATGAGAAGACAAACTTAATGCTTAAATCTGTTTTTGGATGCAAACTCGATATTAATGTACTACACAATCATATTTTTCATTTTGTTAATCTTATCTATTTTATTTATCTTTCTTTCTGTTCCAGTTACAATTTCTTCAAAACATAAGGGTTAAAGTTTGTAGGAATAAATGAATAAGACTTCCCCTTTTATAATTGTTTTGTATGGTTATGCAGTTGTAACCGCTAACTAATTTTGTAACCATCTTTGCATAATAAATACCTGGACACACAACCCATTTGCACAGTGTGTATTCCGGTTTTCTCTTCAATCATTCTTTACACATTTATTTGGTTTATTCTCTCTCTCCACAAATTCTAACAGTGGTATCAGAGCGAAGGGAGTAGAGGTTGCTGGAAGGGCAAACAAAGAGAAACCAGAAAAATCGTGAGAATAAAGAAGAAAATCATGGCCGACCTAGGAGGGGCAGAAAATAAAAATGCGAATAGGGCACAAAAATCGCTGGAGAAATCTCGCATCAAGGCACAAAAATCGCTGTTCGTGGGGGCAGAAAACTGTTCCTGTAGAAAATGCGAACCTGACAGAGGAAAACGCCGCTGTTCGTGGGGATCTGTAGAAAACGTGAATTTAACAGAGGAAACAACGAATTGACCTTGAGGGCACACCAACAAAAATCGACCCAGCAGGGAAAAAGCGAGGGCAAAAAAAAAACAAAGAAAGAAAAAAAATCGTGGGTAAAATCTCCCGTCTCAGTCATAATTATTTTCTAATTTTTTTTTATAGAACTTCTTGTAGAAAAATATTCCGGTTTAAATTTTCATACTTGGAAGCTGAAAATTCAAATGCAACTCATGCATAAAAAATTGCGGGGCATTGTTAACGGGAAAGAGCCAACACCCACAGATCCTACGAAGTTCCTAGACTGGAGTAGGTGAGATGACAGAGCAAAGACTATTGTTGGTCTCGCACTTTCGGATTCGAGTTACACCATGTTGACTTGGAAAAATCCTCCAAAGAAATATGGGAAACTTTGAATAAATTGTTTGGTGTGCGAAAGTAGTAAATGCAAAAAAGTTTTTGCTTAAACTGCAGTTGTTTAGTTTCAAAATGGAAGAAGGCATATCTATGTCAAGTCATATTAACAACCTTCGATCTCTTATTCGACAACTTGCAGATGTCCAGACCACGATCGATGACGAAGATGCGAAGGCTATTCTATTAAATAGTTTGCCTTCAAAATATAATAATATTGTTTTTACCCTCAGTCAAATTTCTAAGTAGTTCTTGGATGATACTATTGCAGCACTTCTTGCGATGAACACAAAACACTTGCTGAAGATGAGGGTACTTCTCATCAGGAAAGTGCCTTCTATTCCCATAAAAGGTCACATAAAGACAGAAAAGAGCATAAGGACAAAAAGAACATAGAGTGTTATTATTGCAAAAGAATGGGTCATACAACATGGGATTGCCGTGTTCGTGCTAATGGTGTTCTCAAAGGAAAGCTCAAGTCTCACGAGGTTCATGTAGCCCACATGGAAGATCCACCTGATGATGAAGGTGGAGAAGATTCTGATAAGGAATATGTCCTTTAGAGAAACCAAGGAAGAAGTTTTGTGTTCAAAGGAGCACATGTTGATAGCACGGAGAAACCTGGTATAAGTACATCTCTGTATGGATGGTTGCCTAGCTTGTTCGGAGACCTTGGATCTTGGGAATTATACCCTTACGAGGGTTATGAGACAACATGGCGGAGCTTGTGGATGGCTCGTATGGATGGTTGTTAAATGATTAAGAAGATCTGTGATTTGGGAGTTCGGGGAGGTGGAATCCGGGAACTCGGGAATTCGGCTTGGGAACAACACCTTTATGAAGGTCAAGAGGCAGCTTGATGGAGCTCTTTCCAGAACAAAATTGTTGTTCAACAGTATATGCTTGTAAAATACAAACTTCTTTTTGGTTCTATAATCTCTAGTTGTGACATACATATTTGTATATTTCCGTTTTGTAGGGTAAGTCTTAAGAGGGGGTGTAGGAATAAATGAATAAGACTTCCCCTTTTATAATTGTTTTGTATGGTTATGCGGTTATAACCGCTAACTAATTTTGTAACCGTCTTTGCATAATAAATACCCGGACACACAACCCATTTGCATAGTGTGTATTCCGGTTTTCTCTTCAATCATTCTTTACACATTTATTCGGTTTATTCTCTCTCTCCGCAAATTCTAACAAGGTTCAAGGAAATTTGGTCTTGGCATAGCCATCATGGTAGTTTGGTGTATGAGACTCTACTTTCCTAAAACTGGGAAGTAAAAGTCAATGATTAAATCTTTGCGTATCGGCTGCAAATGAATTTACCACACCATCATATTTGTGCATTATTTGTGTTATGTTAACTGATCTATTTGCATGTAGCATCTTCACTTGGCCAAAAATTTCAATAGTTTGTTAGTTAATTATCAAGGGAATTCATAAATAATGTTCTTTGGATTTTTGATGAATATTAAGAAAACCTTTCAAATCACAGAATTCTTTAGCAATGGTTCTTGAAATTTTCATTGAAAATATGCAAACCCATAAAGATATCCGAGTCATACTTTTTCTTCCACTTGATTATATTAATGGCTTTTTCACCATATATTCCCGATATTAGAGACATATTTTTATTGGATGAAAGCAATTGAACATTGCAACTTTCTTGGACAAAGATTACATTATTGGCATTGAGTGATGGAGGTCCTCATTGAGTTCTTAGAATTATAGAAGCCATTTGCTTTTCTTGTAACAGCAACTTTTACTTCATCAAACTAGGGAATTTTTTTTTTTAATTTTTTTATTTGATCACATTTAATGCTTTACTGAATTAAACATGCAACATATTAAACTGCACACAAGAGATTACTATCTCTTAATTTCTTTTATGCTGATCCAAATACATTAATTGCAGCATCAGCTGATTTATAACAACATTAATTAAAGTTCAGAATCCAATCAGACAACCTATGACAACCATGTGCAATTGCAAGGGTTTACAGATCCTACTCGATCCCCCTCAAACACTCTTTACGAGCCAATACACCCAATGTATCATTTGGTTAAGCCTTATTACAGTTGAGAGAACTTGTGATGTCTTTTTAGCGTCCTTTGAAAGCTACCACTGTAACCATCATCCGAATCTCGACACTGTAGCAAAAAGACTTGGTGAACAGACAATGCATCTAGTTACATGCATTACTATGGCCATAGTTATTTGGCGTTGCGCTAGCAAGCCAGTTCCAAGACTGCACATAAGCCTAAGGAACCTGTCTTCCCTTCACCTCACAACTGTTCTAGTCATAGCCATCAGGATTCGTTTCTGTTGTTTAGGTTATAAATTCGTTGTTAAACATCATTTGGAATCATCTATTTAGCTACAAGATCACACAACAAGGATGCAATTATCTCAACTAGGCATCCGGATCGTGTGGCTCATGCCCGCACCACTTTGGGATCCCTACGGAATAGGGTACGCCGCGTAATGACCCTAGTCATCCCCGTTCGTCCTTTATCTATTGTCATCCTGAATTGGTACGGGTATGTGACATGCGGGATACGTGTGTCTAATTGAGTTACCTACCCCGGTACTATTCAAATAAATCAATATTGACTTAGTTTGCCTAATACGAGATAAGTTCATCTATATTATTCATGTGGTTACCAGGTACCTTCGAACTATCTTCCCTATCGGTGTATCTACCATCAATCTGAAATCGGTGTGTTTATACATTGATACAATTTAGTCGTGCATTTACATGACCCTCCTGTTAAAAGACAGCTGCTTGTAATGCTTCCATTAATTTATTCTTTGGTCCATAACGACGACTAATGATACTTAAGTCATCTCATATTTTATGATTTCCCATTAATTATTTTGTTGATGCAATCACACAGATTTTCCTAGAGTATGTGAATACATGTCATGATAATTCTTTTACTTTCATATTCATACTTAGTCTGAATAAGTTCCTTATTTGCTGTTACTGTTTTGTGTCATGTTATAGTTCGAAAGGACACCTAACGTTAGTTGCACTTTCCACTTTTTATCACTAAACCAAAGTTAATACTTCACGGCAATGATAACATATATTTAATCACTTTTATAATGATTTGATTAAACTCTTATTTTACATTTCAGTCAATGATTCAAAAACAAAACATAAGTGATCATTGAAGATGATCCTTTTATACAACAGGCATAATTGCCTTCAAGTCCATCGTAATTCCTTCGCTCTGCCAACTTATTATCAGCCAATTTTGACTATGCAAAATTGTCAAAAAACAATTAAATAATTAAAAATGAGAAAATTTTGAAAAGTATTACTTTGCGTGGTTCATTGGACTCCTTGCGATCGTCTTATTTTTGTGATCGTTTCGGTCTTCGTTTCGTGATTTTCGGGCAAGAACTCTTCCCGCCAGGCTATAAAACGCATTAAAATACATTAAAATAATTAATTAATATTTAATTAATTAATTGCTCCTTGTTTGATTAAATTAATCACTTAAGGAGTATTTAATTAAATAAATATAAATTAAGATTCATCCGACAAGTTTTGGTGCCGGGGAAGTTAGCTTTTGTTTCCAACTGCCGGGTTGGCATCCCAAACCCGGATTTCCACTTTCCTGGCATTTTCCTTCAAATTTCCCGCACGTGGGTTTTCCTCTGCCAATTGCCAAATCATGGATTGGCAAACGGGCATAAAATTCCCCAATTTCCCACATGGGGAAATTGGACGGGGATTGCCAACCCATTTTGCCATTCCCGTTGGCAATTGCCCGTTACTTTTCCCATTTCCCCCAGCACTTAAGCCACTACCCGGGATGAGAGGAAGTTGAATTAATCCTCGTAACTTCCTCCATCAAACCCGGTAGAAAAAGTCAGGGAAGCTTCTTTTTCTTCAGAAAGATATAATATTTTGTTTGACATTATGCAAAAGAAATACATGCGCATTGGTTGAAGGAAAAGGACAGCAAATTCTTTTGAATGTTAAAGGAAATTTCAAAGCCTAAGAGAGAGAAGAACTCAGGGAAGCTGAAGCAGTCTTTAAATAAAGAAAGAAAAAGAAACAGTCCATACCAAGAAGCACACGCCTGGCAAAGAGAACTAGAACAGTTTTTAAAAGACTCAGAAATTGACAAAAGGCCACGCATTGGCTGAAGCAGAGAATAGTTTCTAAAAACCCACGCATGCACGGAAAGAAACGTTTGTTTTGTTTTGGAGGAAGAAAACAAATTTCTTAAAACTCCACACGCACCAGCCATTCATCTGCTGCAGCATTTGATGGAGCGCAGACAAGCATTCGTGGTTTAAGGCGAAGTTTAGGAAGCATACAAAGACAAAGGCTGGTCGAAACATACGGGACAATGCGTGATCCATACTCTGAAGAATATCATCGATTGATCCTGCGCCAATACTGTCTTTACTGTTTGCATTATTTTGGTTTGCTACTGTAGTTTTTTCAAATAAAATAAAAAAAAAACGCGACCCAACTGAACCGTGGGCAAGTATGTTTGAAAAAATGAATTGTTTTTGCGACTTGTTATATTCTGCATTTTCATCGGCCTTCGGAAAGAATGCGTAATATTGCGATGGATTGAGTCACACTATTGAAGGCTTCATAAAAATTCCCGAATCGGGAGATGAAGGTTATTACGGTGCGAGAATGAAACGATTCATATTGCTCGGATTTTATTTTTATTTTTCCCCACGAAATGAATTGAATGTGAAGGCCGACTACGAAAATACCTTTGGCCGTTTAGCTTCGTACTACATCCTTGTTACTTGTAAATGGTCTCTTTGAGAAACTCTAAAGGGCAATAGGCAATATTTATAGCCATCCATTATGTACATCCAATCGAATGATAAAAGTATTCTTTTACCAGGTTCAGAGAAACTTGTTGATTGGAGCCGGGATTGCAGAATCCACTGCCAAAATACCGAGGAGCTCTTTGGCCAAGAATCAGTCTTAAGGGTGTCTATCGACATGCTGAGGGCTTGAACCTAGGTCATCATCATGGCAGCATTAGGTCTTTATTGGTAATGGCATTTTCTCATCGTTTGGGAGGTACAATTGTGCTTATTATGGCAAAGCCAAAACATTCTTACTACAAGTGTTATATAATAAGGAAGAACCGTGAGCATTGTGGTAAAACCATTCTTTTCAAAAATGTTGGGTTAAGCTCGGTATTCAAGTGAGTTGAGCTAGAGAAGAACTCAGGGAGTTCGGTTCTGTAAAGAAGGTAAGACGACATGAAGGGCATGGATCGCCATGGGAGTCCGAATTCAAGTTGAAAATGCATGAGCTCATAATCAAGCTAGGAGCGATACGATTGAGGGCTCATTCGTGAGTTGAGTCGTCTAAACACCTAAGTGAAGAAGGAGCACATCTCGAGAATTTCTCATTCCAGTCATCATTCGTCTTTGCATGATTGCCCTAATTCTTCAGGCCTAATCAACAACACAACACTATAATTCAAAGCATTGGTTCATGCGCAAGCACCTGTAATCTATATCACACAATTTCTAGAGGTGGAACTCGTTGATGAAGTACCTCAAAATATACCAGCCCAACTTGTGGAAGTAGTCACAACTTCTCAACCAAAATTTGATGATCCGGTTCTTTCCCTGCCTAAATTTGAAGAATCATCACAAATGGAGAAAATGGCGACAACATCTTTCTCACAACAAGAAGATCCAATTTCAGCAACACCCGAAGGTGATCCCCTTCAGCGTGATGAAGATCAATTCCCAACGAACACGAGAACCATGTACAATGAGGTACTTGGAGAGGTTCCCACCTGGCTACATGATACCCTGAAGAATTGAAAGAGGGTCATCAAGCCAATAGTGATAAACTTGGAAGCGATTGCGTAAATGTTAGAATCCATCACTCCAAAAAAGACCAAATATTACGCTAAGGTGTGTGTCAACGAATTCATAAATCACTTCGATGATTTTTCAACACCACTCGTTCACAATGGGGCAAAGGAGATGGATTTCCAAGACTCTGAAGTCTCACGAATTCTGCTCGGGAGATCAACACTTTGGGATGGTGACAAAGACAAAGGACATAACTCCAGGCAGTGAATTGCGAATTTGGCTCCTAGAAGATCTTCTCAATGGCGAAAGACCAGAGGCTAGATTCTGACAAACCAAGGTGGCGTAACGACTACGGTCTCATGACAAATGAATAATTCACCATGGAAAGGTATTCGGAGTATGTGGAGAATTGTGCGTAATTGCAAATGTGAATACGAATGAAGACAAACTTTCTCACACCAGGATATTGCTCAGATAGAGGGGTGGATGAATTGCTCAAGTTTCAAACTCAACACTCTTGTCATTTGGAGGATTGCAGAGCACAGTCAATGAGTTCATTCCCGTACGATCGGGATAGGCGGACTCTTGGCCCAATGGATAAGGCACTGATCTTAGGTGTCTTGATCTAGGTGGCACATTGCTGACTAGGATGTCTACGTGTGCATACAAGTCATTTAAGTGGGGTCCACATGTACCCATTTCTTTTATTTATGTATTTTTCCTTAAATGACCTTTTAACTTAAGTGGTTTCTATTTTTAGTCACTTTTTAAAAGTTGGTTAGAAAAAGTCAAAGGTCACTTAAGTGCCTTATTTAATGATCATATTAAACCCTAACTACTTTGTAACCAACTTTTGGGTTATAAAAGGAAGTGAGGGGCTCATTTGTAAAGGGTGACTTTGGGAGAGGAGAAGAAGATACTTTTGTGCAAGCTTTGTTTCAAGAAGAAACTTTGTGTTCTTTGTGAAAAACATTTTGGAGTTAATAGAATAAGAACTTTGTGTCTCATTCATTGTCTCTGGTAACATTTGGTGTTCTTATGTTCATTAGATGTTAGGTGTTTGAATCTTGCATGCAAATATTATCTTTGATCTTATTGTCAACATTAGTAATCAGTTGTTCTAGTTCACAAAGGTGATCAAGCTCACGACTATCTGCTTGCTCATGTGTGTTCCCTTTGCATGTTCTTGTTTGGCTAACTCAAACTCCGTTTTATTTGTGTTGGTTATTCATCTTTTCTCTTCATGCAATATTAGGCTCTGTTTTTACCTAACTCTTGCATTTTCTTTCAGTCCATTCCATTCCACTCCTTTCTTTCATTTCATTCCATTTCCTTCATTCACTTTTCTTCCATTGATGTTCCAAAACACCCCCCACATACAATTTTGAATGTACAGATGTAAATACAGTTTTGGTTTTCAATAAAGGCAGCCTCACCTTCATTGAGGAGGGACTTCGTTCCCACACTGTTGCATGTCATTTGCATGCGTGCAAATCCATATGCTAACACAACTGACATCTTCATTCACAAAGTCAGAGACAGACTACAAATAGTCAACTTATATTAAACCTAATAACCATCATGTTACAAGGTAAGATTTAACTTACTGTCACATTTCAATACATTTTCTTAGCTATAAATAGCCTATCTAGAGATTCCCCTTTTTACATGAGGCCCAAGGCCTCTTTACTTTCAATCACGAGGTATATATATATATTTCTCCTTTAATCAATGTGATTACATTCTTTCATTTATAAACATAGACAATCAAGCAAGATAAACCATCCCATTTCTTTGTTTCTCAGCTTGATAATTTGCTCACATTCCTGCAAATTAGAGAAAAACAACATATATTCACAGGGTCAGTTCGTGTGAACTGGCATGTCTTATATGCCTCCTTAACTGTATATTTTACTACAAAATAATAATACATCCTCCTATCCAATTTAATAATTTTAGAGGTAGTATTCACACTCATAATAAGGAAGAGATCTAAAGTCATTTAATAACTTCACTTATTCAACAATTGATAACAAACTTCATTTGTAACATAACCATTGTTGACTTCCTATTTAAGCCAACTTCCACCTTAATACTTCTTTTACATGTCAATATTATGAAATAGCTACAAATATGTTGTAAACAATCCAAACACTATACATCCATTTCCTGACAAATCATCCAGAGTAATGTTCCAGCAAAAGCTCACAGTTGGTATAGGAGCAAAGGATCAGAAACTAAAGGCTGAGCCATTCTTCTACCTATGTTTCCAGATTCAAGCTAAGTCACAAGACAAACATGGCATACCATCCCAGCTCCAAAGTCTCTCACAGAGCCTTTTAATGTCAATGGCCAGGATCATATATTCCATGCTTAACTTCCCACATTACATATTCGACATATAAGTAAAACAGTCAGGAAAAGAATTCAATGATACAAGCTTACCATATGCAGATTTTACTTTACTAATACCTGCCATAAGAACTGTCTCCACATTTCATACTTTTGCCAAAAGACAATCTTAACCATGCAACTTTATTTCAATTAATCCTTTAACTAATTAAGCATTCGAGATGAAACCGAATGTACCCTCAACTACCAATTTATAGTATCAGAGACATCACATAGGGAGGAAGAGTACTACCTGAATTTGCACATTTTACAACTCTGAATAATATTCTAGAGTCCAACTCTGGTTTTTATCAAACCCAAACAGACTGACCCAGGAATCGTCCAGAACAGATTTGCCATAATATTGGCTAATAACCCATCAATACGAAGTTTAGCTCCAAGCAACAGACCTATATATCAACTAAGGTTACCTAGAATCGTTCTGGCGGGGTAACCGTCCTCCCTCCCCTTTTTTTTTCTTTTAAACAAAATTTAAGATAGAAAATATTCTGGTTCATCGAGTGCGTAATCCCATTTATTATCCATCTAAATACACAATGTAACCACAAAAACCAGGGTAGAATGATCCAAGCCTATTTCCCGTTTAAAGGCTCTGAATCCAAAACAATTTCGCAGGCCTGGGAAGAGTTCGTGGGCTTTTTACTCACTAAGCAACTTATTCCAAAACCCGTCTCAAATACCCAACTTAAAGGAACAACCCAGATTTGGTTTCCAAGCAAGCATAGGATGAAAATCATAATTTTCAACAAGCAAACAAAGGCATCCAGGGATTTCTAAGATACCGAATGAAATAACCAGGTCTATAGTGTGAAGCTCATTACACTTATTTAAATGAGCAAATATTCCACTAAACTCAGAAAGATTTTTTACTATTTTGTAATAAAATAGCAAGGTAAGAAGAAATATAAGCCATGCTTGATTGTACGCCCCACCATGTTGACGTTTCCCCAACAATGCAAGCCGCGGCTTTACAACTCAATAGAAACTAGACCCAAACTTACCAAGTCAAACCCAGATAACAACGAAACCTCCTTTTTCAGATTGTAGCAAATGCAAAAATCCTTTATACAATGCAAAGTTCGCCCCACTGGACTTTCATATTGACATGCAAAATAACAGTAATGACACTCAGCTTTTGCATGCAATGGAGCTCACACTAAAACTCTCCCTTCAACCTCATGCATAGTTCTCTATCAGGGTTTTCAAAACCAAGCAAAACAAAAACGGAGTGAATATGCATATGCGGTAGCTTCTTGGTGAAGCTTCGCTCAAGAAACCGTAACTTAGACATTAAATGCCATTAAACTCCCAGTGCCATGTAGTGGCATTCCAGATAACTCCTAAAATCTCCCACCAAAACTAGCACTTTATTTTTTTAAAACATCATTCTTTGCTTGCATGCGAAGTGCATCAATCTTGTTAATTCCAAACAGGTCAAAGTGCATGTTACTTGGTCCCTGACCAAGACCAATGATATCAAGTTATCAACAATAATCAACGGCCCCTTAAATCAGATAAACAATCCCCCTCCACTTTGCATGTTGGTTGAGCTTCAACCTTACAATATTTGTTAAATAAATTGGGGTTGGTTAGTGACCTTGTATTATTCTTTATAAGCTATGTTTATCCACTAGGTCAATGACCCCTTTGCAAATTGAGCTTAGAATATGGTTTGTGGACCTTTAATTTATACATACAACGTATAAATTATTTCCTGCTCCCATCATAATTTGACCAATTGATAACCAGACAAGAATGATGTTCACCCATCTACATGGTCGAAGACCAAGGATGTCATTTGAGCTAGGAGTTTGGCTGTAAGTCCACTAAACATTCATAGCCCAAATACAATATAGGCCTGGTTGTTCTTCATTTACAAACCAATCAAGCTTTAAATAGATAAATAGTGACTTAACATTACTAGAGTCATTCTTACCTGCCCTACTTATTATGGGTTTAATCACTTCAATGATGACAACTGCATCTGGACAAGAACCGATTCAGATCCAACACCTGTTACACTTAGATATTCAATTAAGATCACTTATAAACCAAAATGATATCAACAAAGGTGAAACAATGATCATAATCTCAACAACTTGCGGAAGTATGATGACAGGTCATATCATTATCTCAGCAAGGTAAGTACTTACATTATCTTGGTCAAAACAGGAATACACTGTAAATGGTAGGTATACTACGAGCATTGAACGCCAAGCGCTATTGCGCGGTCGTACATGCAACTACATGTAAGTGTGTATATCCCTTTCAGGATATGCATACGCTTGTGTGGCTGCATATATAGCCGAGCAATGGAGCTTATCTTCCAGCTCTCGTGGCCTACCCTTCATTTTACAACTTATTCCCCCATGAAACAGGCTAAAATTGCGGGTGTGACATATCTACATAACTTGCTAATCACGAGGTTTCTTTTTATTGTTTTCCTGAGTTTGGCCCATGCTACATCTGAAAGCACATAGCAACCAAAGTAATGCCCAATTGCATCTTCAAACCCATGAAAAAAATCTCAATTTATTATTAATGACTTTCAGCGAAACTAAAAAAGTATTCGGATAAAACAATCAGCTGGGTCCTAGGGTTTATTGGGCCTACAAGTACTAACAAACCCTATTTGGTTTACTAGGTCCTCAAATTTAACTGGGGCCACAATCTCTTGAAAAGCGACGGGCATGATAGGCATAAAAGTCACCTTCATCCATGGGCTTACAGGGTTAAACACTAGAATATCACAAACAACAAATGGAGTGGGCACTCACATGAGGGGTAGAGTCCAGCTGAAGGACACCAATAAGTGAGGAGAAGACCGTCTTACAAATGAGAAGAATAATATCAGATTGTACTTCTAAGAGGAAGACCTCTATGACCCGCTTTGGGATTTGGGCATCAAATTCACAGATAGATATGTATCATTTTGAATTTATTTTCTACTTTCATCATTGCTGATTGCTTCCTCAAGCATGCATCATCAGCAGGAGTGGACAAGTTTATATACATACTTCCTCACATACATTTGTGTTTTTTCCTTGTTCCTACATACAAGCATAGTTATAGTTCTCTCATTTGTCTGCGTTTGATGCCATCTGAGGTGCCTTCTAAATATACTTTTATTGTTGGTAGGTCACATTAGTTCATGATGAATGCATCCACGAATCTCAGAATGCATGGCCTTAGGCAGGTGCATAAGCATATGCTGGTTGTTTTTTCTTATAATTGGAGAGTTATAGGGTAGTTCTAACCTTTTGAAGGCTAGTCTGGTTCTTTAGGAGTTTTGATAGCCATTTATATTTATCTGTAAGAGTTTGGATGTCATATTGCTGGGAGAATAGGAATTACATAATGAAGGCGGTGGGCTCTCATGGTAGTAGACCAGGCAGGACATCTTTTAATGGTTGGAGCTATAAACTAGTACGCCTAATTCTCAGTGGGATGCTGGTGATGGATGTCAAACGACACCCATCAAAGATAACCACGATAGGTTTAGTGATGGCCATCCTCTGGTCCTCACCGCGAGGTTTCGGCAAGACCACTTATGAATGCTCTCTCTCTCTCTCTCTCTCTCCCAACACTCGAGTAGGATTGCATTGCATACTAATCATATGGATAAAACTCTCTTTGGTTCTCATAGGTATGATGATGGTCTGTAATATTGGTATTAGAGCTGAGCGAATCCTTCCCTACTTACGTGCACTGCAAACAATATATAAGACGCATACTACATAGCAGCAATGCTACCCATTAAATGAATAGTAATGTGGCAGCCAGTACAACAGCAATCTTTTTTATTTTTAAAATATTGAAACAACATTTTACAAAAGAGATATATGCCAATGGGCAGTCCAAGTAGGAACAAAGCATCAACAAAAAAAAACCAATATAGCAGAACCAAGTCCACAGCCTTTTAGTGTGCACTTCAAAACAAGGTAACAAACAACTAGTCCAACAGGTCTAAAGCCCCCAAAACTAGGCATTGACAAAAAGAGTCAAGCCCATCAGGGCACAACAACACGGTCAGTAAGATGAAACAAGCCCGAGAATCAGGGGCGACCAACATCAGCATGCAGACCAGTACCAGGGTTCTCATCAACAATATCAGATCCCTCTATGTGCAATTCAGGCCCCTCAGCAGCATGTTCCTCAGCTGGATTGATAGGATTCACATTAGCACCTGCAGGATCTTCATTGCCATCCCCAGCATCAGGTTCCATGGAGCATTATTTACAGCTCCCCTATCTCTAACTCCTTGATTGAAATGGGTCATAATGTTCTCAACCCTCACTCACTTGGTTTTCAAAAAGCCGCTCTATGAACCTTGGATAATACCCTCCAGTAATACCCGCACCTTCTGGTATAGGAACATCAGCCATTAAAGAATTTGAAGATATGGTGTCATGAGAAGAACCACTGCCAAGTGCCAACATCCTCACCTACATCAAATTGTCATACTGGAGGAATACCTTGGTCAGGAGGCTCAGCTTGTCTCCTGATTGCAATCCTTTCTGCTGTTTCCTGCAAATGTTCTGGAGAAGGACCTGGGCTCCTCGGAAGAGACTCCCTCAGCATCCTCCACTTCCTTTCTGATAATAAGGTGAGCTCCCATCACTAACTTCTTTAGAATGTTTCTTTGGCTGATTGTTCACTTTCTGTACCAGCACCATTTTCAGCCTTGAGCACTTCCCAATCCTCTGAATTAAAGTGGGAATTATTATTCTTACATTGAGCATTTTGTGTCCAATCCGGGATAGGATCAATCTTTGGAAAACAACCAGAACCATGCAGATATTTTTGATCGAATTTGAGAAAACCACGAGCCATAAATTACGTAAGTTCACTCTCAGGAATCTTCAAGTGTAGTTCCACCTGCAATGCAACATGAAGAAAGGTGGCTTCACTGATGAAGTCAGTAGGCATCCTCCCTACTTGCCTTTTCAGTTTTCACACTTTACAGGGAGGACATCAAAGGCAATATCATTCAAATTCAATTCTTTATTGACATTCAAAGACCAACTCTTCTGAAAATATTTCCAAGCAAGTTGACCCAAAAAAATGTGCTTTGTGGTCTCTTCCTGATCGCAAACATGACAAGGAGAGACACTCATACCACACTCAGATAAAATAGCCTCAACATCAAGCCTATGGGGCAACAAAAGCCATCTAAAACTGGGCTCAATGCAGGAAGACAACAAAAGAAGGAAAAAATCCGATCGTCTCCTAGCAAGATCACAAAGATTTCATTAATTATTAAAGGCAAGACAAAACTTAGAGGTGATCCCTAAAAGAGGACCCTTGACCCAATTAATATCGTCCAATAGCTCCGTGTCTAGACAAAGTCCAAGTCTAGAAGTGGTAGGTTTGATTGCTTTTGTCAACATGGAATATGTTCTCTGGTAAGAAGCATGAATGGCATTCTTGTCTCTGACTTCCTACCAAGAGAGACATCTACCTTGAACAAAAATACAGCAAAGGTTTGGATCCCATCATTGAACCAAAGTCTAGAGGAACAACCTCTAGTCTTGGCCTAACCAGTTGAGGAAACCACTTGCAAATCACAAATTTCATGAGAAACCAGACTGGTTCAGGATGAGGACTCTTTTCGTGTGGGGAGATGTAATATCCCTTTCAAGGGCTGAAATTGAAAAAGAAGGAAACCACACAAACCCAAGTGAAGTAAAATCTGATTTTTATAACAGCAGCTGTAATATTCTTTAAACCCTAGCAGCGAACTGTATAGGAGCTTAAATTCACCAAATAACCATGCACAACAGTTGAAAAATACTTTTAAATAATTATTTCAACTACGGAAACCAATATCCATCCAATTTGCAACAAATAAATGGAGAAAATCAACGAAGCTACACTGCTATAATTAAATCTGTGACAACAGCAGGGCAGCCACAAACAAGGGCTGAAAACAGTAGATAAACTCCTCCAAAAATAGCCAAATTATGGATTCCGGCCTTATAAATTATGGAGAATCAAAATATAAAATAATATATGAATTATGTGCTCTAGAAAGCACCGAACCAGCACGTCGCTCCCCTAGGGAAGAGCTCCAAAAATCATGCAAAGCTTTTGTAATCCTTCTTCTTGATGTCTCTGATCCAAATCAACAAGCAAGTCTTCAAGAGATGTCTTCAATGAACCACCATGGAGAGTTTCAATCATAAAGCAAGAAATGGACGAATAATCAACTTGACTAGCTATCCCTCTTTTTACAGCTGTTCATAATTCACATGGAATCTTATCCAAATTGGGACTATCAAATCTGATCTGTTTCTTCCTTTCAGCTGTAACTTTCTTCCCACATCATCCCATGATGGAATTCCCTTCGAAAATGCAAGTTTACCGCTGTTCATGGCTGCTAATGGCAGTCCCAAATCTGATTTTTGCACATTCAACCCTATAACCATGGCATAACAACTACCAAACTGAAATCTTATGGAAAAAGGCAAATTCATGAGTAGCATAGGGACTGAAAATTGTCTTACATAGGCTGGAAAATGAAGATCAACAAGTCTATGGTTGAAATCAACAAACATATTGGCCCTTAACTCAAGATTCTTGCATCCCATCCTTGCCCCAACTTGGTGTGGAAAATGACTTTCAACAAGAAAGCTCCAATTTGCTCTTAATTCCTCAAGTGTTCCCCACATGGAGGTAGTATTGTGCATGCCCGAAACCATCCGAAAATCATCACCATGAAGCACCTTACCCAAGAGTAGACCCTTGCTAGCCTCTATGCATTGAGTGCCTTGAAGATATGCCTCTTCCTTCTTCACGCTTGGAAGCATTGCCTTCTTCTCTTTATCATTGCATTTCAACATAAGATGCAAACAATACATACCAAAACTTATGCTCACCTCCTTTGGATGGTTGTTACCTTGCTGATTTGGGTTTCCAATTGTTGACTTGAAGCTGTCCCACTGAATTTTGTTCACCATTGAGTTTGGATCAGACCATAGAAGTGCGGATGAGTGGGTGTAGTGTCCATGTACAACTCTAAATTTCTTCATAAGCAACGCCAAAGATGTTGGGATGTTGGCTTTGCTCAATCTCCATGTGTGAACCCCATAGTTACCAGTTCGAAAATCCGATTAAATTCGGAAGGGCAAAAAAATCTGAAAATACGGAGTTCTCGAAAAATACGGAAAAATCTGGTTCGAATATATATACTTATATTATTATAAATTTATATTATTGTGTACTTATATCATTATATATAGACAAATCATACAAAAAAGCATCCATCTACCATAATCATCATCATCATAATGATTCTTTCAAAAGATCAAGTAAGAAGATGCTTGGTCCAAAAAGGTGCAAAAATGGATTTTATGAAAATAAGAAAAATATTGCCATCAATGCGTAGAGCTCGAGAAAATATACACTTTTAGAGAAGACGACACCTGAAACGGAGCCACAGAATGAAAGTTATGGCACATGCAAGTTTTTGTTGCTACATCTTCCCGGACCCTTTCCAAAAATGGCAATTTTTTTTCTGTCCTTGTCAAAAAAATCCGAATTTTTTTTTTTTTGCCAAAAAAAAATTTTTTTTTTTTTTCAAGTTTTTCAAAATTTGGCGAACTCAACCGAACCGCATTTATTCGGTTGCTTCAAAAAATACAGTTCGAACCGGATTTCATACAAATTCGGCCGAACCTGGTAACTATGGTGAACCCTCTTACCCATTATATTGAGAGGAAAGGGTGTCCCCAAACCTGTCGCTTTCTTGCTGTCCATGGAAGGTATGCACAACCCCATGCATAATTTTGAAGAGGACATGCCATCACAGCTGTAGTATGGCATCTCTAACTCAAAATTCTTGGATGTTATTGACATAGGAAGGGTGCGACAAGCTGTAATACTTGAAATCCCTTCCACACATCATATTAAACCCAAAAATCTTCATAAAAAATGTCAACCTATAGCTGTCCAAGGAGAGTACTATCCATCCAAAATGCAAATTTAGGAAGAGCATTTTACCTTGGCTGTAGTATTGTGTTGTTTCATGCAACATTGGCATGATGGGGGTGGAAGACCATCTTGTATCCCATGCAAACACTAGATCTTCCACCGTGGGTGAGAAATGCATTTTTCTTGTGATTACCAATTTTGTTATGGCTGCCATGAGGATGTAGGTAACAACAGTCCTCAAGTTTGTAGCAACAATCTTCAAAGATCTCCCTGATCCCAAACTTCTATGTAAAAGCAAAATGGAATTTGCAAGGAAGAATCTATGTGCCCCTTGTCCTGCAATATGTTCTTCCTCTTATCAAATTGATCCTTCATGATACAAATATGGCGGCGACATAGGAGGAATCAATAAATTTGAATATGATGGTCATGTCTAGGGCTTCTCACAAAGAGTTCCCTTCTTAGGGCTAAAGTAGAATCCTCTTCCCATTTGGTACCCTTCATCCTCACAAAGTTAGAATATTTCTCATGACGACCAAAATATTGCAAAGACATAGCATGAAGGTGATGTAGCAAATCCTTGCAAAAAGATGATGAAATTGCTTACCATAGGTTGCTGCCATGAAATTTTCAGCGAGTTGAAAGTGATTATTTATAGTCACCTAGAAAAACACTCTCTTCATCTATATGACCCCCAACAAGGTCACCCAAAAGTCTTGGCCCATTGACCCTATGCAATTCTGATTTGTCTCCATCCTTAGCATCATGAAGACTTCCCATTTGCCGTGATTTGCTTTGGAGCATCAAATTTGCCCTAAGGTCATCCCTTTCAACAAATTGCCCATGACCATAAATCTGAAATGGCATGGTAGAAAGCAACAAATCTGAATTACCTTCATACCTTTGGTTGTCTTCATAGTGTTCATCTTTCTTCGCCATATGAGAATTTGTTGAAGCATTCTCATTCTTGTTGATACATGTAAGGGACCACATCATGAATCTTGCCGGAATCATGAACATCACCAATTTGTCTTTCATTGCTTGTTGTCCGGAAGGTCCTAACGAGCTGATCATCCTCCTTGTCCTTTGGCAATTGTGTTTCAACCTTCAACTTCTCTTCACCATCTTGTAAATCTGATTTTTCTTTGTTATTTTCCTGTAACATGCCATAATTAGAAATCAATTATTCATCATTAAATATCAAAGGATTTATACCTTCCAACTCGTGCTTCATGATTTCCTTCTCTTCTCTAGGCTTGTGCTTCAAGATTTCATCAAACCCTTGGCCCTTCATACTGCTGTTTTGAAAATCAGTCAAGGGCTCATCCTTGGGAAGAGTGATGGGTGCTTCTAGGGATTTAATGGGTTGCTCCCTCTCAATGCCCAACAACTTCGATTGTTCTTCGTCATCCTTGATCATGATGGAGGGATTCTTTCCCTCTAGGGATGAAACATCTTTCCCATTTTCCTTGGGTATAACTTGGGGTTTGGACCTTGGTCCCATTCCCACTCTACCATTCTTCAACCCTATGAACTCAACGAGTGTCATGGCATCATGAATCTCACCCAAGAGCCCTGTACTCCTCATAGATGGTAGCAATGTTATGGCTCCCTGAATGTCACATTTCAAACTTTGGAATGGCTTCTTCCTTGGGGAGCAAGGTAGGCTGAAATGGCCTAGCAGCAACTCCAAAACTGGACCCTAAGGGCTGCCTCATGCTATGAATTTCTCGAAGAACTTCCTTCTCCATTGTGGTTTTGCATGGCCTGGATCAACTATGTCATCCTATTTGCCAATCTTTCTTGCCATAGGGCAAACATCTCAAGGCTAATATCATCAAAATGTATGTTCGCCATTTATCTATTCCTTCTAAATGAAACCCTTGTTGCCTTCTTGCATCAAACCCTCAGGTTGGAAAATCAATGCACTGATACCATTGTAATATCCCTTTTAAGGGCTGAAACTGAAAAAGAAGGAAACCACACAAACCCAAGTGAAGTAAAATCTGATTTTTATAACAGTAGCTGTAATATTCTTTAAACCCTAGCAACGAACTGTATAGGAGCTTAAATTCACCAAATAACCATGCACAACAATTGAAAAATACTTCTAAATAATTATTTCAACTATGGCAACCAATATCCATCCAATTTGCAACAAATAAATGGAGAAAATCACCGAAGATACATTGCTGTAATTAAATCTGTGACAATAGTAGGGCAGCCACAAACAAGGGCTGAAAACAGTAGATAAACCCCTCCAAAAATAGCCAAATTATGGATTCCGGCCTTATAAATTATGGAGAATTATAATATAAAATAATATATGAATTATGTGCCCTAGAAAGCACCGAACCAACACTAGACCCTAGTCACTCCCCTAGGGAAGAGCTCCAAAAATCATGCAAAGTTTTTGTAATCCTTCTTCTTGATGTCTCTAGATCCAAATCAGCAAACAAGTCTTCAAGAGATGTCTTCAATGAACCACCATGGAAAGTTTTCGTTCTCCACCAAGCCACAAGGAAGGTTTCCGTCCTACTTGGATGCCACACAAGAGGGTTTTCGTCCTCAAGTGGAATGGTATTGAACAACTAGGCAAACAAACCAAATGTAGATGTAAAATGCGCCAAAGATGATGTCCAAATGAAGTCATACAATCCCTTTTATACTCCTTGTTTGATGCCAAAGGCCAATTAGAAGAGGACCGACCTCTTAAGCTTCACTTTATCTTTTAATTGCCTCTTGATTCCTCCAAACCTAAGTTACAAACGCTTTTGGATACGGGAGTGGGGCGGGGTATCCGATACGCGAAACGGCAAATTTTTTTGGACCCCGGATACGGCGTAGGATACGGCAAAGACAAAAACTATATAAAAATTAAAAAATATATAAATTTCAGCCTTCTAAATAGGAATTTAATTATTAACCACATATTATGCATATGAAACACAAGATAAAAGACAAGTTATAAGCTAAATAAGTGAATAACCACAACAAACAAGCTAGGATACCGATAAAACTTAGAAACTTAAAAGCTTAAAAGTTAAATTAAAATTTAAAATATTTAAATCAAACACAATGTGAATGTCATGAATCTCATGATATATTAAATTCAATCATAGATCAATATTCAAAGTTCAAACTATCTTTCATTGTCATATTCATCATATTCCTCTTTATCAAGAGGATCAAAACCAACTACATCATCATCATTATGTGGTTCATTAGAACCACATGGGCTCAACCACTCACACTAGGGCCACGCGCCGCACCCCCTTGTGCATGTAGGTCTCGTGGTGCCACAGAACTCGTCTCATCATCATATGCTCCATGGTGGGAAATGGAAGCATCCAAGTCAACTATCTCTGGATCAATGTCCCAATGTTTTGTTGACCCTTCCTTGTACTCTGGCTGCTTGTGGGATAAAAGGCGCAAGTTGGAATGTATGTATACCAAATCTTCAGCCCTTTTAGCCCCCAATCTGTTGCGCTTCTGTGAGTGGATGAAATTATACGTACTCCAGTTGCGCTCAGAGGAAGATGAACTTGCAACCTATTAAGGCAACCCAAACTTCAAAGTCAATGCAAAGTTCAACTTCAGATTTAAACACTCAAACTTAAATTTTAAAAAACTAAAAGAAAAGAGAATAAAAAAATTAAAAACTTACCTGTGCCAAGACCTTGATTGCAAGAGGTTGCAAGTAAGCCGATGAAGTACCATGGAGGTACCACCACATATGTGCATCCATCTTGTATTTGCTCCGAAGAGCGAGAAGGCTATGAACCGTTTCATAGCTATGAAATTGCCAAACTCTACCATAACACGGTCTTGGGCCTCGGGATCGGGGGAAGAGCCTAGCTAATGCCGCCATATATCCTTCACCGACTTCCGCATCCTCAGTATGGTGCTACCTTCCTGCAAGGAAAGGATCTCTGTGCTATAAAATCTAGGAGTCAATGCAAAAGCTAGTAGATGTAATGGGGTGGTCATTTTGTTCCACCGCTCAATGAGGATTGACTTCACTTGTTTGAAAAATATTTCCTCGGGATCTTGTTCTTTTGCATTTATGACGGCTTTTATCTCAATCATTGAGTCGATGCCGTCATATATCTCTCCTAGACATGGTTGATCCGTGTCAGTAAACCGGATCATGCTCATAATGGGCTCCGTAAATCTCAACAGATAACCCACTCTATCCCACCAAGAGTCCTCTAAGATCAAGTTCTTCACTTTTTGAGCCCCTTCAGTGTTTGATTGCCTCCATACAGTCCAAAGATTGGATGTTACCATCCTCATGAGTGCCTCTCGCACCTTCACTAGTCGTCTCAAGACGATTGTGTGTGATGCAAACCGAGTCTCAACAACCTAATAAGAACGAGGAACAAAAATTAAAAATGAAATTTAAATTATAAAATTGAAATCTAAAAGAATACTAAAAAACTTATATTAAATATTAAATTAAAAAGAAAGAAATAAATAAAGCTTGTCCTTACCTTCAGTAGCTCCAATTGCGAGAATGATCTAAAAATGCCCTGTGACATGTGGTGGTTGGTGACAAACATTTGGATTTCTTCACTTTCTGCACACACTTGCTTTGGATCCACTCTATTTTGTTTGTCATTTTCTTTAGCATTAAATTCAATGAATGCACAGCACAAGGTGTCCAAAAAATATGCCCATACCGTGCCTCAACTAACATCCCGCAGCTTTGCAATTTTTGGCATTGTCCGTTATCACTTGGACAACATTTTCAGGCCCCACTGCCTCAATGGACTCAAAGAGAATGTTGGCTATGAATTGGGCATCCTTCACTTGCCCCTCACAATCAACCGCTTTCAAAAACATTGCCCCCTTAGGGCATACTGCAATCACATTGATTAAAGGGCGGTTTCTTGCATCTTTCCATCCATCAGAAACAATGGACACACCAGTTTTGGTCCATGAGTCCCTAATTGGTTGCAAGGAGGTTTCCACATATTTTTTTTGTCTATCCAAAAGGGTGGTGCGGATCTTCTCATATCCTGGTGGTTTATACCCTTTTGGTGCCTCATTGATGGCTTTCACCATCTCATGCCAATAAGGTGATCTCACAACATTAAAAGAAAGACCATTAGCATATACACACCTTGCATGCATTCATCTCGCAATCCCCTGTTCTCATTCTGAAAGGCCTTTTCCAATGGCCCTTTTGTCTTACTTTTCTTTCGTGCAAGGGAAACATCCTCATCTGTGGAGATAGGAGCCACAAATGGATGTGGCATGGCCATAATTGGGGATCCACTAGGTGATGGAGCAACTGGAGGCCTTGCTGAACAAGATGAACCTCCTCTTTTGGCCAATGGATGACCCACTCTCATAGCCACTCTAGCCTCTGCATCCTCCTGCTCTTTGATAAATGCCAAAACATTTTCTTTTGGCACCCCAGCATTATTCCTCCCCCTACATACTCTTATACCATTACCCGTTATGGCACACAAATGGCTTTTCACCCTACTGTAAGAGCCTTTGAATATTCCATCACACTCATTGCATTTCCATTCAAAACAACCACCACCTGCAAGTTGTTGAACTATTGTTACGTGCCTCCATAACGGTGAATTTGGGTCAAAGTCTTTGGCCAAAGATTGCCCAGAAGAAGCAGAACTTGTTGCCATTGTAGAAATACCTACAAGGTTTAAAAAACAAATTAAGCAAAGAAAACAATGGCATGCAATTGCATTGTGATTGAACAATGAAAATTAAAAAAATTAAATGGAAAGAGCAAAATAAAAATGAACATAAGCAAAAAAATGTAATGTGTGAAAGATTAAATAATAAAAAAAAAAGAGGAACAAGGCTAGAAATTAAAAAAAACTTACCTTCACTTAGTAAACCACAAATCAAATCCTTCACAAATCCTCCTTTGCAGCTCCCCACACTCCTCCAAGCTTAGCAATAGCTCCTCACACTCCTCAAACCCTAGACAAGCACAATGCAATTTTGGAGAGCCACAATGTGAGTTTGTTTGCTTTATGTTTTGTTTGTGTGTTGTTCTTTTGTTTTATTGTTTAGAGGTAGCTTTTAGGTTTTAGATTAGAAGAATTTATTATTTTTTATTGTTGTGCGCCTTTAAAAACATGGAAAAAATAAAAAAATAAAAAAAACGCGTGTTTTTCCACGCGGGAGCGGCCAGGGAGCGGGCCGGCGCTGTGGAAACGAGCGGTACGGCGCCTGCCCGCTCCTTGCCGCTCCGCGTGCGCTCCCGCTCCCTCCCGCTTCGCCGCATATGGAGGCATTTCCGGTAACATAGCTTCGAGCTTATAGAGTTAACCACCAGGGCCATGGGATTGATAATTTGGACGGGGGAGTTGAGAGACACCCATAAGTTATGAGAAGGCCATTCCACAAATGAGCATAATTTATGAATTTCATCATAAATGGAGCCCTAAAAGGAGGCCTTCGAGGGTCACCTATATAGGGGAATTTGAGCATCAAATGAACATACAAATAGACATTATTTGGAACTCATTTGTAAACATTCATCAGTGCTGAGTTCTCACTTAAGAACTGCAAATCAGCGACCAAAAATATGGATTTTGGAGGCAGATTTTTCTCGTAAATTTCAATTATTCTTGTTCCCTTTTCTAAACTTAATTATAGCAATTTCTGTATCTTTCATCTGCTTTGATGTCATCATTCTGACGTGTATTGTAACTTATTTATAGCTGATTTAAAAGAAAAATATATCTGCTATATTGAAGGTATTCCAGATTCATCCATAAAATGAATGCTTGATGGATGGACACCGGGAAGCATATAAGTCTAATGGTTAATCCCTCTGATTAATCAGTAAGTACTTTAGGAGATCTGCAGTGCTTGAGGATTGCCACCATAGATATGGCGATGGCCATACTTTACGCCTCACCTAGAGGGTTTTGTAGGATCACTTAATAAAACATCGCACTGATAGTGCTTGAGCAGGATTTGATTTCATGCTAATCAAATGGATAGAAGCGTCCGCCTTCCACATGTTTATGACGGTACGGGAAGACGATCCCTAACTGTAGAAATCCATTATAAGGCTACCTTTTCAGTTTTCCTACTGTTTTAATAGTAAGACATACATTAAAGAAACACATGTTGAGCATAAATTCTTGAGAACCGAAAACCCAACTGCTAGCCTGATCGGATAGATCTTAATTAACTGAGAATTCATTACAGTCATCTAAACCTCATAGCTTCCTTTATGTTTAGATTCTACATATTTATGAAGTTTTTTTAACTGCAACGTCCTCTTCCAAGGTTCAGAAGTAATGTCCTGCTAAAACTTAAATATTTTGTCTAACATCTCAAAAATTATGTTAATCTCTTTCTTAGTTGTAGATTAAGCTTAACATTAGTGAAGAACTTGCAAATGGTAATTTCAATCACTTTTGAGGTTTAGCTCAGCTATAAGTGGCCATTAAAATTACAAGTTATATATATTTACAACGAGAAACTTAGCATGCGTATATATTTAGTGGATGTGATATTACTTTTACTCTTTTTGCAGTAACAGGCTGTTCTGAAGGTGTTACTGACACTTTCACGGAAAAACTTCCTGGTTACTTGATCCATCTTAACTGCCGCAGGTGGTGCTACTTACTGTGCGATTGCCACACTTAAGTTAATGGGCTATATAACTGATGATCCTGTTTCAAAAAGGCCAACCTCTTCTGCAGTTGATTTGCAATCAGTGGTGGAATGGAGTTTACAGGTATTGTTTTATTCTTCTTAAAAGAAACTCTTACACCATGTCGATTATATTCTCTTATGATCTTCTGTCTGATTTTTCCATGACAGCAAAGTGACGAAAAAGTAGAAAAGTGAATGATACTTGAGGATCTGTTTTATTTTACCTAGTTGCAAACCAAGCAATAGGGACAAAGTGAAGAGTAGAGAGTGGAGCTGATTCATATAAAAATGTAGACGATAATGTTATTTACGAAAAAAGTGCACTTAAATAAGTTTAAGGCATGCGTTATTGAATGCTTCAAAACCTCATGGATGCTTTATCGGTACACAAATGCAATAATGCAGCATCAGATGGTTGAAGAAAATTGGCAGCTTCATATCCTTCAACACTTGCAGCACTTGTGATAAATGCATTAGGCGTTCCTAATAAGTTTTGCTGAAACTATAATTCATCCAAGTAAACTATCACACAAGAATTTGTGAATGGTCTAAACATGTCATTCATCAACCTCATTGATGTGGGAGGTGCACTAGACAAACTAAGAGGCAATACTAACAATTCATATCGACCTAAACTATCACACAAGAATTTGTGAATGGTCTAAACATGTCATTCATAGCGGACTAGACAAACTAAGAGGCAATACTAACAATTCATATCGACCTTTTCTTGTCTTGGATGCTGTTTTTCAAACACCATCCTCCTTCACATAAACTTGATTGTAGACCAACTTGATTCATCAACCTCATTGATGGAGGAGGTGGACTAGAAAAACTAAGAGGCAATACTAACAATTCATATCAACCTTTTCTTGTCTTGGATGCTGTTTTTCAAACACCATCCTCCTTCACATAAACTTGATTGTAGACCAACTTCAAATCCAACTTGGTGAAGTACCTTGCCTGTTGCAGGTGGTCCAACAAATCGTCTATCTGTGGAATGGATAACAAGTCTTGATGGTAATCTTGTTCAAGGCCCTTTAATCAATACACATCCTCCATGACCCATATTTCTTTGGTACACTGACAATGGGTGGCCCACATGGAGATGAACTAGGCCCGATCAAGCAAACGTTGGAGTTGCTTTTTTATTTCATTTGACTCCAAGAAGGACTGCCTATACAGCACAATGTTTGGGAGAGAAGCACCTGGTAGCAAGTGAATCTCATGCTCTACCTCTCTTCTGACTTGCATGCCCTTAGGCTCTTCAAAACCTCCTTAAAGGGCATGCAACAAGTTATTCATTTATTGTTGTTCTTCGTTAGTGGACAATAAACTTTAAGAAGACTGAATTTGTAATGTATCATCTTCCTTATTCCTCAACATTAACAATGCAAATCTGCCACTGGCATTGATATGTCTGTCTGTGTGATTGGCTGAAATGAGAGATGTTGGCCTTACTTTGGTTAGCATTGGGCCGTAGCTTTCTCCTCCTTCGATAAACCTGTACTTGGTTTCTTTTGTCATGAAGATTGCATCCCTCGTGCAAATAGGGGTTGCCCAACACTACAGTGCCATGTCAAGAGGAACACCGTCAACAACTTCAACAATTAAATGCTCATATATCGCAAAATTCACTTTGCATTATTTTTTGACATCTCTAATTTCTCTACGAGGGTGTTCATCTTCCTTTAATCCAAGCTTCTCTACCAACTCTCTGGAAATCTGATTTGATTGAGATTTGAGAACAAGAATCGAAAAATGCATTGACCTTTTCCCTTTTCATTTGTATTTTTATTTGAAAGAATTTGGTTTATTCATCCTTACCTTGAGTAGTGCTACTTAAGCATATCTTTCAATGAAGTGTAAGCTATTCTTTCATCCACATTTGGACTAGTCTCATTCTCTCTACCCTCTATCCTTTTCATGGCCTTCCTGAACTGAACTTTCTTTTGGTTATTGGAACGCAATTTGAGATGCACATTGAGCGTCAATATATGTATCCACATCACAATAGTTGCAATGTTTCTTGGCATCTTTCAATATAGAAGTTACACCTTTCTTACCTTGCCTATTGCTTTTCCCCTTGCTGAATTTCCATGTCCTCTCCTTTCTATCCATCTTAATGTAATGAGATTATGTACATGCTTCATCAATGGTATTTGCTTGGTCATTAGAACTTCCCTTTGTATGTTGCTAAAAAGAACTCCGATGAACTTGATAGTAACATCTTGCTTTCGAGTATCCAATCCCATTTGGATTGCTTTCCTCTTGAATTCGGTGTTTTGCCCTTGCACGTTCTGTCCCTGCCTTTGCTTGTAAAACTGCCGCTTTATGGAATGCTATTACTCGTAACAAACAAGATAGAACTGAGATTTGATTAGTTTCCTGAAATCGATCCTCTTAACTATGTGTTGAGTATCCAATCTCATTCAGATTGCTTGCATCCTGATTTCGGTGGTATACCATTGCATTCTTTCTCCAACCTTGTCATCTCAACTTGCCGGCCACTTGGAATCGTTATACAAGGTTTCCTAGATAGGTTGTTGCACCGAAAGGAGGTCGCCAATAACACAAGCCCCTATGGGCGCAAACCATTGCAGTTTTTGTCCCCCTACCGTTCCTCGTTAAACTTCCAGCTTGATAGAACACTCTTCCTCATAACATATAGTATAGAATTGAGATTTGATTAGTTTCTTGAAATCAATCCTCTTAACTATTTCTTGAGTATCCAATCCCATTTGGATTGCTTGCATCCTGATTTTGATGGTATACCATTGCATTCTTTCTCCAACCTCATCATCTCAATTCGTTGACCACTTGGAATCGTTATACAAGGTTTCTCCAGACGAGTTGTTGCACGGACGGAGTTTGCCAATGACATGAGCCCTTGGGGGCGCATAACATTGCATTCTTTGTCCTTCCCTACTATTGCTTGTTAAACTTCTAGTTGATGGAACAATCTTCCTCAAGTTACAAATAGGATAGAACTGAGTTTTGATTAGTTTCTTGAAATCAACTCAATTACCTCCCCTGTGTGTCCAATCCCATTTGGATTTCTTTCCTCACAAATTCGGTGGTATAATATTGCATGCTTTGTCCCTCTTGATTGTTTCCCTGAAATTGCCATTCGATTCAATGCTCTTCCCCATAAAAATAGGGTAGAACTGAGTTTTGTTTCTTGAATTTAACCTACTTAATGATCTCGAGTGTCCAATCTCGTTTGGATTGCTTTCCTCCCAAATTTGGTTGTGTAATCCTGCATGCTGTCCGTCTTTGCTTATAAAACTGCCATTTGATGGAACCCTCTTCCCCATAACAAATAGAGTAGAATAGAGATTTGATTAGTTTGTTGAAATCAATCCACATAGGTGGTAGTTGTTTGTTGATTTATTCAAATTGATACCCCATCTTATTTGTTTTCTACTTATTGGTTATGTGCTAGTGTTTATGTAATAAGTTAATGATGGTTTTGTTTCAAAATGCATTTATTAAGGCACATTAGACTTTATGATTATTTGTTATGTAACGAATGCACTTGTAATGAGCCATGGTTGTGGTGCCTTTTGAAGGACATAACATCATCCTAGATGTTGATGCCCTCGATTGGCTAGTTATGGTCCCACTTAACTAAATTGATAGCTTAGTTACGGATGCACCAGTGATAACTTCAAGACAACACATGACTTATTGATTGAGTTTGACCAATTAGTGTAACTGTGTGTGTCAATCAAGTGATTTGATTGATAGATAGGTGTTCAGTTGCGTGCGTCCGAGTGTCCAATTGATTGCACAAGGTTCAATGACAACTCCAAAGTTGCAAGAGGAAATCATCATGATGTGAATTCTATTCAAGCACAAGTGATAATATACAAAGTAGTGTGAATGGATTTAGTGCAGGTTGCTGGAATTTATTGCAGCAATCATGTATTTTGCATATTACGAGTATTTTTAAGTGCTAAAGTCAGTAAGTTCTCCGTCTTCTTCTACTATTCTCCTAAAATTCTTTGGATAGATCCTGCTACTTGCATGGTGTTTTAGAGGTGTTACTGTGTCTGCAAACTTGCTGCAATTTACAAATCAGCAAGTCTGATTTACAGACAGCAGCATTGATAGGTACTTAAAATATTGTTTGTAGATTGTACTTAATGTTTGCAGACCTTTCGCCATGCGAGCTTAGCAGCAGCTTCTTCAAATTTAAAGAACGTGTAACTTTGTCCCCAAGTAACAGTATGAGTAAAAAGATTTAAATGAGCAAAAGAAGATTGTGGTGTTCTTCACTTACATTATGCAAACTGAAATATACCTCCAATTGTGATAGCCAATTGTCAAGTTTCTCTGCATCAGCTTCTCCCTCATAGGGTGCAATGTCTACCTTAACTTCAGCTTGTTGGTTGAGTTGGGGAATGACTCCTTTCCTTGTTCTTTATAAGCCTCATTTCCGACATCGTGAATTTTAGGTGTCTCCAATGACAACCTAAGTTTTCCTATGAGTGCCTCCGTGATCATCTCCGTCTTGTTATGTTTCCTCATGGAATGGAAGATGCTAGCAACATCCACCTCCACCTTCAGAAATATTTCTTCCAGGTCTTCAACTTTGGGTATATCTGCCTTCACCATCTCATCTGACTTGATGGTGAAAATATTCTGCTGCAATGGTAGTAAGCTGCCTTTATCTCTTTCCTTTGCGAACTTGTTCAATGGCATTAATTGCAACCTGTGACACCTCACTCCACAATCCAAGGAACACTTGAAATGTTCTAATTCCAATTTGATCCATAATTAGATTGGCTAGACTGATGTCTAATTCATTAACACGGATTCAAATTAGACACATGACTGACGTATATTTGATAAAAAGTAGCCATATTGCAAGAATTCCATGAAGAATTGAGAATTGAACACATGAAGTAGAAAAGAAATAAATTCAACACATTACATAAACAATCTAAGTTCCTGTATGGACACGTGGTTTGGGTACAAGTTCGGGTACAATTTTGGGTACAGATACAAGTATGTGGTTTGGGTATGAGGGTTCGGCATTTTGTTTTGGGACCTCGAATATTGGTTTAGCTTGGGTATGTCCATAGAATTATAAATAAAAATATTAATTATATAATTTTTTAGACAAAATAAACAAATAAAACCCTAATATGACTCACTTAAGAACTATGTGAAAAAATCATCATATTGCTCTTCACCGAGATCAGCAATTGGTTCATTAGGATCAAATGCAGGACTGCAGCAGTTAGCTGTGTATTTTTAAAATGTTTTTATTGTGACTCATACCTTGATCAGCATTGTTGTATGTTTTTATTATGACTGCTGGGTACCGAAGATAATAGAAGAATCCGAGAGGTACTCGGGAAGTTCCTAGATCATTACAAGTGCCAGAATTGTACTGGTACAAGTAGGGGGCCTCAGGAAGTACCTGGTAATGTAGGAAAGAATAAATGCATATATTTACTCTCTAGGAAAGTACGTGGTAATGTAGGAAAGAATAAATGCATAGATTGAATCTGGATAAACTCAATGTAAGAAACTATAGCTAGTATGGTTAATCCGCCAACCCACTATTAACAAGAAATTCAAGGCACAAGGCTATGGCATACAACCAAACTCCTCTCCCTTGGTCTGCATCCCCAATACTTTGTTCTTTGCTATCATCTCTTTCCTCTTTGTTTTGCAATTGAACTCAACACTATGGATGTTTGAATTGCATGTTCATGTTCCTCCCCAAGGCTTCTTGTAACCAGAAAATGCTTAAAGCATGAAACAGCAAGTCACAATCAACCAACCTGGTAGTTTGTTTGATCCATTGTCTTATTCAGGATGAGTTAGCTTGAATGAACTTGTGCAGGACGAGTTTGTTCATTCTCAAACTTTTCCTTGTATATGTTTGTTTTTGGGACGGTTTCATTACATCATGAACATGTCTGAGCAAAGCTAGTTTTAGTGATGAACTTGTCTTTGTAACTTATTGTGACGAACTGATCATACATAAATCTTCACCAATCCTCCCTAATCTTTCCCGGACTATTTCCAAACCTATGCACAATATTTTGAACTCCTATAATTCAATGACTTGGCTAATTACAAGACTAGGAAGAACAAATTACATGAAATTTGAATTTACATTACAAGTGAAACTGTTCAAATCATATTCTAAGAATTGGCAATAGAGAGGATGGAAGGCGATATCCTCAGAGGGCTTTGGAAAAATGATATGTTTGTGGTATCCTCGTGGAGGAGGTGGCATAAGGGCTTTGGAAAAAAACTTAACAATATAGATTTGAATACAAATAGAGTACAAAATCGCATCATCATGCGAATACAACAACCAACTAATAAGTCTTATGAATTTATGATGATTGTCATTGAAAATTATCATCATAAATTGCATATCTATGCAAGTTACAAATTACAATAATTTACAATTTCCTCTTCCTCCCGTTCTACTAAAAATATTGGGGAGAGGGTCTAGTGCCTCTACTAGTCCCCACACTTGGTTGTGACTACTCACTCCTAGAAGGTTGTGACTAGGGCTCCACCTAGTAGTAGATGGCAACGACTCCTTTGCTACATGTTCGACATCATCTCCAAAGATGTCATCCAATCCAATCTCTTGCTTCTATTTCACCTTCCATAGCTTCCCTCTCAAAAGCAACAATCTCATCCTCTATGAACATGGGGATCTCCTCTTCTTGTGTAGTCTAGTCATTGTATGGATCAATCTCATCCAAATCAATAGGCTCTTGCGATGTGTCTCCACCTTTCTTTCTTGTGCAAAGTCAAAGATTGTATTGCACAAAAACTAGGTCATTGAGGTTGTTGAGTCAACTTGTTGCATTCTTCTTCATGTGAATGGCCTCAAACAAACTCTAGTTGTGCTCACATCAAAAGCACTACAAGGTTGAGATAAAATTTGAGGGCTAGCTTTTGAAGATTTGGGGTATTTCCACCAATCTTCCCACCAAGAACCTACAAACAAGATAATCAAAAGTTTGTAAGTAATTAATAATTATAAATTTGTAACTTGTAACATATAAGTAAATACTCCAATTTTTGTTATCTGGTGGCGGGTGGATCTCCTCGATAACTAATGCCAAAGAAAAGAGCCTCCCCTAACATGCTTGTAATTCTGCAACTCTAAAATAATGAGGTCCCTCACCTCAACCTTTGGTGTCATCCTCTCAATGCATGTTGAGAGGCCCTCCATAACCTCCCCATTAACATTTGTGAAAGCCATCAAAGAAGAAAAACTTGGGGTTGAGGTAGTACCTGCTGCATGAATGGGTTGGTGGAGTTGATTGTTCCACCTCCGATCAATTAGCTCCCAAAAGGGACCAAATTTGGCTATATCCCCCTATAATAGTTTTGGATGGCCTCTTTGGCCCTATCCATGGCCTCATAAATGTATCCCATTGGGTTTTTCTCCCCATCAACCAAGCGCAAAACCCTCACCAAAGGCTCCAACACCTACAAACAAATTAAACTTTAAAGTTACAAACTTACAATTAAAGTAAATAACAATACATTTAAAAAATGAAAATAAAGGAAATGAACTTGAAATTTAAATTGAAGTTTGAAGTTACCTTGATGATTTTCAGCTCTCTTTGCAAAGACATCATCAAAAAAATGTCTTTGCGGTCCTCTCTCCATCATTTTTTTGAATATGGTGAGTCTAGCCATGCTTGACTCACAAACATTTGCTTCAACGATGTCAACAAACTAAATACTTTGCAATGTTAGAAGTTAGTTGCAAACCTCATGACACCCACTCGCACAAGCTCTTTTCCCTTGGTGTGTTCTCTCATCAAGTTGAGAACCCAAGGGTGATTATATAATGTATTTTGTTATATTTTTGCATCTTCTACAACCAATCTCACCCAATCAATTTTTGCTTGTCCTCCAAAAGAAGGTCAAGGCAATGGGCCGCATAAGGGGTCCAAAAGAGTGATGGATGCCTCTTCTAAAGTAGTCTCCCAACCACACATATGTTGTTGCATTGTCAGTGACAACTTGCACAACATTCTCGATGCCCACCTCTAAGACAACCTCCTCCAACATAAGGCTCAAATTTTTTTGCATTCTTTACTATGTTAGAGGCATCAATTGACTTCAAAAAACTTCTCACCATTTGAAAGCCGTTAAAAATTGATGAGGGTGTGGTTCCTTCCATCCATGTCCACCCATCTGAAAGAATGGTGCATCTCGAACTTTTGCCATTGCTTCTTTTGATCTTCTAGAATTGACTTTGCATCTGGAGCAACACTGAGCAACTTCCACTTAAGTCTCTTGAGAGGGTGCCTTGTACCCTTTCCCTACAACTGTCAAATGTCATTCACCAAATACTTTCGTAATGGGCTCTTCACCACATTGTGATTAAAGGAAGGTTGTAGTACCAAAATTTTGCACATGCCTTATTTGCTTCTTTGCACCTCCTTGTTTCAACTTGTACCTTGTCAAATGAAGGTGTGCCCTAGGCATGTTTTTAGGTACAAAAAAACTATGTATTTGGCCTTTGCTTGAACTTGATGAAGCGGATGTGCCTCATAGCTATGGACCATAACTAGAGCCCAATCATTTGCCGCATCTCTCTCGTTTCCACTTCCATTTCAAGTCTAATGGTTCTGCTATGGCTGGCTTTGCACCACTTGCCCTCTTCTAGTTTCTTCTCATCCAACAATGCAAGCTTGCCCTCATCTCTCATTGTGCTCTTTTTGTATAACATTGGGACATGTCATCGTCACGTCAAAAAACAATACAAGCAAGATGGTACTTGAGGTGATTGATGCCTCTCAAAAACTTGCTTCCCATAGAAATTGCAAACCACACTCCCCATGACCACTCCATGTCCAACATACTTCCAAGCAAAGGTGGTATGTGAATTAGTGAGAATGGTTCTACTGCAATCGATGCTGAACTTGATGCCATTGTATGCTAAGTTCTTATCTCATCACATTCAAATAAAAAAAAAAAAAACAACATTAAAAAACTAAATTTGTAATTGTTAACCTCAACCCTAAGTACAAGAAAACCCTATGTAATTGTAATTGTAAAACAAGAATAAAGACAAAAATTAAAAAAAAAAGCATTTAAAAAATGCATTCCAACAATTTCATTCATTAACAATAAACTAGAATAAATCACAATTAAAATTAATCAAAATTGAATGGAATGCAGCCTCCTATTAGAATATAAGGCTTATAAATTAGTGTTAAATTAATAGTAGTTAAGTGTTAACTAATAAATGGTTGTGACCATTTTGTAACCATTTGCATTCGGTTTATCTTCATTCGTTCTTTGTACATTCTAATCTTTCTTCTTTCTCTTTCCACATATTCTAACATTGGTATCAGAGCCCTTGGTGCTCAAAGGGATCTACAAACTCGAGGAGAAAGAGTAGGAAGAAGCATTTAGTATATTTTCGAATCCATCTAGGGCATGTGATAGAAGTTTTAAGCTTCAACAAGTTTTAGTTGCGAAGGAAGAACATTCAGACATTCAAATTATTTTCGTTTGAAGTATCTAGTGCTAGAAAGACTTTGAATCGAGATTTAAAAGAACCCTTTTGAAGCCATTACAATAGGGAAAGTATAGTCTTTGGTGGGTCGGTGAAAGGTAAAACCTATCATTGCAAGGTCGAAATCGTGACACAATAGTGATACAATGATTTCGTAAAGCAGATACAATTATTTCGTGAAGGAGATGGTCATGACAAGAAATACACAAATTTTGAGAAAGTAAAATCATAAAATACAATGGTGAAAAGGGTCATGAAAGGGCATAAAAACAATTCACTAGTTGCTAGAACGAGTTGTGAGGGCCTGCAAATTGGTCATGGAGGTTGAAAAAGGGTTAGAAAGCTCAGAAACACATTCACCATTAATCTACTAGTCATAATTTCAGACAACCATTTGACAGTTTCACAAATTTCAGACACAAAACCAGTTGTAATTTTCGTGGGAGTTCTAGGGCACGAGGAACGCTTTTTTTGTTTCAGTCTAGAAAAGAAGACAAATTTCTGTGGTATTTTATCTTGCAAAATATATTGTAGATGATTGTGACATTGAACAAATTTAGACATTAAGATTTCTTTGCATTAATTTCCGAGACCAAATTAGAATACAAAATTGTACTTTTCTTTGTATTAACCTTCGAGACCAAATCATAATACATAATTATATTCTCTATGTTAAATTTATTTGTGTTTAAAGTCAACAATTGTATAGACTATCACTATCATTTTGCTGCATTAATTTGCAGTTCGAAAATTAAAATTGGTGTGAAAAATGGATGATGAAGTCACTATATCTAGCCACATGGGTGCTCTCATCAAACAACCAATAGAAGTCAATACTACAGTAGATGATGAAGATGCCAAAACTATTTTATTAAACAATTTGCCTTCTAAATACAAGGGAAAACTCACTAATAGAGAATATGTATTTTAAAAGAAGCCCCACACTTTGAAGACAATAAGGGATCTAATGTAGGTAAAACTTGGCATGGATGGCTGCCCAAATAGTTTGGGAGTTTGTGGATCTCAGAATTTACCCTTACGAGGGTCATGAGACAACTTGATGGAGCACTGTGGGAGTAGCTTAGTATGGATGGTTGTCCAATAATTCGGGAGATTTTGTAATTTGGGAGTTCGGGAGGTGGAATCCGGGAACTTGGGAATTCAACTCGGGAACTACACCTTTACGAGGGTTAGGGAGGCAACTTGATGGAGTTTTGTCTGGTCAAAGCACTTGTTTTTTCAAAGAAAAAGCTTCCAAGGAATGCGTGTTGTTTGGTTTTGTTAGTTTAATCTTGAACTCGGTATGTTCTATAATGTAAGCCTTAAACGGGGTATTACAATATAAGGCTTATAAATCAATGTTAAGCTAATATTAGTTATGTGTTAACTAATAAACGGTCAGTAACCACTTGAACCATTTTGTAACCGTCTTTCACATTATAAAATGACCGACACACAATGAATAATGTGTGCATTCCGATTTCTTTTTATTTGTTATTTTTACATTCTAATATTTCTTCTTTCTCTCTCCATATATTCTAACACCTCAAAATGAAGTTCTTCAAATTTGCTCTTCATATTCGCGTATAAAATCTCTTAGATTTAGTCAAGGATGCTCAATAGTTGTGTGTGATTACAAGTGAGGGGGTGCGAAGCTTATAAAAGATAAAACCAACATTTTTTGAGTATTTTTTCTACGTTCGCATTTCTACCATGCTTGGTGAGTCTACAAGAAAAACTCACCGATTTTTTGGCAAGTTCTCTCCGCCATTACTTGTGATTTTTCGCCAAATACTTGGCTGGAAGGTTCAAACGAGTTTTTGGGTAATTTATTAGCCTAAACTAAAAGTCATGAGTAATCGCCGCGTTTGTTAACTATGGTTTGAATGATTACATGGAGCTTTAGCCAATGTTGAGCCTTTAATGATGTCAATGTAGAATTCGCTTCCCAATCTAAAGACCCATCATGGAAGGAGTTTCTTTGCTTATAAGAACACTTTTATGATTGCATAAAGTAGCCCAACCCGTTGTTTGATTGCTCGTGGTTGATAAAGGAGGGTCACTTTCCTTGTGACCTAATGCTAGAGTTAATTTGGAGATAGAAATATCAAGGAAGTTACTTTCCGAGATTTGGCTCTTCTTTAATAGGTCTCCTTTCATTCAAAAGGTTTTGTATCTTGCCATTTCAAATCTTTTTTGCATGCCACTTATTGTTATTAAAGATTGGCCTTTTATATTAGAGAAATGCTAACTCAAATACTAATGCTCAAAATAAATCTCCCGAGAGTGATAAAGCCATAAACACAAAGAATAAAAGTAGATAATTCTCAAGGACGACAAACTAAAAAAGAGTGAGATATCTCAAATGGGTAAAGCCTTTGATTCTCGCAGGGCAAATGGGTTTCAAATGGAAACACACAAAGAAATGTTGCCCCTATTGATGATAACTCCTTTCAATTCACAAGGTAAATGCTATATAGCTAATGAGAGGAACCAAACATTTAAATAAAAATGGAAGCCAAATTGGAGAGAACCGTGGAGACTGTAGACATAAAATCTATGCAATTGGGTACATTTCTAGGTCCTAAAGCATACTAATGCATACATGATTCCTAAGCAAGAAAACTAGTGGTTGACAACTTCTTTTGCGCCTTTTGCTTTATCTCTTGCACTTTCATTGACCTTACATACCTTACAACTCTGTCGGAACTCTACTGATTTATCTTTTATGGCCTCAGACCTAAGTTACCGAAACGTTTTGGATACGGGAGCGGGAGCGGGGTATCCGATACGCGGAAACGGCAAAAATTTTTGACCCCGGATACGGCGTAGGATACGGCAGTACAAAAACTATATAAAAATTAAAAAATATATAAATTTCAGCCTTCTAAATAGGAATTTAATTATTAACCACATATTATGCATATGAAAGACAAGATAAAAGACAAGTTATAAGCTAAATAAGTGAATAACCACAACAAACAAGCTAGGATACCGATAAAACTTAGAAACTTAAAAGCTTAAAAGTTAAATTAAAATTTAAAATACTTAAATCAAACACAATGTGAATGTCATGAATCTCATGATATATTAAATTCAATCATAGATCAATATTCAAAGCTCAAACTATCTTTCATTGTCAATATTCATCATATTCCTCTTCATCAAGAGGATCAAAACCAGCTACATCATCATCATTATGTGGTTCATTAGAACCACATGGGCTCGAACCACTCGCACTAGGGCCACTGCCAGTTGCACCCCCTTGTGCATGTAGGTCTCGTGGTGCCACAGAACTCGTCTCATCATCATATGCTCCATGGTGGGAAATGGAAGCATCCAAGTCAACTATCTCTGGATCAATGTCCCAATGTTTTGTTGACCCTTCCTTGTACTCTGGCTGCTTGTGGGATAAAAGGCGCAAGTTGGAATGTATGTATACCAAATCTTCAGCCCTTTTAGCCCCCAATCTGTTGCGCTTCTGTGAGTGGATGAAATTATACGTACTCCAGTTGCGCTCAGAGGAAGATGAACTTGCAACCTATTAAGGCAACCCAAACTTCAAAGTCAATGCAAAGTTCAACTTCAGATTTAAACACTCAAACTTAAATTTTAAAAAACTAAAAGAAAAGAGAATAAAAAAATTAAAAACTTACCTGTGCCAAGACCTTGATTGCCAGAGGTTGCAAGTAAGCCGATGAAGTACCATGGAGGTACCACCACATATGTGCATCCATCTTGTATTTGCTCAAAGAGCGAGAAGGCTATGAACCGTTTCTACTATGAAATTGCCAAACTCTACCATAACTTTGGTCTTGGGCCTCGGGATCGGGGAAGAGCCTAGCTAATGCCGCCATATATCCTTCACCGACTTCCGCATCCTCAGTATGGTGCTACCTTCCCTGCAAGGAAAGGATCTCTGTGCTATAAAATCTAGGAGTCAATGCAAAAGCTAGTAGATGTAATGGGGTGGTCATTTTGTTCCACCGCTCAATGAGGATTGACTTCACTTGTTTGAAAAATATTTCCTCGGGATCTTGTTCTTTTGCATTTATGACGGCTTTTATCTTCTCAATCATTGAGTCGATGCCGTCATATATCTCTCCTAGACATGGTTGATCCGTGTCAGTAAACCGGATCATGCTCATAATGGGCTCCGTAAATCTCAACAGATAACCCACTCTATCCCACCAAGAGTCCTCTAAGATCAAGTTCTTCACTTTTTGAGCCCCTTCAGTGTTTGATTGCCTCCATACAGACCAAAGATTGGATGTTACCATCCTCATGAGTGCCTCTCGCACCTTCACTAGTCGTCTCAAGACGATTGTGTGTGATGCAAACCGAGTCTCAGCAACCTAATAAGAACGAGGAACAAAAATTAAAAATAAAATTTAAATTATAAAATTGAAAGCTAAAAGAATACTAAAAAACTTATATTAAATATTAAATTAAAAAGAAAGAAAGAAATAAAGCTTGTCCTTACCTTCAGTAGCTCCAACTGCGAGAATGATCTAAAAATGCCCTGTGACATGTGGTGGTTGGTGACAAACATTTGGATTTCTTCAGCTTCTGCATACACTTGCTGGATCCACTCTATTTTGTTTGCCATTTTCTTTAGCATTAAATTCAATGAATGCACAGCACAAGGTGTCCAAAAAATATGCCCATACCGTGCCTCAACTAACATCCTGCCGACTTTGCAACTTTTGGCATTGTCCGTTATCACTTGACAACATTTTCAGCCCCACCCTCAATGGACTCAAAGAGAATGTTGGCTATGAATTGGGCATCCTTCACTTGCCCCTCACAATCAATCAACCGCTTTAAAAACATTGCCCCCTTAGGGCATACTGCAATCACATTGATTAAAGGGCGGTTTCTTGCATCTTTCCATCCATCAGAAACAATGGACACACCAGTTTTGGTCCATGAGTCCCTAATTGGTTGCAAGGAGGTTTCCACATATTTTTTTTGTCTATCCAAAAGGGTGGTGCGGATCTTCTCATATCCTGGTGGTTTATACCCTTTTGGTGCCTCATTGATGGCTTTCACCATCTCATGCCAATAAGGTGATCTCACAACATTAAAAGAAAGACCATTAGCATATACACACCTTGCAATGCATTCATCTGCAATCTCCCTGTTCTCATTCTGAAAGGCCTTTTCCAATGGCCCTTTTGTCTTACTTTTCTTTCGTGCAAGGGAAACATCCTCATCTGTGGAGATAGGAGCCACAAATGGATGTGGCATGGCCACAATTGGGGATCCACTAGGTGATGGAGCAACTGGAGGCCTTGCTGAACGAGATGAACCTCCTCTTTTGGCCAATGGATGACCCACTCTCATAGCCACTTTAGCCTCTGCATCCTCCTGCTCTTTGATAAATGCCAAAACATTTTCTTTTGGCACCCCAGCATTATTCCTCCCCCTACATACTCTTATACCATTACCCGTTATGGCACACAAATGACTTTTCACCCCTCTTTGTAAGAGCCTTTGAATATTCCATCACACTAATTGCATTTCCATTCAAAACAACCACCACTTGCAAGTTGTTGAACTATTGTTACGTGCCTCCATAACGGTGAATTTGGGTCAAAGTCTTTGGCCAAAGATTGCCCAGAAGAAGCAGAACTTGTTGCCATTGTAGAAAAATACTTACAAGGTTTAAAAACAAATCAAGCAAAGAAAACAATGGCATGCAATTGCATTGTGATTGAACAATGAAAATTAAAAAATTAAATGGAAAGAGCAAAATAAAAATGAACATAAGCTAAAAAAATGTAATGTGTGAAAGATTAAATAATAAAAAAAAAAAATAGAGGAACAAGGCTAGAAATTTAAAAAAACTTACCTTCACTTAGTAAACCACAAATCAAATCCTTCACAAATCCTCCTTTGCAGCTCCTCACACTCCTCCAAGCTTAGCAATAGCTCCTCACACTCCTCAAACCCTAGACAAGCACAATGCAATTTTGGAGAGCCACAATGTGAGTTTGTTTGCTTTATGTTTTGTTTGTGTGTTGTTCTTTTGTTTTATTGTTTAGAGGTAGCTTTTAGGTTTTAGATTAGAAGAATTTATTATTTTTTATTGTTGTGCGCCTTTAAAAACGTGGAAAAAAAAAAAAAAAAACGCGTGTTTTCCACGTGGAGCGAGGAGGGAGCGGGTAGGCGGCGCCGTGGAAACGCCCGGCACGACGCAGCCGCACTCCGCGCTTTCCACGCCGCCGCCCGCTCCTCGACCGCTCCCGTGCGCTCCAGCTCCCGCTCCCGCACCCGCGCTTCCAGCGCTGCCCGCTCCTCGGCCGCTTCCGCATGCGCTCCCCGCTCCCGGACGCTCCCGCTCCCGCCTCCGTACGCTCCCGCTCTCCTTCGGCGCCTGTCTGGCGTTTCCAGTAACATAGCCTCGAGACACTAGCGCTGTTAGGAAAAAAAGTGCCCGGCGCTCTTGTCCCTCCTAGCGCTCTTGACCCTCTCTTCCTTCTTCTTACTCTTTATGGTCTCTTTTACTTCTTGGTCACCTTTTAGTACTTTGAGTTGGCCTTTCAATTGTCAATTACGAAATTCAAACAAGAGAATCATATATATACTTAGTTACTTCTAAATCAAGCGCCAAATACTATAAACATTATCTATCACCACCTAAACTTGCACAAAGGCACAAGAGCTTTTCAAAGGCATATATCTAGCACATCCATACAAAGGACAAGGGTTGCATCAATCTGCATACACAACATAAGAGGGGAAGTTCATTTTATTCCATCTCACACATTTTCATACTTGGAACAATCTAGATCTAGCCCGCTATCATAGTGCAACTTGCACAAGGGAAACCTAGGGCATCATTACACACACATACACACAAAATTACATGGAGTCTCGAGGTGTAGTGCGATGCTGTTCTCAGACTAAGTTCACTTTTTGGGTGACCACCGGGTGCGACCAACAACATTGGAGTGAAACCAGAGCGACAAAAGAAAATCAACAATGAAGCTTCTCCCCTTGAGAAAAGAGCAGACCACGAGTATCCGAGTGGACACTAGTGCTCGGGCCGGTCACTAGCGACTGTGCGCTCTTGTCCTTCCGTGGGTGCTCTTGTCTTGTGCGCTTTTGAGTTCCAGCTGCCTCGGTGAACCTTGACAACACTTTGTTTCCTACCGTTCCAATAATCACTCACCATATCACCTCCAGATTGCACAAAATCAGCTAAGTCGCATTCCCTCTCTCGATTTGTTTAGTGTTTTACATTGTTGCATGCTTATTACTTGTCCATTCTGTACCTTATCATCTATATATCATTAGTTACTCAAATTAATATTTCATCCAATTTAAATTAAATCATTTGGTGAACCCCAACTCTTGATCGAACACTCGGATCCTTATTTTGCAAACCCAAACCCTAGTTGTATCATGGCTCCTAAGGTTCCTCAAGTCTCCTTGTATCAATTACTTCAAATGCACCCACCTTGCAAAGATGTTCTCCAAAATCCTAGACACTATGTACCTCCCTCACAATACACCACCTTCACAAGTAAGTGCCATTTTCGATCGTCTCTTTGACGACCCTATCATCCCGATACCACAACCAATCAATCCATCTTCGAGTCAATTCAAGCTTTACACCATTTATTTCAAGCTATGGAAACCACGATTACATCCCTCACAACTGAAATCCAACATCTCAAGGCTGCCTCTCATGCCCATGCTAGTTCTTCTTCTACATCTCATCCTGATCCCATGTCTACTACATGTGCTCATATAAGCGAGGTCAAGGTCTTACCACAACAAGTACCTCTCCAGTTCGATCGAATGCTAGACAACATGATATATTATTTGCGCTACTTGATAATCACTTAATTACTTTCTTACCTAATCATTACCACCCTCCTCATCAAGTTATTCGATACAAAAGTAGACCATATTGTAATTACCATGGGATTAATGGACATTGTGACGACAATTGCTATGCTTTAGAACAAAAAATCCGACATCTGGAGCGTAAGGGTTTCATTTCATTTGCTACACATCATTCTTCTCCACGCTCATCTCCAGTTACCAAATCCCAATGGGTTCCTAAATCTGATCCCTCTATGTCTAGTGAGCATCACGTCATACTAACTAATGTTCCTTCTCCGGTAATTCAAGAGCCACCTATTCACAAGTATCATACCACCTTTAGAAGTACCTACCCCATTACCTCCTATTGTGTCATCTGCAGTGTTACCAATCACAAATATGCCACCACCATCCAAGGAAGCACAACCAATTCACTCGACACAAGCTACGATCCATCACCTACTTACATTTCCTCCGTTAGACCCAAAATCTGATGCTAGTCATACTCTTGCTCCTACCTACCATTGTGATGACCATATATTTTCTTATGACACATTTCAAACTCCGCCACCATGGCATGGTCTTTCTCACATCATCACATAGATCTCCATCACTTGCATACTTGGGGGGCATCAACTTCCCCCTAATAGTCGTGCGTTCTAATCAATAGTTGCCTATCCATACTACTCATATACACATCTTTTTCTTTTCAATTCACGTCAATATTTCTAGTAGCACTTTCTCTTATCTACACTATGAGCACACCTTGCTACATCTATCTATGCTCCTATGCCACTCCCCACATGCTTTACTCCTCATGCTTACTTATGGATCCTTCTATTCATGATACACATGCTACTTTATATGGGGTACATCCTTTCGTTCACTATACACATACTGGATATTTTTGCTCACAATGATCACGCTCTATTTGCCATCAACTCCTTATATACACTTGGGGGGGCATCAACTTTCTCCCTTGCTTCTTATACCATTACTTCTTCCTATCTATACAATGTTTCTACTGCATACTCTCACACACATCCTTTCCACTCATTACCCGATGACGCACTATTGTTCTATGGTTCATACGTGATCTGTTGAGGGGACAATTCTTAAATGAATCTCACATTATCTATTCCTAGCTTCTTTCACATACGCTCTGTGCTCCATGATAAAACCTTTCTAGCACTCTCACATCTCTAGTACACACATCGTACTTCATTACCCGATGACGCACTCTAGTTCCACGGTTCATACTTCACTTGTTGAGGGCCATTCCTAAATGAACTTCATCTCACACACATCCGGGGGCAACATCATGCCCTATCATTTTCACATCTTGCATCTTCGCAACATACCATCACTCAATATTTAAGTTGCATTTATTCTTGTTAGCTTATTCTACCTACATGTTGAACTTTGTTTCCTATGCTAGTTGATACTTAGTATGTCATTATCTTTTTCTATACACATACGCGTTCACTTGGTATCTTGAGGTGATTGTAGGACCTTTATAGATTTTTATACGATGCACGATGCTCCACACTATTCTTTACCAATCCCGCTGAGGCTCTTGGGGGCATCTACCTTTACTACTTTCATACTCTACACGTCACAGGTCCTATCGTTACATTATTTACTTCTTACCACCACTTTACTCTTTGTTGTTATATACATGCTTTGACATACTACTTATCTTTCTAACATGCTAATGGGTGCTTCATGTGTAGCATTTGCTTTACAGATCAATACAACCATGGTTATCTGTCATTTCTTGCTTACTATTGCTTGCTATTGTTTTGTAGGCTATGCCCTATGTCTTGCTTGATCATTGTTTGCTATTGGCCGCTCCGGCCTTGATTGTCTTGTGACATTGTGAGCAATGTCCCATGTATGCAACCCGCTTTTCATGGTATCTCGTCTTCATCGTTGCTTGTTACATTGTCTTCTATTGCATGCTAGCTTATTTTCACTAACATTTGTTTCCAACCTACATTGTTTGCATGTGCCTTGGTTTTTACCATGCACATCCCCTACCCCCTATGTATCCACTCTCAGATATGCATATCAGTTTTAGGTCCTCTCGTTTGGGCCGCCTCCTCCTACGTTCGTCGCATGCACCCCAAACGAGGGGGTATCTATTGGGTGAACAAATCACCCCTATGACAACTTAGAGCTCCGTAATCACCTCACACAAGACATAATCCACAAGCACATAGTTATAGAGTGGTCCAAAATTAGACTTGGATCACAGACATAGAGTAGACACTAGCGCCCAATAGCAGTGGGCGCTTGTGTCCTGGGGGCAAAATCGATGCAGGTTTCTCGGTTTAGCAGAGTTTCCAACAATTTCAAGACAAATCTTCTCAGATTAAAACTTCTCTCTAGTTACAAAATTCAGTCAATCGCTTACAATTTAATTGCAAATTCAATTAAACCAAGTTACAATCGGTTACAAATCAGGGACGTGCCATTTGCGGTAGCGCTTATTTGGGAAGCATCTTGGAAGGAGAGAAAAACATACCTCTCCCTAAGACTCTTCTCTTGGCATGAGATCGCCCAATAAATTCGCTCTTGGTGTGAGATTGCTCAAAACTTGCTTTTGGCGTAAGATCGCCTAAAAACTCGCTCTTGGCGTGAGATTGCCCAAAAACCTCACCATCGGCAACAAGACATTCAAATCCTCAAAGACCTCCAAAGCAAACAAGACAACTTTCTATCCTTTACTCTCTCATACATCATGTGCATTCTTTCCTTTTACACACATTTTCACTTATACATACATTACTCTAATTTTTCACATACAGACTTTGACTACTTTCTCGCTCTTCTTTTGCAGGTCCGTCCTTATACGCAATAAGAAACAACTCACATCAACAAGCACAAGCTCCAACAGCACATTGCTATGCATACACTTCACCCCTAGGGTTTACTTCCCTTTCCTAGTTTCCACGCTTCACATTACGATCACTTCACACTTCACTTGTCCACTCGGCATGCTATCGACTACACTCTTCTCTACAAGATTACAAGGTATGCATCTTCTATCTACTTTATGCTATCGAGTATTCACTCAACAACATAAAGTGGGGGCAAATGTAGACACAAAATCTATGCACTTGGGTACATTTCTAGGTTCTAAAGCATACTAATGTATACATGATTTCTAAGCAAGAAAACTAGTGGTGACAACTTCTTTTGGGCCTTTTGCTTTATCTCTTGCAGCTTCATTGACCTTACATACCCACAAATCTGTTGGAACTCTATTGATTTATCTTTTATGGTCTCGACATTAGCGCCTAGTTAGGACAGAAGCGCCCAAGTGCTCTCCTGTCCCTCCGGCGATCCCGACCATCTCTTCCTTCTTACTCTTTTGGGTCTCTTTTACTTCTTGGTCACCTTTTAGTACTTTCAAGCGCTCCTGTCCCTCTTGGGCGATCCCGACCATCTCTTCCTTCTTACTCTTTTGGGTCTTTTACTTCTTGGTCACCTTTTAGTACTTTGGGTCAGCCTTTTAGTTGTCAATTACGAAATTCAAACAAGGGAATCATATATATACTTAGTTACTTTTTCTAAATCAAGGGCCAAGCACTATAAGCATTATCTATCACCACCTAAGCTTTCACAAATGCACAAGAGCGTTTCATAGGCATATATCTAGCACATCCATAAAAGGGACAAGGGCTGCATCAATTTGCATACACATCACAAAGGGGGAAGTTCATTTTATTCCATCTCACACATTTGCATACTTGGAGCAATCTAGATCTAGCCCACTATCATATTAGCAACTTGCACAAGGGCAACCTAGGGCATCATTACACACACATACACACAAAACTACATAGAGTCTGAGATGTAGTGCAACACTTGGTACTAAGTTCACTCTTCAGGTGACCGCCGAGGTTCGACCAACGACATTGGAGCGACAAAAAGAAAATCAACAACGAAGCTCCGTTGCCTTAAAAATCAAAATCTGAGTATTTGAGTGGACACTAGTGCCCGGTTCGATCACTAGCGCCCGTGCGCTCCTGTCCTTCCGTGGGCGCTCTGTCTGTGCGCTTTGAGTTCTAGAACCCTCGATGAGCCTTGACGACACTTTGCTTCCTCGTGTTCCAACAGCCACTCAATCCAGATCACTCTAGGATTGCACAAAATCAGCTAAGTCACCTTCCCTCTCTCATTTGCTTAGGGTTTTACATTATTGCATGCTTATTGCTTGTCCATTACTATACATTATCATTTAAATATCATTAGTTACAATAGTTACTCTGAAATTAAGATTTAATTCAATTTAAATTAAATAAGAGACCCAACAAATTGTAGAAACGAGCACCAAAGTGGACAAAGATAAGAACCCTCTTAATCAAACCATAAAAAAAAATTCTACGTTAAACTTTGTAAGATTTAAGAAATGGTTAAATTTTTCTTTGTAGTATGAGCCGGACTTGAGGTGGATTATTCATGAAGTTGAAAACATAGACCTCAAATGTTAGAGGAGTAGCTTGAAGTGGTAGACATGCAGTTGTTCGATCAGTCATGAGTCATGAATTATTTTCATATAGATGTGCTATTTCATCAAGAAATAAAAAGTATGTTTAGATTGTGATTTTTGAAGTACAATTGGAATGGAGATTACATTGCCACCTTTTATGAGGGTAAACAGTGGTACAATGTGTGTTGTTGCCTCTTTCTTAGGCTCTCATTTTTAGACAAAGGAGAGGATACTATGTCAAGGTGCAATTGGATGATAGCAATGGTTGGTGGAAAAGTTTGGGTCTTTTTCTTGTTGTTCATGCCCAATGACCCAATCTTTAGAATTCGTGTGTGGTGGTGGATGGCCCACACCTCCCCATTGCTCAATGGGTCATAGTTAGTGATTTTAATATGGTTGATTCGGGTGGTGACTAGATTGAAGGGTGTGAAACTATCCTTTGGCCCGAAGAACTACAAGCTATGAATGATTGCGAGAGGCCTCGACACTTGGTGTTTCGATATTAACCGGGGGAAATAGAGTCTGGATTCAATTGGATGTAATTCTTGGTCTAATTGGCCAAGCTTGAAGAAATGGATCCAACCTAGGTTGGATATATTCTATACAAGCTCCGATCCGCACTTTTTCTTGTGGAATTCTCTCGGTTTGTGGATTCTTCTACCACTAGTTTGACCACCCCATTTCCAATCGATTGATGTTGGTGCTGATGACCAGGAGAAAAACATTCTTCTTAGAAGCTTAATTTTTCCCTTCTCAAGTTGAGATTGCTTGAAGGTCATTACAAGAATTTGGTCCTTGGTGCCTATACCCCGAGTGGGATGCATGGTGGATTCTTTGGTGGGGAGCATTTAATTAGCGTACTATTAAGTATTGTTAAGAATGGGGTAGAATGACCGTAAGGGAGTGGAAAGGGAGAGATGAAGAAGTCCAATCTCAGCTCAACAAGATAGACGTAGGTCGGGCTTGTTCGATTTCAATGCCGAAGAGCACAAAGTGAAACTAATGACTTAAAATATCATGTCATTAAATTTTAGCTCAATTGTCTGACAAGAGTTAGAGTGAGAGGGCGCCTTTATTGATTGCAAAAAGTCGATGTACCTTCCAAATTCTATTTAAAAGTCTAAAGTGAATGCACAAGGAAGAAATAATCCTTGTCTTTGTGAGATTCTAATTGTAAATCCCTTAAAGGATGAACTTCAAACGTGAGAGATTTATCATTTTTCAAGGCCACTTTTAAAATATCTTCCCATCTTTTGTGATTGATCCTTCATGCAACACCTCCATAGATCTTGTCAAGTATTTGGTTCCTCAAAAGGTGGAAACATATGAGGGGCATTTTCTTTCTAGAGAGCTAGACCTAGAGGAGTTTGAGGAAGCTATTAAAGATGTGAAGATTGACAAGTCTCCTGGCCCAAATGGTCTCCATTGGAGTTCTATAAGAAGACGCGGCGTATTGTTAGATCGGTACTTGCAAGGGAGTGGTGAGCAACTTACTCAATGCGGTAATGATCAAACTCTATCGAGGGATTAAAAAGGGAGTGAGTGGATGGTTGGGATCCTATTACGTTCTCGAATGTTACCTATATGATTTTAGCGAAAGCTCTTGTTTGTAGGATTAAGTCATGGTGGGCACAAATTGTCCGAAGGGAGCAAGTTAAGATTTATAGAGGGGAGATTTATTTTGGATAACCCTCGCATGGGAACGCATGGAAATGGCAACAAAACCATGTCAAAAATATATTTTTCTAAAGATTGACTTTGATAAAGTTTATGAATAGATAAAAAGGGTTTTCATTGTTAACATGTTGGATTGGATGGGTGTTGGATCATCTTCCACGAGGCAATGGAGGATCTTTCTTGCATGCTTCGTAATGGTTAACATGAATGGTATGACCCTTGGTCATTGATTAACTAAAATTGACTAACTAAATGTAGTAAAGGATAGTTAATCTAATCTAGGAGGACATATAAGTGCAGTAAATAAATGTACTAAGACAACAATGTAAATGAGTTAAATAATAAAACTAATGAGAATAGAAAACCCTAATGTGCAAGGAGAAAGAGGAAAGAACTCAGCTGATAATGATGCTCGTGGGACCGTGTCGTAGAGGAGACTGGAAAAATCGGAAGCGATAGAACGACCGTGCGTAAGTCCCGAAAAGGATGGAGCTAGAGGATCTAGTTGGACTGGAGCGTCCTGAGGAGGCTTTGGGGCGCTGTGGGTGCTTTGGTTTGTAGCCCGGGCGCCCGGTTTGTGCAAAAGCTCCGAGTTTGGACTTTACAGGGGCTGAAAGGTAATCTGCAATGTTCGCTTCCCGTCGCATCAATTCCGCCTTGTACTATGCCGAATGTCGCCGATATCTCAAGATGGAAGAAAGACCAGTAATATCCCAAAATAAACATCAAACCCTAAAAAGAAAAATGCATATGAAGGGGTCAGACTATCCTTAGCTGCCACAATGGTGGACTTACTAATTGAGCGCTACACTACATCTCAGACCCGATGTAGTTCTATGTGCAAGTGTGTGTGAACATGCCCTAGGTTGCTCTTGTGCCAATCACACTTTGTGAAGTAGCGAGCAATAACTATGTGTAGAAAATGTAATAGAATGTGTGCATGGAATAGAATAGAATCTCTCTTCCTATGAAGTGTGATGCAGATCTTAGCCTTGTGCCTTGATGATGGAGCTATGTGGATGCAAGTGATCTCTAATGCAATAGATGGATGCAACTCTAGATGGAGTGATAGTAGTAAGTGATGCTTTAGGTCCCTCATTATGGTCTCATAACTTTATATTTATAGGGTTCTCTTGGTCTAATTTCATAATTAACCCCGAAAAGGTTGACCACAAGAAAGATAAAGATGTAAAATGGCTAGAAAGAGCCCAAAAGTGGTGGGACCGGGCGCCACGTGCGCTCCAATACTAATCTGGTGCCCCAGCTGAGGCTAAAATAACACAGGATGACAGAATCTGACTGGGCATAAGGGTGCAAGAGGTTTGTAATGACGAAATAAAATAAAATAAAGTGGCCAAAAGACGGGGTTAATTAGTACTTTTTTCCCTCAAGAACCTTCTAAATAGTAGTATGAGACCGGGATAAATAAATGTCTAAAGTGCATGATTTTGTGACTACAGTCATATATTCAGTTGCAATGGTTTATCAGACAGGGATTTCCTTAACCTCGCTACCATGTTATTGCCGCTGATGCTCTTGGATATTTATTGGAGGTAGCTTGAATTCAGGAGAAAATTAGAGGTATTTATTTGGCAGGTGATAGTTCAGCTTTGATCTCCAAGCTTGCTCAACAATTTTGAGGTAAGATGATTTGTTTGGATACTTTTGCTGAAGCTGCCAGACCAATGACAAATAAAGGAAACAGAAATCGTGCACATTGAGCAAGATGACCCTCCTCCGTGGCTGAATCAAAGACAGAAACTCATAAAACCATGGGAAATTATTTGTTATTCCGGAAAACATGCTTTCATGTGCCTCTGTGGAAAGACAATCCATGTAAGATGTCTATCACTGACCTTGGGGAGATTCATAGAATAGCATTGATATTCCTAAACTTAATAATCTTATATTCTCCACTGTAATGCCCTTTAATCCCAAGCATTAGGCAATGTGCAACACTACACTAGCAGGAGGTGTCTGGTACCTGCACCCTCCCATTCCTAAGGACTGCTTTTAATGTGACTTGCAACCAGTCAATAATTTTCCAGGCAACAAGGAAAACTTGAACCATCCAAAAGATGATTATATCACTGCAAAATGAGAGTGGTAGGAAAGCATCTGAAGTGGATTCCATTGATACTTTATCTTACCACTTGAAATCAATCATGCATTGGGTGATTGTGCCATTACCAAGGTTTTCGGGAACCATAGGCAGTTGTAAGATATGTATCTATTCTTAGGAGAAAATCATAGTAACTAGGAGATGTGGGGGTATGGGTACAGGTACAATGATGGGGACACCATTCAAATCAGGGTACGTGAATAAATGAATAAGGGTATGGCTGCAATTACATTGTAGATAAATGTAGTCACCAAAAATGTTGAGTACGTGATGGGGACGAGTTCTTCGTCCCTATACCAGGGTTTATTTGTAACTATGGGGAAAATGTATAATTTGCTTGGTAGTAATAATACTATCTAGATATAGTTAATGCTTCAGATGATGACGCTCTGAGTTTCTTGTATGGGTATTCAAATCTTGTATTTTCACCAAAGCAAAATCTATGGATGCATAAAAGTCTTAGCTTGGCAAGAAATAAAGATTTAACTAAAAATGTTTGTCATTTCTCAATCTCCATGACTTTCTTTTTTATATCTTATTTAATATGGTACTCTACCATTGCCCTCAGGAAGCACTATAATTATTTTCCAATGCAGAGGGTCTGTTTCATTGTAACATTTTAAATAGCTTACATCATTTTGGTTTAGCTAGTAACCTAAGGAAGACCATATGTGCCTTATGCAGAAACAAACCTCGAATGGAGGTTTTCAAGGCAGATCCAATAAAGCTAGTGATGCATGTTACTCATTCTGGTATGTAACATTCGACGGATAATCTTGAATTTGAGAGAGTATCATGGTCATTCCGTTAAAACTAGTAATTGCATGATGCAGGTTGGGTGGTACATTGAAACTCTTGGGGGCCCACAATTTTTTGACTGGGGGCTTTACGTTCCTTTCTTTTTACGTGCCAGTCTAAGGTTCGCTTCATTATTTTCACAGATGTGAATAGTCTGTCATCCTTATTTATTTTAATAAATTGAATGTATGGCTGCCCTCTTCTGTGGCTTCTCTGCTTCTGTGAAAGTTTGAAGGGCCTTAGCATGCATGAGGTCATTATTTAATATTTTGTAGTCCTAAAGTATTTTTACTTTATTTGCAGTATGGAGGCTTCAGTAAATGGCCCAGGAGTTTCCAGATCTCTATCATGCGTACTATGGAGTTTGTGGGTTTAGTTTACTAGAAGAACCTGGACTGGCTCCACTTTGCTGTGAATTGGGTATTACGGAGAAGGCTGCGATGCATTCTCCAAATACAGAAGTCCTTTGCTAATGAATTTGGAATCCTGATAATATGCACAATGATGTCACACCTTATTGCCGACTTGAACAGCTTTCCTGCATTGTGGACTTGGTTTGAGGCTTGAGTTGAATCATATACTCAATACAGTAAATAAGAATGAGCAATGAATTCATTTCAAATATTTCCATTGGCTCACACATGAATCCTGAAGGCCAGTTATACCTTTACAAGGTCCAGTTGTTTTGATATGGCATTGCCTTGCAGGAACAACTGTGATGGGATTTTGTTGAATACAAGTAGAGAGGATTTAAGATAATTGATAAAACAGGAGTATTTAACTGGTTATATATCAACTTGTGTGAAGTCTTTATGGGAGCCATTGTGTTGAGAATTTGAAATTGAAATGAACTTGTCTGCAATTACTGGGTTACCACTCTTTTTATTGGTTGAGGATTTACTTAGATGTTTTGGGAGAAGTTTGGGAATCAGGCAATTTGTAATGGAAGGATCCTTGAGTGATTTAATGCATAATTCGCTTTTACGTCTGTACATTTTAGTTTTTACCATAGAAATTGCTTCAAACTTGTTTTGAGTATTGGATTTGCAGGTTTGATCATGAATTAGTTTTGCTTCTGGACATTTTTCTTTTGAAATTACTTCAAACCGGTTTGAGTATTGGATTTGCAAGTTTGATCACGTGTTGATTTTAAATTTTAAAAATCCACACACTAATTGCACTCACACAAGTGCAGTTCTGCATTTAAACAAAGAACGTTGGTTGTTAAGCTTCCAATTCATATTGAGGACTGAATACAAGCAGTTGTACCTGTGTTGATATTTATTATTTTGCAACAAGCTGCAAATAAATACAGATATAATGTAATCAATTTGCAGTTTTTATGAGTATATGGGGCATCTATTGGGCCTCCTTCCATTTTAACTAAAAATATGTATATAGATATAAAATCTTCGCTGGGTGTACTGCTGCAGCTTAAAAACTACTGCTGGAATAACTTATTTACCCACTATGAGAGGCTACCGGAAATGTAGCAAGCTAACCAAGACGAGCCCTACAGCGATTTATCACAGAATGGAACCCAGCATTTTGGATACCTACAAGAATCTTTCACATCACTAAATGACATAGAACGAGAGGGTGGAAGAGAGCATCCTGTTATCCCAAAAAGAGGAATAGGTTTAATGGGAGAAGAAAATTTCAAGTGTGTAGGAGAACTCTCCTATTCCAAAGCTCTATGTTAATCTGATTACATCTCCTTCTCAGAAATACATCTCATTTGGTTCACTGTATGAAACATGGATGCCTCAGTAACTCAATCATGATTGATTCCTGCTATTACTAACTTGGGCAGAAGGTTTAGCTAGCCCTGAAATGCAATCTGAATGGTGTTTGACCAAAGTTCCAAGTGCTGAAAGTTTTTTCCCGTAACAAGCTGCAGCACATTGGCCGTGTTGGGAAATGAATTCTTTTCGGTTCAAAACCACCAATATTTCATCCATTTCCTCTTCAGATAAGCACACAATAAAAATTTCGATTAACACCTAAATAGTCTCTCTCTGTTTCATTTGGTACTGATTGTTTTACCCTTCTGGGAAGAACTCTCACAGGAATCAATTCAGATCGTACACCTAACCACTGTGCAGAGGAATGCATAAAAACGGTTTTGGTTGAGCAAATTTTGCTTGTTCACTGTCATCCAATGTGGGAAAGCCTTCACGACGGAATACTTGCTTCACATCTTAAATGATTCACTGCCCAAAGTGCACAGTCCAAATATGAACAATTACACAATCCTCGAATACTTGCCCTTTATGCAGAAGAATGTATAAAAAGTGGTTCTGGTTGACCACTTCTTTCGTGAATCAGCAAACTTTGCTTGTACGCTGTTCATTCAATCTGGGAAAGCCTTCACGACGGAATTCTAGCTTCACATTTTAAATGATTCACTGCCAAAAGTGCACAGTCAAAATACGAAAAATTACACAATCCATGAATACTTCGACCTTTATGCAGAGGAATGCATAACTATTAAAAAGTGGTTCTTGTTGACCACTTCTTTTGCATATCAGCAAACTTTGCTTGTACGCTGTCATCCAATCTGGGGAAGCCTTCAGGACGGAATACTTGCTTCACATCATAAATGATTCACTGCCAAAAGTGCACTGTCAAAATATGAACAATTACACAATCAATGAATACTTGGCCCTTTTGCAAAATCTCTAAAAAGAAAAGCCAAAATGCTTGATATACTTGTGATTGTTTCATGGTCACCAATGTAAATTGTTTATCAACTGAAATGAATATGCATCCTTAAGAGTCTTTCCCGTTATACCTGCATGAAAGGTGCCCATAAGAGATATAATGTATTGTGACATACTTCTTCTCTTTAACCCTTGGTACTTGAAAATTCTATGGGAAATTCTTCGTAATATTGACTCATTGAAAAAGAGAACGAGGGAGGGAAGGAATATAAGAAATGTAAACAGTTTTCTTATGTAAAATGGGTCATATGTGGGATATGTGGCCCATGCAAAAGCTGATGACTGGCTAGGGTTTTATTCTCTCTCTTTATTATAAATAAGGGTACTCTCCTAGTATCAATATTTTTTCAGTACCGATACAAATTATATTCTGGTGAAGTGTTTCTTCCATTCTTCATTTGGGTTTGCAGGTGCCTCCATGTTTTAATTTTGTACTGTAGTTGTGGATGTTATGAGTAGTTATCAAACTTGAGGGGTCAAGGAGACGATCGTTGAAGAACTGAGGTTGCTGCAACAAAGGTTAATTGGCAAGACTTGAGGATAAGAGCCCAATTCACATGGATTGTGAATCGAGGGATTTCTATAATGCCCCTTTCCGGGCTGAGCTGAAAGAAAAGGAGAAATGGCACCAACCCAAATCACAATAAACCAAAATTTATAACAGCAAGTTACAACATTGTAAAATCTTATGACAACCAGGGGCGAATTAAAGGTCGGGAGCACCTCGGCAATAGTTTGAGTGGTGCCCTCCTCAAAATTTAATTTAATATTTTTTTCATAGAGTAAATAACTAAAATATGTCTATATTTTTGTATTTTTAAATTTATATCAGGTTCATAATCAAATAATAATAAAAAAAATATAATTAAATTATCACGGAAGGATGAAAAATATTATGTGGATGGAAAAAATTAATTGTAGGAGATGCTCAGAATGTAAAAAGTACAATATTTTATACAAGGCTTCTTACAACTCTGATTTAGCCATATCAAGTAGGTGACATGAACTCTATCCTAAAATAAAGCACCATTTTTTTGCAAAGAAACTAAAACATTTATGTAGCTCCCATGGTTTTGTGAAGAGTCGTATTTGGACTAGGCCTATGGATTCTACCATAGCAAAATAGTATAAACTTTCCCCAAAAATTAAGAATAGAAAATTAAATACTTTTTGCCTTTAATTATACTCACCTCTACTAGATACATCAACAACATTATAAAAAATACATTAACCTTTTTCTAGAAGAAATTACACACCTACATAATCTGGAGCTACATCACAGAATGGGTAATACTACAAAAAAATCATATGTGCTTATAAATATGTGATATTTTCTTTTACTTGCAAAAATATTACAAAACGTTTTTATGTGTATGCGTGAAATTTATGTTACTATACAATAATATCTATAAATGGGTTAATCCATAGTAAGTCTTCAGATATATGATTTTAAAGTTAAGTTTTAAAATTAACCGATTTAAAGGAATTTTTTTAGATTCAGCGCGCCGATTGTTGGCGCCTAGGCAATTGCCCAGCTTGCCTAAGGCTTAATTCCCCTCGATGACAACAATAAAGAAATTGCAATTATTTACTTCCAATACCATTTTCACACCATCCAAAGCATGTAGGGAATGATAATAATTATTTAGAGCAAGCACAAACTAATAAATGTATTTTTAGAACTCCGGTTGAAGTACAATAATTAATTTTGTGACAACAACAAACCCACTTAAAAATGCCTGAAATAATGATTCCTAGGCCCAAAGTTCAATCCGTAAAGTGTAATCAGCCTTATAAATTAGGAACAATCCAAATATCAACAAAGAAAAGAGTTTTGTGCCCTAGGCACCACCAAAACCTTCCACCATGCAAGTCGCTACCCTAGGAGAGGGTTTACAATGGGCTGGAAATGGCGTGTTCCAAGGAAAATCTGAATGTAATCACCAAGTGTGACCTCCGTGTGAGATCACCAATGAAGGAATGAGGGGTTTCGTCCTCAAACCAAGTGCAAAGAGGGTTTTCATCCTCAATTGCAAGAGAGAGAAAGCGGTTTCGTGTTCCAACTCCAAGAAAATGAATCCCAAAGCAAGCATGTCCTTTTCCAAGTGACCCCTTTAAATAGCTAGAGGCGACACCAAAACCCAAATAACATCCTCCCAAAGAGAATCGACCTACTTCGAGACATAAGAGTTCTCTTTTATTTTATTTTTAGGACCTCCTTCGAGACTATAATTAGAAAATTACTTAAAATAATAAAAATCTCCAAAAGTAACTAAAAATTATGACATTAGACACTTCCTTTGCTTTTTCCCTTTAAGCCAACAAGAAGTGGAATGGGCCTCGTGGCTTCAAACGAACTCTCTTGGAGAAGGCGACATTACAATTTAGGACTTAGGAAGAGTATATTAGAAAGAGAAGCAACTTCAACAATTGTTGCAGGGGTTAATTTGTCTTTGCTCCATGTTTTTATATTGTAGTGTAGTTGTGAATGTTAGGAATATAGGCCACAAGTTGTCCAACTTATGGGGTAAATGAGAAAAAAATTGTTGAATAATTGAGGTTGTCGCAACAAAAGTTCATGAGTTGAAGATAAGTGCCAAATTGACATGAATGTGAATGAGTGATTTCATGGCTTATGAAGAGTGTTAGAAAGAGAAGCAATTTTGGCATGTATTGCAAAGAGTAATCTACCATTGTGTCGAGACGTGGTTCTCACTAGAAAAGGAAGAACAAAATGGATTTTTATGACTTAGAAAGAATGTTAGAAAGAGAAGCAACTTTGACAATTGTTGCAAGGTTAAATTTGTCTTTGCTCCATGTTTTTATATTGCAATGTAGTTGTGGATGTTATGAATAAAGGTCACAAGTGATACAACTTATGGGCTCAATGAGAAAAAAATAGTTGAATAATTGAGGTTGTTGCAATAAAAGTTTACTTGGTAAGGGCTGAAAATAAGAGCCAAATTGGCATGGATGTGAATGAGGGATTTTATGACTTAGGAAGAGTGTTAGAAAAAGAAGCAACTTTTCCAACTATTGCGGTAGTAATCTTCCATTGTGTCAAAGCCATGTTTCTAGTGATCATGTTTCACACTTGAAAAGGAAGAAAAACATGGGATTTTATGACTTAGGAAGATATTAGAAAGAGAAGCAACTTTGACAAATTTGCATGCAGAGTAGTCTTTCATTGTATCAAAGATGTGGTTCAAGCAATTGTGGTAGAGAAGGAAGAAAAATATGAAGATGAACCTATAGAGCCCAAGAATGACCCTTGCACTCTTGCATTACGAGATAGAAGATCTAGAAAATAGTTTGCCACAATTTGAAAATAGACTTACCTAGAAGTGTTAGAGAGCTTGAAGTTGCATGCATTTTTGGGTGGAACAAGAAAAGGTATATATGAATAGGCCACCATACTTTCATAGGATGAGAGGTGTCCGATCTACAAGATTTATAACCTAAATATTCTAGCACAACTTGATGCGAAAAGGAATTTGAGGTCCACTATTTTACTCAAGAGAGGTAAGAGAAGTCAAATTAGACTTTAGGAGTAGAAAGAAGCCCAAACCTTAGTTTGATAACCTCATCCTCGAAAATATGAGTCAACCTTGATGAAACTATTTCGTGGGGGTATGATATCACAACATATGAAAATCACCATGGTCATGTATCGGTGAAACATATCCAAGAGGAAAAGAAGATCCATGGAAGAGCCAATCTTCGCCCGGCCATTTGGTGCCTAAACATCTCACATTGAACCATTGTAAGTTTTTGGTTGGAAGAGTCAAAAGAATCAAAATCCTCCAATCCAAATTTGCGTCTGCTTTTGCAAACGTTCTATAAGAGTGTAAGTAACTTGAATTCCTTTACCTAAGCCCGATTTTTGGCACTACCGACTTAGGAAGTTTGGGGTTCAAAATTTCCTCATTATTACAATCTTGTACCAAAGTGGATTTTAATTGTATTTTTAATTTGTAAAATGGGGGTTGTAATGGGTTTTCGCCCACAAAAGAGCATCAAAGTTCAAAAATGTCAACATAATTAGAGAAAACAAAAGAAGGTTATATTTCAATTACATCTTCCAAACATAGGTGCATGCCATACATCGAATAAACAATTAAATTAAAGTATATTAGGTTGGAATCAACTATTTTTGAGACAAAGAAAGACTACCCAACTCATCCATCCATCCGTTGTATCCAATATCGAGTCCCTTTAGGATTCACATGTGGATATTTTTACAACGTTGGGGGATGCTCTATCCCAACGAAGATTTTCAAAAAACCCTCGAAGACATGTTGTTTTCTTGCCTCAACAACCTCTTTCATTAATCTACCCCCGATCTCTTTTTATTTTACTCACGTTAGGTTCTTCTTAAGACATTCTATCTATGTAATTGTGAGAACTTACAGTTCAAGGTTACGTTTAGTGGTTCCTCCTCCAAATCATCATGAAGATCCATATTGTCCCCATTCCTTGTTCTTTCCAACTCAAAAATAGTCTTCTATGGTCGAAACTACCTTAGTGAAATTTTTTTGTCATGTGATATTATTGTGATAGGCCTAAACAATATCACACATTGATGCATGCACAATTAGGTATCCACGTGAAAGAATGCCTTAGACCGTGCAACATTAACATAATTTTGCAACAAAATTACAATGTCAACAACAATATTTCTTTATTCAACAACAATGGATGCCAAAATTTGGCTTGTTACATCAATAAAACACTCTAAATGCTCGCAAACTTACAAACATATCAACAACATCGTGTTGCCCCAATTCTTTCAATCTTATTGGTCCCACAAAGACACGCACACAAATCTCTTACAATACTCCTTGCAACCGCACCTAGATAATTCCCAATCTAGAGCGAGAATTGATTGAATTTCTCAAGTATGGTGATGTGTTTATATGGTAACAAAATTAGACATTTAGATTATTGCCTTAAAGCTACAAACTACCCATAACATATAACGTGTCCCAAATCTATGCACAATTTAAGGCCCAAATAACACACTCACTCCATTTGAGTTGGCTCAACGGTTACAATGGGTTAGGTGAATCCATGTCGACTCTCTTTTCAACAATGAAACAATGAAGATTGTTCACATGCTACTATTGCACACAAGACTATGCCATTAAATGAGATAGATAGGGGTGCACAAAACAAAGCACTAAGTCCATCTCACACTATAGTAGGCACAAAAATCACTTGCACAATCATTCCTTCCTTTTGTGTGGGCACCGACCAAAAGAACAACAAACTACTCTTGCACAAAGCTTCACAATTGACAATTAAATGACCCACAAATGTGTGTGGAAACAAGTTTTTGTAGAACAATACCACCATAAGCACATTTCAACAATCAAGCACAAAAGAATACACCAAAATAGGTGCACACACATGTGATGCAAAAGAAAACAATTGCAATGTTTATGTGCTTGTACTCTGCACAAAGCTAAACAAGATATTGACACAAACCGCGACTTGTGCAATTTTTTTTACAAACAAAACTAAGCACAATTATAAACTTGCAAATTGTTAGACTTAACTTGTTTTCCTACTCTTAACAAATTTATGGTTGATGCAAGATTTCACATGAACCCTCTGCTCTTGCACCATATACCTTGTGATGTAGATGCAATTAGGGAGCCCAATGAAGAGCTTCCTTAGACCATGCAACCTTAAGAGATTTGCATGGAAATATACAATATATGTATATGAACATAGATATGAAGTAAATAACACAAAAACATAAACTTTATTGAATTCATTTAGAGGAATAACATGCACACCTAAAAATCGATTACCAATGATGCAACCTCAACAATACATTCGTAAAACAATAGTACACCCAAAGCCTATGCTCAGACTAGATATCTTACTGTAAGCTCAACTTTCATTGATCATTTGCTTTCTCGAGTTTTCGTTGTAAGTTGCTTTCCTAAGGAAATTCGGTTTTTTATATATAGGCATGCAAACCACCCAAATGCTACATTGAACTTAGCTACATGCTACCATTAGACTCCTAAAATTATAGAACATTACAAAGACAAGGCTCAAAGGACTCACCGCAAGACTTGAAGCATAAGTAGTCGACTTCTCTTTTAAAGAAACTTTCATGGTGTTGGTGTAGCTTTGTGGTTGTTTGTGGCATCCCATAGTATTACACGAATCCTACAACTTCATCTAGTACTTCACTTTGCTTCCAAAAGACTTGCACTATTACATAGATTCATCTAGTACTTTGCAACTTCTAATAGAATTGTAGTATTCTATGGCCTTTGATAAACTTGCATGGCTTACGCTAGGCTTACATGACCTACGCTTAACAAAAATGCCACATAAACTACTCTAACTATTTTTGTTGATACATTGTTTCTTGAGAACCCGGATGCTCCTACATCATACACCTTGGGTAATTTTGAAACCTTGAGCTCTTACTCAAGCAATCCATCATTACAGCATTGCACTATGTCGAGCAACATCTGCATTTGCACTCAACCAAGTTGCATCCTCAATCTCCCGTCCTTCCCATTTGACCAAATACTCGTAATCCTTATTGCGTGTTTTCTTGATTCCGGTGTCAATTACTCTTATTGTCTCATTGCACACCTTTTTTGCATATGTTGTCTCCAGTCCACCCCACCATATTTTGTGTTTGAGTCCTCAACATTTTCATGACCTTCGCAGTATGGATACATATCCACCATGTTGAATATGTTTGAGATATCAACTCCTTTTAACAATCAATCTTATAAGTGTTCTTTGCAAACTTCTTCAAAACCTTACACGACCTATTTTATTCCATTGAGTTTATTATAGGTACCCTTAGGAAATATCTCTTTACTGCAAATTGGCTAATACCACATCTCCAACCTAAAATTCAACTTCCCTTCTCCTTTTATTTGTGTGTTGCTTCAGCTGCGCATTCATATTTTCTAATTGTTTACGCACTTGCTGGTGTAACTTCTCCCATGTATTTTGTAAAATAGTATGATCTGCATTCTTTTCTTCTTTATGTGGCAAGTCTTGTAATCCTACAACTCCTTATAGGTTAGTCTCATATAGAATTTGGAATGGTGTGTTCCCTATGCTCCAATTTACTTGAGTTGTTATAAACGAATTCTACTTGCACTAGTGTTAAGTCCCATGTTCTGGTATATCCCTACCAAACATATTAGAATATCTCCAAGACTTCTATTTACTACCTCTATCTCTCCATCAATTTTGTAGATGATGTGTTGAATTGAATTGTAGATTGATATTTGATTCTTCCACAATGTCCGTAACAAATTCCCAACAAGCTTTGTATCCCTATCCGACATAATAATGCACGACAATCCATGCATCCTTACAATCTTCTTAAAGAAAAGGTTATTGATATGAGTCACATCACTAGTTTTCTTGCAAGCAATAAAATGTGCCATTTTTGAAAATATGCCCACTACAAACATGGGTGGAATCAACTCCTCCTTATGACCTAGGTAAACCCCAGGACAAAATCCATGCTTATATCCTCCCAAGGCTTCTTTGGTATGGGAAAAGGTTGGTACAACCTTGCATTCTAAGATCTCCTTTAACCAACTAACATATCTTGCATTCTTGTACACATTTACACACATCCATACTCATCTTTGGCCCAAAGTAACTCTTCTATCTGCACTAAGGTATTATCCAATCTAAAGTGCTTTGAAAATCCTCCATTGTGCTTTTGCTTGGCTAATTTTTCCTACATTAATCCTTTGAGAATGTATGATTGTATGCCTTTGAACAATATACCTTATTTTACAAAATAGTCCAAGGGGTCCTATCAACACCTGTGGGTGTTGCACATGATCCCCATGTTTTACTAAAGTCTTCATCCTATGCTTACATCTCTTTAGTGGATTCAAAACCTATAACTTCCACTCTCATTTCTATCAACAACACCTACCCAACGTATCAACCACCTTGATATATTTTCCATTCTTGTGCTTCAACACAAAGGTGTACCCTTATAGGTACTCTACCCACTTCATATGTCTATGATTTATCTCCCCTTGAGTGCATATGAATTGTAGTGTTTGATGATTAGTAAATAATATAAATTTTTTTCGGGAACAAGTAGTGCCTCCACTTCTTGAGTGCTTGCACAATTGCATAGAACTCATGATCATACACACTATACTTCTTTGCATCATTCAATTTCTCACTAGAATATGTTATTGGCCTTCCTCTTGATTTAATATTGCACCAATACCTATACCACTAACATCAAAATATACCTAGATACTTTCAAAAATCAGTTAACACCAACATTGGTTCCACAATCACCTACCTCGTCAATTCTTGAAAACTTATTTCTCTTTCTATGCTCTACAAAAATTCCTTCCTATCTCCTCGCATGGCCCTTGTAATAGGTGCACACGTTCTTCTAAAATTCTTGATGAACTTGCTATCAAAATTTTCCATCGCATGAAAATTGTGTTTTGAAAGAACTTCTTAGTGATACCACTCTACTATTGTGTGAACATTTTCTAGATCCATTTTCAAGCTTGCACGAGAAATAAAAATCCCAAATAAATAAGCTCATCCTGCATGAAATTGCACCTTTTCAAATTTATCTACAACTTCTCCTCCCGAAATCACATGTAATACTTTTCTCAAATGCACCACATGTTCTTCCAAAGATCCTACTAAATATTAGAATGTCATTTAGGTACATAATCACAAAATTCCCCAAAATAGTTTTAGGACCCCATTCATCAACCTCATGAAAGTACTTGGTACATTACTCAATCGTAATTCCATTACAAGCCACTCATACAATCTCTCATACAATCCCTATTGTGTTTTGAATTCAATCTTTCACTCATCACCTTATCTTATGCTAATTTGACAATATATACTCTTCAGATCAATCTTGTTGAAGTATTGCACTATACTCAAACAATCCATGATGTCATACATGTATTTGATGATGCTTTTATTAGTTGCTCTAGAATTTGTACACATACACTATTCTCCACCTTTCTTTGGTGGTAAAACAACTAGTATTGCATATGGAATCAAACCCTCTCTAATCAATCCTCTATCCAATAGCTCTGCACTTGCTTCTATATCTCCGTGTTCACTTGTGGTGTCATCTTGTATGTTTCCTTGTTTGGAAAACTTAATCATGGGATTATATCCATGATAACTTATGTTTGTCACAAGAGGTAATCATTCAGTGATTCACTTGAGACTATTTCCATAAACTTTCATAACATGTCCTTCACTTTACACAACATTGCTTCATCTCTCTTTACTTTGCCATATCCACAATTTATTTTACGTGGGCTTCACTATAAGCACAAAACATGCTCCATTTTTCTTTACCTCACTCATAATTTCTTTCTTGAAAGAAAAAAAAACCTTCGAGACCTTGTTCCATTGCTTCACTCTTCTCTCGCATCAGGTTCAAAGTGTATTATTTTCCATCCTTCATCATCTTTTAGGTATTTGTGTGGTCATCATGGTGCACCTTTTGATCAAGCTGCCATGAATTTCCGGTAGCAAATGACATGCATCTATCAACATTATGTCACATATAACTTCATCTTCCTATTTGAAACTTAACTAGGCATTGCCTAGTCACCAAAAGTTGATGCCTCTTCTATAACCATAAAACTTGTTAGGAATTAAGACGTGCAATCCTTTTAAAGCCTTATTTCTCTACCATCTCATGCCTAACCAAATTGTCATTGTTTTGAATATCTACTATCAACATGTAGACTTTACCTCCCCAATTACACTCCATTATGAACAAATCCTTCCTTGTTTATGAAAAATTTATTCCTTTGTTGGTTTCAATAATATGCACTTGAATATCCATGCCTCTCCCACTCTGGGTATTCTTTATGACTTGTTACACCATCTTCATTGGCTTGTGTAATGTGCACACTTGTATTATTACGGTGACTTTCATTCGAGTGTGCGGGAACTCAAAATATCTATGGATTGTCTCGACATACCTATAACTCGTGTCACTAAATCTATGACATCTTCCGTGTCCAAATGATCCTCTTTCCCTAAGTTTATTTCATCCACATATGTGTGTTCATTATATGGCATAATGTTAGCCTTGTCTCCATGATGTGTAGAGTTTACCTTGCCACTTTTTCCATGACACTGTGTATCTTTTCCTTTCCCTCTTGCAACATTATGCTACTTACGCACTAGCTTCTCTTATGATTTTAGTGCATATTGATAGGCTTCCTCTACCGATCACACTTGGGCCATTCCAAATTCATCCTGAATTGTAATCTACAATTCATTCATATATCTTAGAGATATTATCCATGTCATCTTCTACATGACTTGCTCAAATGATGAATTTGTAAAACTCTTCAATATATTCCTTCACATTGAGCTCTCTCTACAACATGTTTCACAACTTCTTGAATAACCATAGTTGGTAGTCTAGGGGAAAGTATTTTTCTTTGAGATTTTCTACTAGCCTATCCCATGTCTTGATATTCAACTTGCTTCTTTGTTCTCTATTTGTATGGATATGTTCCCACCAAAGAGATGCACAACCTTTCAAATTTGTGTCGGAAAATTTGAATCTTGTGGGATCTTCCATGTCCTAATACTAGAAATACTTCTCAAGTTTTGTTATCCAATCAATGAGCACTTTTACTTTCATACATCTAGAATAATTAGGGGTCCAATCTTGGCTTACTCGTCATCCTTCTAATTTCACATAAGAGCCCATCTTTTGGTCCCTTGGCTTGATATCTTCTTCTTCCTCATTTGTAGTTTGTGCTCTTTATTGTACGGGTTCTTCTTTATTATCACTATGATCTTCCACAACAAAAACTCGGCATTACGTAGCTTCCATAGCCTCTAAGCGAGTTTGCATATTTCTCATTAGTTTTGCCAAGTCCTAAAGTCTTGTTCCTTGATATTTGCGACCTCTTACAACATTTCTTTTGTGTACCATCGTGTTTCCGAGAATGTGATATCTGCGATCTCTCGCAACCATCACACCTTTTGCCCAAAAGAATTCTTGCTAAAATATGTATACAATGATTTTCTACCTACACTCACTAATGTGGAAAATTGTCAATTCTTCCTATGTGATCCTCACACCTTCGACCCAACAATCATTTGGTGGAAGATGCCCACAACGATTTTCTACCAACACTCTCAAATGTGAAAAAATGAAAATATCCGTTGTGATTCAAATTTTAAGAAAGAAACCTTGAATTGATATGAAATGACGTAGACATAGTTAGGGAGCCCAATGAAGATCCACCTTACACCATGCGCAACCCTCAAATATTGCCACTCAAAATGTAATCGGAAAACTGGCATTTTTTTGAGATCATATGATGTAACACTTAAGAACCGTATCACTAATAAATAGACACCTAACCAACACTAAGAATTTCCTTTGCAATAAATCAACATGCCCAAGGTATACCATCATCCTTTTGAATTCACCACATGTTATTATTTCAGGAGTAATATCCTTACAGAACACGATTACAACCATCATGGCTCTCAATACCACACAACATAGGAGGTTTATTTTACTCTAGGTTTTGATCGTATTATTACATTCCATAATTTGTTCATGTTACCCCTTTCAAATCAGAAAGTCAAATTTGATTCACAACACAAAGGTCAGGGCCCAAGCCTCCGTAATCCAATCTAACATAACCCATAACACACACCATACCTACACTAAGTAGGAAAAAGTCCACCAATGCCACGAAGAAACCAAAACAATCCTCTATAAGATATCCTTCCCACAAGCCTAACACATGTGCAAAGGTTGAAGAGAGGATCAATTATATACCACAAGGATTCATATAGGAAGTCCTCTCGGGGTAAGACCAAACTTGGTTTACGTTACCTTTCTCACATAAAATTCTAAGTCATTCCACAACACAATTAACAAAGAAAAACTCATGTAATAACATATATGCGTGTCTCAATTGTTCGAGGTGTGCGACAACACAATTCACATAAATTTTAAAGGAGATTTATTCCACAAGCTATTGATAAGGAGGCTTAACTCCCTACTTAGGAGTATGAAAGTACTATCCCTTAATCCTTGAGGTGTCATTGTCACCCAATATTCATTGCAACCTTACAAACTTTACCTTGTTTGATCCCTCCCAAAGTGTGGCATAACAATTCCTTTAGGATGGTACACATATCATGTATCTACAACCATTTTCCACTACTGTCACAATTAGACCCATTAGTTAGATTCCTCAATTGAGCAAGTTCCACTAGCCCCTATGCATTTCATACATTCATTGAGCTAAAGTGAAGGCAATAAGCGCAACCACAAAAAAGAGGGAGATAATGTATTCCAACCATAACTATGCACCTATATCACGAATAAAATTTTATTCTTCTATTGATTGGTAAATAACAGGGGTTAATGATAACCAAGCCTCATGAGCACATTCATTCCACGAACGAGGTGACCTTGTTAACCACAATCACTCATACAAGCGTAGTCTAATACAAATAAAAAGGAATACAAGAAGGAAAGATTGAGTTCTTAACAATCATTCACATAGGTCTCAAGATTTAGATTTTTCATTAGATTTCATTGTGTTAACACACCATGTTGTCCCACTTATAACAATCATCAAACCATCCATTATCATTTACAATTTATGAGTTTCCTCATCTTTGTGTTAGCTTATCAAGAGTAATTTCCTTTAATTTTATTTGTATTACATTCATGTTTGCATTTTATTCACTAGATAACATTCAGGGTGCTTATGTTCTAAGAGACCATACATTTTCAAGGTTATTCTCTTTAACTTGTATTCTTTCTACCTTTACATTGTGTAGTCAAGTCACCCATTAACATTGTTTAAAAGACAAATGCAAAGTGATGAAGCTTTAGTTTCCCATTTAGAGATTTAGGAGCTCCAAAGGGCATAGTCCCACACAAGAAGTTTGTTTCATTAATATTTGACCACCTAAGTATTAGAAGACATATTACAAGAGAGAAGAAAATCCACATATAGTGATGTAAGGTTTCCCTAGGGAACCATTCCAAGTGGTAGGAAATATACATCGAGGTTTCATCCATTGAAATCCTATTAAGAGGTTTAGAGACTAATTCATCTTGATTCAAAAGGAACATGACCCTCCATGGTTAAGCAGTAGGGCATAAATGGTATTCTAACCTCATGAAGGTTTCACACCTAATGGTTGTCCTTTATTAATTATTTGAAGAGACAAAAGGCCCTTAGGATTAACTCTTCACCCATTGTTTCTTGTGGTGAAATTTATATGAATATTCACTTTTTGCTCACAACACCTATAACTTGCCACTATCTTTCTCTAGAGTTGAAAGTGGTTTATTTCGTGAAGGTTGGGATTTGTTCATGACCATAGTGGGTAGGGAATGTTTTTTTAAAAGTGAAATTAAGATAACCATGCACACTTACAATTTAAATGGAGTTATAACACCCTTCAATGGAATAACCACTTTCCTTATTGCAAATTTTCCCTCTCGTGTACAACCAAGATGTCCAAATAACCTAGAGGCAACATATTTTACCTTGGGAAGAGGAAGGGTTGACCATAGCTATTTTATCAAGGAAACACGATTTGAGTGCATTATAAGACAACCATGACAACTACATATCGAATGTCATTGCAACATCTATCAATTAATTATTAGCCTTCCTATCTACCAATTACTATTAAAAATGCTATGCAAGATGATAAGTGCACTAACTATGTTATGTTGGAAACACATGATTTCTTATTCAAGGTGGGAAAGGGTGTAAAAAGGTTTCAAGGAACCGTCACAATTCATACTATCAATGACCAACCTTTTTCTTTACATGCTTATGACATAAATACTTTTCAAGTTTTATCTCACTACCATACCAATATACAAAATTATGAGGATTCACCACAGTTAACTAAATACGCTATTCTATAATACAATTGAATTGTAAGGTTACAAGTAAAATTTCACCATCACTTTATTTAACACACGTACACAATGAAAGGAGCTCTTCTTTCTTTAATAATACAACAAGTACTATTGCTAAATTAGAATACTATTATAATTCCATCTTGATTACACATTTTTAGTAATAAACATTAAACTTAGATTTCCAACATCCATTTTAATCCTTCTTATGCTACCTGCAACCTACCAAGTTAGTATAAACATGGTCTCAAAAAAGACGCTGACATGGTTTCCCTACGAATAACATTTTTCACATAGATAAAATTTTCCATCCAGAAGAATTTACAACACTAGTACAAAACAAAATAGAGTAAAAATCACAGATGCATTTTCCTTTCATTATCAAACTAGAGAGAGAAAAAGGAGAAGAGAGAGAAAAACACCATATTACACACAAGCTAGTTTGACCAAACAAGAAACATAAATGAGTTCTATAGGGTCATGTAATAGTGTTGATAGACTTTCCAATAGTTATTCAGCTAAGAGAAGGTTCTGTGACAATTTTCTAATATTGCAACAAGTTTAAAGGAATGCCTAATTTAGCCCAAATGGCCTAAAAACTGGGTTCAAAAACCATTTTTGAACTCAAACTCACCAAGAGTAAAGTTTCCTCTCTTATTCTATCTACAGGAGGCCCAAGAATTTGACGTAAGTTAGATCTCGCGACTGTGGTTCAAAAGGTGACCACTTTTCTCGGAGCTACTTGGCGTAGTCGTGTTAGTTCAACTTGTCGGTGAATGACTGGAAGCCTACAAAACCCCTTACAACACAAGATTCTAAGGTGATTTTATCCAAACTAAAGTTTGACTATGATTGTCCTCCAAAAATACTAGAGGTATGAAGTGACAAAACTTTGTTTCTCGATGCGGTGCCAAAATTGCGAGCCAAAACCAAATGGAATTCTTAACTCATGGTAGTTGTCCAACGTTGTGATACTCGACCAACGAGCTCTTGGATGTGCGACAAAATTTTGTCAAACGACTATTTGCAATCATTCTAGGGGTGTTGGGGAATATAATGAGTCATTTTTTAGCTAGGGATGGAATCTAACTAGCCCTTTGTCACTCAGATGTGGAGAAATGGATAGCACCCATAAGAGGATTTGATCTATCCTCACTATTTTAGGTGCCTTTCAACCAAGGTAAGAGAACCCTTTTGTAGCCTATTGTTGTTTATGGAGGAGATGGAGATATCCTTCCTTATGAAGTTGTTAAAGAGACCTTGAAGAAAATATGATCAATGCAACAAAATCTAACTCTCACGAGTTGTCACTCTAGATAGTGGAGATATTTTCTAGACAAAGTTCAGGCCACTAAAGACATTTGAAATCCTGATTGTTTCTACATGTTTTGGTAACATAAATTATGCATTTGTACACACACAGACAAACAGGGGTAGTACAGGTAGGATTGGATGTTTTTAATGAATTTTTGGTGGGAGGTGAGGTAGGATGGACTTGATTCACCAGATCTTTGAGAGCTTCAACAAAATGGAAGGCTAAACCAACAAAATGCCACAGAACAACTAAAATGTTTCTTTAACTAGAATATGTGCTTCAATGGAGGCCCAAATTAGCACTTTTTCACACAATCTATGAGATTCTAACACGAAGGCTCAAGTTAAAGAACCCAACAAAGCATCAAAATCTAAGATCAATCACGCCTGAGGTACACCCAGAGGCTTACAGACAATCTATCAACAGATGAAAGAAGAGTGATTTTAAATCGTTTATTTCATTCCTAGATGAAAGCTCTTCTGAGACATGAAATTTTAGATGCCACTAAACTTGTCATAAGGATTGAGACCTATGTGATTTAGAAATATTTTAATACAAGATTGCGATAGGAACAAGAAAAACTATTTGTAGACATTCAAAAATGAAACAGACACATTTTTCTCAAGATCAACATGAATAACTCGAGTTTGATTAAATTTATCAAGCAGGGAAAGTTTCTAGAACAATCTCAGAGCTTGTCAATGGTCAGTACACTCACAACCACCTTGACACGATCAAACTTAATACAAAAGAGATAACCAGGTTCCTCGATGGCTTCTCAAAAAGATAGGCTTTGTCAAATTTTCCTCTTGGGAATTTTCTTCGACCTCTAACACTCCAACCATTTACATGATAAAATCATGCAATTTATAACATTTTCCATAGAGTTTTCCCCCAAAAAAACCTAAACATTGAGTGCACCAGTGTTTTCCATGATCTCGATCGTGATTCCCAGAATCAGATCTGTAAAAATGTCAGGTGCTCAAGGGGGAAGATCTCTTCGAATATCTCCCGCATTCAACTCCTCCTTCTGGTAGATCACTTTTTCTTCAACTCACCAACCACTTCCACCCCTAATCTGTCAAATCTGGTTCTTTGCGTGCTCGAGAGAAGAAAAATGGAAGATCAGATCGAGCCCAATAGCCAAATCATTTTAATGGCGAAAAGACATCTCCAGATCTCCCCACCAAACTTAGATATCAAAATTAACTCCCCTCTCTATTTGGCATGTAGGAAATACCAAGAAATCATGAAGACTCACACTTCCAGGAGCTTTTCAAGAAAAATGGGGGGAAAATCAGATTCAGACACACAACTACCATTGATCTTCACTTTGAATTTGGGTCGTCCACGTGGAAGATTCAATTTAAAATGGGCCTGGGGTTTCCTTTTGACTTTTTACAACTTTTTGAAAAAATGGAAAAAAATTTCCATTTTTCTCTGCACCTCCACCCTTGAGAAATAAGCCTTGACACGTGCCCCAAGGTGGGTCCCAAAGGAACCATGGCCAAATTCTGCTATTTGACCTCTTTTTTGGAAAAGGGAAAATTTTCAAGTTTTCCCCACAGCTCCGCCCTTGAGAAATGCTTTTGATGTGGGTCCCAGCGAACCACACTTCCTTTTATGCTTTTAGCTCCTTTCTCCTAAAAGGAAAATTTTCCAATTTCCCCGAGAGTCCACACCTCCATCATTGACTTTGAAACAAACTTTGACTGATCCTTTGTCGGGCTTGGGCCATTTTTGATATCTTAACCCTTTTGAGAATAAGGGGCAAAAATTCTAAGTTTCCCCGATGGTCCACTTCCCCACCCCTTTTGACTTTTCAAACTGCCACATGTCACAATGGCACACCTTGAGATGGTCCCCAAAATTTGAGACCCTTGAAAGAGCGCGGGCTCACCACATGTCTTGGCCTAGAAAAATTTGTTTGAAGGCTTGAAGCTTAGCGGAAGGTGCCATGTGTCGAGTCCGAGGCAATCTCTCCTTTGGCCGTTGAAAAGTCCAAGAAAAATGCAAAGTGAGCGGAGGCCTCCAAGTGTCCTCTTGGCACTTCTTTAAAATGAAACTCAAGGGCCGGTCCCCAAACATGCATGGTTCCTCCACGTGTCCCAGACCTCCCAAAAACCTTTTGAAAAAAAGACTAAGTATGGGAAGACCCAGTGAAACCTCCAAGTGTCTCCATGGCGCAATTTCAAAATGGTGCCCAAGTTTGAGACCCTGAATGAGCGTGGGCTCACCATGTGTCCATGTCCCAAAACTATATTAGCTGCATAAAAATTTGTCTAAGTCCAGGAAAAGTAAACGGAAACCTCCACGTGTCCTCCCAATACTCCAAGGCCAAACCAAAAAGTAGATCTTCAAATGAGCGCCATTCCTCCACATGGACAAATCTTTAAGTTGAGGCAATTCATAAAATTTTTGAAGTACCTACCAGCCGCATCCAACCAAAAGAGGCCACATTTCCTATTGATGCAAGGATGTAAATTTGACTAGGAGAAACCCATCAAACCATAAAATGTAGAAAAACAATCATTCGAGCCCGAGATGAAATTTTCTCTAAGGACAAGAGAATTCAAAAATGTTACAAGGCTCAAATACATTCCTCAGAGCTACATCCATTTATTTTCCTTCAAGTATTTAGGGAAAAAATGACAAGGACAACAAATCTCAACTGTGGAAAATGGAAAGAATGGGAAAGCCCAGTTTTTAGATGAACAGAGAATGGGAGACCCAAATTACAGACCCCTTCAGAGGAACAGAGAAATGAGGAGACAAATATGGACCCATACGTGATCATCGACCCAAGGAAAGATTAATTATGGCAAAAAAAAGGAAGGTAGAGACCTTTTGGGCACAACACAGGGGATAAAATGTGACAGAGGCCATAAATCAATGGATTTTCAAAGGCAAAATGGGGCGAGACTATTTTAAGCACCAACATCGGCTCCGACTTGGGGATGGGCACTCCTTGTGAGTGCCACAAGAACAAAGGTAGACCAAGTGCCAAAAATATCCATTGGGCGAAGAGTCATCTTGCAGAGAGAGAAAAACAAAGCCATCTCCCAAAACAAATACAGAGAAACCAACAAAAATAGGTCACCAAGGACCAGAAATGAGCAAAACACAAAAAAGACAAGAAACAAACAACCAACTATACACTTGTACAAAATTTTTTACCTTGATTCTGGGGAATCAATCCAAGAAATGCTTCAAATGCCTACCATTAATAGGAAACTCAAGCAATTCACCATCCAAATCCTTCAAGAAGAAGGTATGTTCACCAATCCTAATATCAATGGAGTAAGGGCCCATCCATAATGAGTCAAATTTTCCATGCTTTGCCCTTATCTTCATGCCTGCTATCCCATATAGCACAAGATCTCCAACATTGAAAACTCTAGGGAGTGACCTTCTTATCAAATAACTTCTTCATCTTTTCTCTAAACTTTACATGCCTCTGGTGGGATGCCCTCCTTTCTTCATCAAGCTCAACAATCTGTTAATGCGAGCATCATAAGGACTTACTTCTTGATCCTCCAGCTATTGAATGAACTGATATGAGGATAATTGCATATGAAGGGGTAGCAGGGCTTGAGTTCCATATACCAACTCAAATGGACTCTTTCCAGTAACTCTTTTGATAGTGATCCTATCAGCCCAAACAACAAACTTCAACTATTCACCCCATTTTCTCTTGTTCAGCTCCAAGGTTCTTCTGATAATTTTCAGCAAATTTTTATTACTGACTCAACTTGTCCATTTCCTTGGGGATTGTAATTAGAGGCATATGTCAAGTTGATCCCATACTCTTTGCACATTGCCACCAAAGGTTTAGCCCTAAAACTCATGGCATTGTCAGCTACAATTTTGACTAGCACTCCAAACCTAAAATGATGTGGTTCAACACAAAATCCATGACAATTTGGTGTGTTTCCTTCTTGGTGGGGATTGCCTCCACCCATTTAGTAAAGTAATCAGTGGCTACAAGAATCCACTTATGGCCAACACTTGAAGGGTCTGAAATCTCACCAATGAAATCCATTCCCCATTGCTTGAATGGGGCTTCAATTGATACAGGATGCAAAGGTAGGGAGCTTGAAGCTTTTAGTCTTCTAGAGAAGCACTGAAAACTCTCACATCTTCTAACCAACAAGGTTGTATCCTTGAAGAGAGTTGGCCACCAATAACCAGCCCTCAGGATCTTGTGTGTTGTGACTCTTGCAAAAAAATGTCCCCCATACAAACTCCTCCATGGAGATCAACAATTATCTTGGGGCTTCATCTTCAGTAATGCACCTTAAGAGGACTCCCTCAGGGTTCTTCCAAGCTAACCCAAAATCCGTAATGACATATTTCTGGAAGCCAACTTAAGAGCTCTTTTCTGGTTCTTATTTAAATACTCAGGGTAGTATAAGTGTCTGAGATAAAAATTACATCCTTGTACCACTCAGAACTCATCAACCTTTCAAAAACACCTTCCCTTTCCTCTTCTACCTCATTTACCTCAATAGTTTGCAAGTTTCTTTCAGCCATAAGCTTAGCCAAGCCCAAACCTCTCACCAACTTCATGGTTTGGATATCCATATCATATTCTTGCAACTTGTTCACCCACCTACATCTTTTGCTTGAGACTTCCATCTCTGACAAGATGTCCTTCACCATGGTGTGGGGAACATAAGCAACCACTTTAGAACTTAGAATGTAAGGCCTAAAAACCTTTGTTGCTTTTACCAAGGCAAATGCCTGCTTCTCCATAATAGTGTATTTCAGCTCAGCCCCCTGCAAGGCCTTACTGAAAAAGGAAATTGGCCTTTCAGCCCCTTCATCATCTTTCTGCAACAGATAGATGCAATAGTGTTCTCTTAAAAGCAAAAAAAGTTGGAAAGGCTTCTTATAGTCTGAGCTACTAAAACAGGGGCATGCTTTAATGCCTCCTTGATCCCATTGAAAGCTTGGATGGCAGTCTCTTCCCATTTGATGACCTAGTCCTTCTTTAACATGGAAGTGATTGGAATGGTCAACTCAACAAAGTTTGATATGAATCTCCTGATGAAGTTTATCTACCCAAAGAAAGACTTGAATTCCCTTCTTGGTTCTTGGAATTGGGACTTTGTTGATGGCCTCCACCCTTTCTGGATCAATCATCACCCCTTCTTGTGACACAATGTGACCAAGAAACTTTTCCTTCTACACTCCAAAATGGCATTTCTTTGGATTGAGTGAGATGCCATATTCTCTACATCTTATCAACATCTTCTCCAAGTGCAGCAAGTGATCACTTCTCTTTCTAGAAAACACAGTTACATCATCTTGGTAAACAACAATAAACTCATTGATGTAACTAAAAAAGCAACATCCATTGCTCTTTGAAAGGTGGCTCCAACATTCATCAGACCAAAGGGCATCCTGACATATACATAAGTCCCCCAAGGAGTAGTAAAGGTTGTCTTGATCCTTTCTGATTCCTTCACCACAACTTGGTTATAACCAGAGAAACCATCTAAGGTGGAAAGCAACTCAAAACTAGTCACTAATTGCAGCATGTTTTCCATATTTGGTAAAGGATAATTATCCTTCATTGATGCTCTATTTAGATTCCTTGAAATCTACACACAACCTGATGTCACCATTTTTCTTTCTAACTGGTACTAGGTTTGCAACCCAAGAAGAATACCTTGTGGGCTGAATAATCCCTCCATCTCTCAGTTTCTTCAGTTCTTCTTGCATTTTGAGAGATAAGAGTGGATTGATTGGCCTCTGTTTCTACCTTGAATGGCTTTGCATTAGACTCCAAGGGAATCTCATGTTGAAACAGATCCTCTCTATATGCTTTTAATTCAGAATAGGTCCAAGCCATGCAATCTTGGTATTTTTTCAACAATTGGATGTATGATTGCTTCTCCTCCTTGCTGAGATTGCTTCCTAACCAAATTTTCCTTGGTTTTCCTTTGTACCAAGATCATGCTCCTCAACATCCCTCGAGGCTGCCATATGCCTATTAATAATGCAATCAACATTATCAAAATTTGATTCAAGAGCAACCAACCCTCTAGGAATGGTATTAGTCTTTAGTTGAATGATGCCCTTACCAAACAAGGTTTCTTTCCTCTCTTACACACACCATTGGTTCCCAATCAATGCATTGATCAAAAACTCTCCTTTGTTCTACAAAAATCTTTTGACTTGAGCATCATCATCAAAAACTTGCCAATGCTTAATGTTGTCAGGGACATATGGCCTTGTCAATACCTCAACATCATATTCACAATATGGGGACATTGCACAATTATCAAACCGAGATCCCAACACAACAAGCTTGTCTGCCAAATCATTGAACTTCCTATCATGATGCACAATGTTGAATGAATCAAACATCTCAATGAAATCCCAAACTGCATGCTTGTATTGTTTCATTCATTGATTTTTTGTGGCATACAATTTTCTTGACTTGTTTGACAATTAATTTGAATCTCCTTTGACAATGATGTCCTTAACACCATATTTCCAAGAAATCCTTAAACCTAACAATAATGCCTCATACTCAATAATGTTATTAGTGCACTCAAAGTTGAGTTTGAAGGAAAAGACAAACTTTTCCTATGCCTGGAGAGATCAGAACAACACCAACACCATTTCCAAACTTGGAGCAAGCTCCATCAAACAATAAAGTCCAAGGAGAGCCTTCTTTTCAAGACACTTGCATTCTTCAATTTTGTGCTCTTTTCCATCAGCAAATCCTACAAAGTTATCAACATCAACACTTGTGTACAATACCTCATAGGATGCATTGTTGGGATCCTCAATAAGGTGCAACATCTTCTTTTCCCCATATAACTTGACAAGGCTGCCCTCAATTGGGATGGTGGCATAAGACATATCCATTTGAACTCCCACCAACACTTGCAGCCCATTTTCTAGATAACAACATACCCCACTTGGCTGGACAATCAACAATGACTACATCAAGTTTCAAATTCTTTACCTGGATAAGCTGCAAGTTGCACACCACCACCCTTCACACATCCCACAACTGGCACTTCTCTGAGTCCATGGCAGTGTACACTTCCCATATGTTGTTGTCACTTTAATATTCAGCTCATTCATGACTTCCAAAGGCATGACATTGCATGATGCCCCTGAGTCAAACATACAATTGTGGAGCAATCTATCCTTAATGATCAGGGTGGTGAAGAATGGATCCACATTCAGCTTGAGAATCTACCAAGGATGTTCCCAAATAAACCTCAAGTGGTTCATCTAGCTCTTCTGATGCTGGTGGTGTCTCTAATTCTTCAATGACTAGGTGGAGTCTCCACAATGTTTATATTTTTACCTAGGGCAGTCTTCTCCTCTCTTTCAATCCCAAGTATTCAAATGCTCTTTTCTTGTGCTCAGGAATCCTAAGAAACTCAAAAATTGGAACAAAACTTTGATTTGACTTAAAACTTGGGCAATGTCATATGGGACATTCTTTGGCAAGGAAACATTGAAGGAAGGTTGACACACTCATTAGATGGCACAGGATTTTTGACAACTTGGGCATGAGGAAGGGTATGATTTTTGTTTGGGACAGCAGGGCCCTTGGCAAATGCATCTTTCTTAGGAGTCTCTTTAGGAATATTTGAAAGCAATGGAGTTTTGGTTTGGCCTAAGGCCCTGTCCCTTTGACAACCCTACTTCTTGTGTTGTGTTCCTTTTCTTGAGCCACAACAACATTCATCAATAACTGCCTATCCTCCTCAGATGGGATGCCTCCATCATACTTCTTTATCATTAAAGCCCTTAAATATTCAAAGTCATTATTGGGAAATTCAAAATCTTGTATAATATCTACTTCTAAAGTATGAGAGGGAGGAAGAAAAGGTACCCAGTGAATGCAATCCCAAAAATCAGCAGCAGTTCTAGCACTTATCACTTCAGTTGAAGTTGCCCCTTGTTGTAAGCTTGTGGAGCAACCCACCATGTAGACATCATCATCATTATCATCATCATTCTTCTTCTTCTTGCTGATCTTCCTCACATGGAGCATGGGGCATGAAACATCTATCACACCAATCAATGACATCTTGTCTCCTCCACAACAACAACTCTGGCAACCAAAGGATCAGGTACCATTCTATTTTCCCTAGCTTGGGACTATCTATTTCCAAATCCAATAGGTCCCTTGCCTCTGTCATCAGATCTTTGGTGATTTGTAAACTGTCTTGGCCTTGTTGCTTGTGTTGACCTTGTGAACTCTTCCCAATTCCTTTTTCTTCCCGGGCTAATTTGTATGATATTTCTTTGACAACCCCTACCAAAGTTTTCACAACTTCTTCCAAATCAACAACCTTGCTTGTTTGAGGTTTTTCTGGGTTAATTAGTTTTACACCCTCCCTTTTTGGAGGCTTTCCAATTACCTTGATGTTATTCTCAATTTGCAGGGCCATGGTGAATGCCTACCTCAAATTAGTAGGGTTTTTGTCCCTCAAGTAGTAAGCAACCTTTTTATCAAATGCATCTAAATATTTGATCAAACATGATTCATCACATGGCCTTATCCTAACAGAAATCTCCTCAAGGTCTTATTAAACCTTGTGTTGAAATCATGTACTGACTCATTAGGATTCTTCTTGATATTTTCAAATTCTGATAGAAGAAACCTAGGGTCAGTTCTATCACCATACTGCAATCTAAATGCATTGTTCATCTCTATCCAAGAATCAATAGAATTATCTAGAAAAGCTTTATACTAGTCCCTTGCATCCTCTTCCAAAGTATGGATAAATAACTTGATATATACATCTTCATGTTCAATCTCAAAATCTTCCATCATATTGATAAAAATCTTTAAATGTTGATCACTAGTTATAGCATTGTTTCCTTGGAACTTTGGTAATCTACTTCTTACATCTTGGGGAACTAGCATTTGGATAACCAACCATCCCTATAAAATTTATAGGACCAAAGGTGTTTACAAAAAAGGAGGTCTGGGTGGGGGGCCATGTTGTTTTGAGGAGGTGACCCTGGAGGGGAGACAAATTGATAAGGGACAGAGGGTCTTTGAAACACATGAGTATAACTTCCAAAATGGATATCCCCTAAAGGCCTTGTTTCTTGAAATCCCTATCAACTTTTGAAAAAAAGACAAGAGCAGAATGAGAAGTAAACTTTTCAAAATCAAATGAAGGCCCCTCTCTAGATGGAGAATTTAATTCCACAAAAAGACTACCTAATTCAAAATCACTTGAATAGGAAGTCTTCAATGATAGGCCAATCACTTTCATCAATGGAGATCCCTTTTCTTGTCTATTGATCTCCAACAACTCTCTAGGATTTTCTTCCTTCTGACTTTGTTTTTCCTAGCTCTAGAAATAGTGTCCTAGTAGATCTCTAGAAAAAAATCTTCTTCCTTCCAAAGTTTTACAAAGTTTAGTAACAAAACTCACTTGACAAAGGTTAAGACACTTGTATTCATCAAGAAAATCAATAGGAGGAGTCACCACTAAGGATTTCCACCTTAGTTGTGAAATGCACTAAAATATGATCTATCAAATGTCTATCAATACTAGCAATTGAAATGGAAAGATCCGACTTTTCTTTACCCATATTTATCAATGAAACTTAGTGCAATAACTAGGTGTGAGAAAATGGAAATATTGCACACAATAACATTTGTAACTTTGAAAACTTGAAAACTTCTTAGCCTAAACAAGATGATGACAAGATGTATTAGCACTTTGAGCATACCTAAAACACAAGATGATGTTTTGAAAAATGTATTAGCACTTTGAGCATACAAAAGTGTTTACCAGGGTTATGAAATGAATCAATCACTATGTCCTCTAGAACAATGCACCACTTACTTGTGTTGGTACCCAAATTGATTCTCCCTCAATGTCTGAGAAACATCACAAGTATTGACAGAAGCTTAGAGACAAATAGATCATAATGAGTCATTTTGTAGCCAGGGATGGGATCTAATTGGCCCTTTGTCACTCAGATGTGGAGAAATGGATAGCACCCTAAGAGGATTTGATCTATCCTCACTATTTTAGGTTGTGCCTTTCAACCAAGGTAAGAGAACCCTTTTGTAGCCTATTTGTTTATGGAGGAGATGGAGATATCCTTCCTTATGAAGTTGTTAAAGAGACCTTGAAGAAAATATGATCAATGCAACAAAATCTAACTCTCACGAGTTGTCACTCTAGATAGTGGAGATATTTTCTAGAAAGTTTAGGCCACTAAAGACATTTGAAATCTTGATTGTTTCTACATGTTTTGGTAACAAAATTATGCATTTGTACACACACAGGACAAACAGGGGTAGTACAGGTAGGATTGGATGTTTTTAATGAATTTTGGTGGGAGGTGAGGTAGGATGGACTTGATTTGCCAGATCTTTGAGAGCTTCAACAAAATGGAAGGCTAAACCAACAAAATGCCATAGAACAACTAAAATGTTTCTTTAACTAGAATATGTGCTTTAATGGAGGCCCAAATTAGCACTTTTTCACACAATCTATGAGATTCTAACATGAAGGCTCGAGTTAAAGAACCCAACAAAGCATCAAAATCTAAGATCAATCACGCCTGAGGTACACCCAGAGGCTTACAGACAATCTCTGTCAATAGATGAAAGAAGAGTGATTTTAAATCATTTATTTCATTCCCAGATGAAAGCTCTTCTGAGACATGAAATTGTAGATGCCACTAAACTATCATAAGGATTGAGACCTGTGTGATTTAGAAATATTTTAATACAAGATTGCGATAGGAACAAGAAAAACTATTTGCAGACATTCAAAAATGAAACAGACACATTTTTCTCAAGATCAACATGGAATAACTCAAGTTTGATTAAATTTATCAGTAGGGGAAAGTTTCTAGAACAATCTCAGAGCTTTTCAATGGTCAGTACACTCACAACCACCTTGACATGATCAAACTTAATACAAAAGAGATAACCAGTTCCTCAGATGGCTTCTCAAAAAGATAAGGCTTTGTCAAATTTTCCTCTTGGGAATTTTCTTCGACCTCTAACACTCCAACCATTTACACGATAAACTCATGCAATTTATAACATTTTCCATAGAGTTTTCCCCCCCAAAAAAAACCTAAACATTGAGTGCACTAGTGTTTTCCATGATCTCGATCGTGATTCCCGGAATCATATCTCAAAAAGTCACAGTGTGCTCAAGGGGCAAATCTCTTTGAATATCTCCCACATTCAACTCCTTCTAGTAGATCACTTTTTCTTCAACTCACCAACCACTTCCACCCCTAATCTATCAAATCTGGTTCTTTGCGTGCTCGGGAGAAGAAAAAAATGGAAGATCAGATCGAGCCCAATAGCCAGATCATTTTAATGGCGAAAGACATCTCCAGATCTCCCCACCAAACTTAGATATCAAAATTAACTCCCTCTCTGTTTGGCATGTAGGAAATACCAAGAAATCATGAAGACTCACACTTCTAGGAGCTTTTCAATAAAATGGGGGAAAATCAGATTCAGACACACAACTACCATTGATCTTCACTTTGAATTTGGGCCATCCACGTGGAAGATTCAATTTAAAATGGGCCCGGGGTTTCCTTTTGACTTTTTACAACTTTTTGAAAAAATGGAAAAAATTTCCATTTTGCTCCGCACCTCCGCCCTTGAGAAATAAGCCTGACACGTGCCCCAAGGTGGGTCCCAAAGGAACCATGGCCAAATTATGCTATTTGACCTCTTTTTTTGGAAAAGGGAAAATTTTCCAAGTTTTCCCGTAGCTCCACCCTTGAGAAATGCTTCTGATGTGGGTCCCAGCGGAACCACGCTTCCTTTTATGCTTTTAGCTCCTTTCTCCTAAAAGGAAAATTTTCCAAATTTCCCAGAGTCCACACCTCCATCGTTGACTTTGAAACAAACTTTGATTGATCCTTTGTTGGGCTTGTGGCCATTTTTGATATCTTAACCCTTTTGAGAATAAGGGGCAAAAATTCTAAGTTGCCCCAATGGTCCACTTCCCCACCCCTTTTGACTTTTCAAACTGCCACATGCATCACAATGGCACCTTGAGATGGTCCCCAAAATTTGAGACCCTGAAAGAGCGTGGGCTCACCACATGTCCTAGCCCAAAAAATTTGTTTGAAGGCTTGAAGCTCAGCGGAAGGCGCCATGTGTCAGAGTCCGAGGCAATCTCCTTTGGCCGTTGAAAAGTCCAAGCAAAATGCAAAGTGAGCGGAGGCCTCCAAGTGTCCTCTGGCGCTTCTTTAAAATGAAACTCAAGGGCCAGTCCCCAAACATGCGCGGTTCCTCCACGTGTCCCAGACCTCCCAAAACCTTTTGAAAAAGACTAAGTATGGGAAGACCCGGCGGAAACCTCCAAGTGTCTCCATGGCGCAATTTCAAAATGGTGCCCAAGTTTGAGACCTTGAATGAGTGCGGGCTTACCACGTGTCCCTATCCCGCCAAATTGTATTAGCTGCATAAAAATTTGTCTAAGTCCGGAAAAGTAGCGAAACCTCCACGTGTCCTCCCGGCTACTCCAAGGCCAAACCAAAAGTAGATCTTCAAATGAGCATCATTCCTCCACATGTGGACAAATCTTTAAGTTGAGGCAATTCATAAAATTTTTGAAGTACCCTACCGAGCTGCATCCAACCAAAAGAGGCCACATTTCCTGTTGATGCAAGGATGCAAATTTGACTAAGAGAAATGCCATCAAAAACCATAAAATGTAGAAAAACAATCATTCGAGCCCGAAGATGAAATTTTCTCTAAGGACAGAGAATTCAGAAATGTTACAAGGCTCAAATACGTTCCTCAGAGCTACATCCATTTATTTTCCTTCAAGTATTTAGGGAAAAATGACAAGGACAACAAATCTCAACTATGGAAAATGGAAAGAATGGGAAAGCCCGAGTTTTTAGATGAAAAGAATGGGAGACCCAAATTACGAGACCCCTTCGAGAGGAACAGAAAATGAGGAGACAAATATGGACCCATACGTGATCATCGGCCCAAGGAAAGATTAATTATGGCAACAAATGTCAATGGGAAGGTTTTCATTATTGTAACCCATTGTCTACATTTAGATAATTATAGGGAGTGATTCCAAGCAAGACTAACACTCAAGGTAATTCCTTCAATTACACAACTGTTGTAAGGTAAATTTAATGTTTTTGTTCTACAACACATTTTGATATTTTATACCAAAGCTATATTTCTTTATATATATATTTTTGTATTAATTTCAAATCAAAGAGAAAATGAAAACTATAAAAGCAAAAACATGCTAGAAGGAGAGAGAAACCATGCACATTAATGAAACTGACGAGATGTCGTATGAGGTGTTCAAGGTGGCTCTGCATGTTAAGATTTAGAAGGGAATGAATAATTAACAAATTATAAATCCACAATATAATTGCCGAAGATTATAGATTATGAAGTGCAGTTAAATTAAACATAGATTAAGATGTTTATATTTGCATATTACAGAACATGAACAAAAGTAAATAACATAAATGTAAATGACACAGAACACCAGATTTATAGTGGGGAAACCCGAAGGAAAAACCCCACTCAGAAATAAAGCACTTTGGCTTTATTAAGAATTTCACATACAACTTTTACCCAACAATTCCACTTCATTCCTCGGTCTCGAGAGAATAACTACGTAACAATTTCTCGCAATGACAATACAATGATCATTACCAAAACATCATACCAATATGATATGCCAATCCCATGAGGGATCATCCTATATATATAGGATGGGTGAACTGGTCGCACCGTTTCACTCTTAACTGTGAAAGGCCTTCTATAAAGTGGTGGTCTACCTCAACGGTATTCTCACTTGACATTATTCTACATCATGTTTTCACATTTTGTACAACTAATAACTGTCCAGTTCCAAATGATGTTTGAATGTCCACACTTTTCTCCAAGGTTCCCCTTTTGGTACAGGCAGGACAGATGGTCACAAAGGCCGCATAATTTGTCCTGATATACCGCTTGTTATTATTCTTAACTAATCTCATATCAACTCAACGTTGCAAAGCAACCCATATTATCAACCAACTCGCTATTGAAACTTGTTTGATTAGCATTTCCATGCATGTAATTACCAAACTCGACAAGCTAGGGATAATTCCATCTCGTACACAGTCATAGCTTAGTAAGCTATTGGGCCTCGAATCTTGGAAATAAAAACATTGGGAGATGAATGTAGCAGATCTAAAACACGCGCTGGATAGCATGCAATAGGGAAGAAAAAGGATATTTCCATTTGCCACTAAAGTGAGACATTAGGCATGCATTTAGATAGCTATGCTTGTTAATGCATTTGATTGAGAGTTCACAAGGCCTTTTAAACAAAACCAATATGTGAAAATCCTTCAGTTGCTACTGCTCACATGGCACCTTCTCTTTTTTTTTCTTTTTTGTTGATGTTTTACCAAACAGTCCATGTATGTTTTCATTCTCCCAAATGTTACCAAAAAAACTCCATGAAATTTGCAACTGTAGCGCCCATACGTGTTTTCCTAACCCCAAGCAAACACATTCACATAACTGTTACAGATTTAAATAACACGTGGGTGAAAAGTTTAAAGTTTTATAGAAAGAATAAGACACCCAACATTGGCGTGAAAATGGTGGCAGAGGTGTGGAGTATGCTATTTGCTGTGCCTTGTCCCCTTAACTCCCACGGCTGCTTATTGTGTTGTCAGCGTACTTGAGGAGATGTAAAATGATTATAAATCCACCCACCAAATTTACAAAGTATTTTTTATATTTTATTTGTTATTTCGCTCGTTTATTGGTTTTGTTTTGTTTTATTTTATTTATTTCACCCCTCACCGATCGGCACAATGACTCAAATGGAGGGGCATTACAGAAACCTTGATTTTATACGAAATGACGTAGACATAGTTAAGGAACCCAATGAAGATCCGCCTAACACCATGCAACCCTCGGAGATTCATGTGGAAGTATACAATAAATGTATATGAATACTAATCGAAATAAACAATAGCAACACAATAACATCTTTATCGAATTAATGTAGAGGAATAACACACACACACACACACACACACACACACACACACACACACACACACACACAATCACCAATTATGCAACCTCAACTATACATTCGAAAATATTAGTAAACCCAAAGTCTCGCACTTAGACTAGATATCTTGCTTTCCATCTCAACTCTAGTTGATAACCAACATTCTCGCTCTTTCTCTCTAAGTTGCTTTCCTAAGCTAATTGGGCCTTGTTTATATATAGGTATGCAATGCACCCAAATTCTACATTGAACTTAGCCACATGCTACCGTTAGAATCCTAAAATTATGGAACGCTACGAAGAAAAGACTCAAAGGAACAATCACAAGACTCGGATAATAACTAGTCGGTTTCTTTGAAACTTTCACAAGATTAGTGTAGGTTTGTGGTTTTTCGACATCCCATAGTATTACATGACTTCTAGTACTTTGCGGCTTCTAAAAAACTCGTACTATTATGCAGATTTATCTAGTACTTCGTAAATTCCAATAGACTTGTAGTATTCTCGCATCCTTCTATAGAATTGCTTGGCACACACCGGGCTTGCGTGGCCTACCCTTAACACAAAATGCTACACAAACTACTATAAATATTTTTGGTTGATACATGATTTGTTTTTAACTGGATGCTCATGCCTCACCTTGGGTAAGATAATGTGAGAGTTAGGTGCTCACACAAGCAACTAAGTGGTAGAACCACCCTTTTGATCCTTTTGGCAAGGTCTTGCACACTTGTAATAGGTGAGAGGTCGCTTATTTCCCTTTGATCTTCGGGGCCTCGTCCCCGCAATATGTTGTTGCGTAGTCAAGCGATTGAAATTGACTCTCAAATATTTCCACTTTGTGTTTATTTTAATAACTTATCCCCACAATGTGAAATGTTTGACATAGGATATTGATTTCCACCTAAAATGCATCTATTTACAAATAATTTATTTGACATTTTATAACTATAGGAATATTTTTTATTGGCTCTTAACCTAAACAAGATAATAAATACGATACTTAAAAAGTAATATTCAATTACTTTTTAAAAATACAAATACATAACGACACAAACAGACTCTTTATGGCGTAAATTGATTTATTTAGACATTGACAATGATGATTTTAAACAATAGACTCAAACTTCAAAATTAAGATGTATAGTCTTATGACATTGAATATAGATATTTACGAACATATAACAACCAAACAAACATAAACTAGACACAACTAATTAAGCTAACTAAAAGTGACTATAAGAGAATGAACAAAATATTAGACAAATAATTTTAACGAAGGCACTACAAACAATAAGCTAAAACTAGATATATAACCTAATAGACATAAATAATTAGTAACCCAATAAACATAAAATAATGTTAAAATAACCCTATTTTGTATGAAGATTAAAAACTTTGGTTAACATGTGTATAAGTAAAATATTCCAATCAAAAAATAATTGTCTCTTGCATTTTTTGAAGCTTTGTAGCTTGTTGGAGTGCTCCATAGGTGATGGATTTGCACTTTGGATGTTTTTTTTTCCTTTCTCCCTAAAATAGTTGGATGCTCCTTTTTGGCATATTTGTGGTTTTATTTTTCACGAAAAATACATCCAGATCCTAATTTTAAATTCACCGATGTGAATTTTCAGCTACAAAAATGTCTATTTGGCAACATTGCACCATATATACAAACATAATTTGAAGATGATATAAAAATATAAGTTATTTGTCTCTTATTTATAATTCCAAAAAAAGGATACATTAATATGATATCATATGAGTAAAATACGTCTATTTTTCTAAGCATTATCTGCAGAGATTTTTCTCATGAGATTTCTTATTCTTTCTTGTTGCACTTGCACAAGTTGCTAATTTAACACCATTCTAAATTTTAAATTTCTTTTCTCACACACATAAAACTCTATAAGCTAATTTGAAAACACTTATATCATATTAATGAATTTCATCTACAAGGGCAACTAATAATTACAATGAAGTTGCTGCTGCAAATTATTTTAAGATCTCAAATTATCTCAAAGACGCGTCTTGAATCTCCTCGGATCTCACAAGAATAACTTGTTCTAATACCAAATGTGAAACTTGGTAGAGATTCTTAAATGTAAAACACATAATACATAGGTTGTACACACAATAATAATTATTTTATTGTTAATCTAAGGCAATTCTTACATATAAATAGGCCTTGTGATCTCCTACATACATGGAGATTGAATTTAACAACTTCAACAAGAGTCCCCAAAAATCTCTCACAAGCTATTATATGTGAGTGGTTAAAACCACTTTCATTTTCTCACAATAATAACTTATACAAACAAAAACTAACTATTTATTTAATGTCAATGAGTTGTTAAAACAACTCATGTAACCACTCTTATAATATGTAATTATATTATCCTAGATAATATAATCACTCACACATTAATGATAATAACCCAAATATAATGCGAGTACTAACAATAAATATTTCTAACATTTTTTTGCGATTTGGCGTGATACCACTATCAAGACCCCTATGATAAACATTGAAAATCAACTATAAGAATATTCTATAGAATATTTATTGTACCAATAATTATGGGATTGAGTATTCATCATGGGGAAAAATATCGATTACCAATTACACTTACTGTGGAAAAACATTGGTTGTAGGTTACACTTATAATGATCAGGCAAGTGGTCTAGATAGTTGCAAGTTGATTGCAAGATATATCTATTATCTTGGGGTAGGCTTCATGCATTGGTATTAAAAGAATAAGTAAATGTTTATTTTTCTACTATGGAGGATGAGCATAATGGAGTTTTTGCTACTAGCTACGACTCAATTTTGGATTCATTTCTTGTTTTCTAATTTTACATTTCCCCATGGGTAACCCATAGTGCTTTGATGCGATGATCAAACTATTATCCACATCTCTTGCAACCCAATGGAACACCAACACACAAAGCACATTTAGATTCTTATGCATTACATTTGATAGATGACATATGACAAGGTCATTGACAAGTTTTACCAAATAAGCGATCGAGTTATAAACATCTTCACAAAACCCTTACTTGTGAAACTATTTGTTCATCTCACACCACTCTTGGGAGTGAAGGAAGACATTATAAAAATTGGATATTTATGTGATTCCTCCATCCTTACCTTCACCAAGTATATCTTAAGGGGAGATGTTATTCTATTTGAATACTCATACAATCATGTATGGTTTAAGATGCACTTGTAATATTAATTACAATATGTATATGCACTAATTGTTGCAAATTTATCCATATGCTATTATTTGAGAAGAGTGTCAATTAAACGACTAAATTGATTTTTACAATTTATAGGAAAGTCTTATCTTTAAGAAGACTTGTTCTACAAACAATCTACTCTCCAAACCCTAACCCCGACATCCTTTTTATCTATAATATAATGACATAGAGAATTGACGGATAAGTTACTTATGTGGATGAAAATTACTATTAAATAATATTGAAACATGTCTAGGAATTTCATACATAGGAACGTGATATTATTGAGATATGTATTCACCTAGTTATTTTGAGGTCATTATTACGATAAGATATTTTTATTGTACCTATTCATTTATGTGTTAGGTTTTTACGCTGAAGTCATTTTCATAAATGGAAACCACAAGGGGCTTCTAACATGTGTACTAAAGCACATTCATCTTCACCATCCATTTCACAGATCATATCAACGACCTCAAATTAATCATAATTGTCCACGTGCACGATGATGAATGCTGAGACAAGTTGATAAATCACTTATTGCATTTCTGTTGTCAATTTGTGTGCAACAATATTACTTATACTCACATTTACATTTGAAGGGAAAACCTCTCACACGACTGACACATTTCAGACGTTTGGACGAAGAGGATGAGACGTATGAGGATGTCGACGTACGCACATCCATCTACCTTTGATCTAACATCCAACCTTAATATTGGTAAACCTTAATCGCTAAGCATATTGTAAGGTCGGCGCATTGGTTTATTCCTTGAAATTGCAATTTCCTTGCTTCATTTATCTTTCAGGTGGTGTAATTTTTAAGTGTGGATGGTTGCAAGTTTGACATGGGCGATTGGGAGTTTTATCTTGCACGGCCTGCGAAACGAGGAATCATCACTTAATACCAGTTTTTGTTCTGCTCTTTACATTTTCTTTGAGTTTAATCTCTCAAGACAGAGATCTTTCCACCAAGCCCCCTCCCCCGCAAGCGTGCCGGTTGTTTTATTCATCGCTGCAACTATCCATTATTGCTAAATTTAAAACGTTAACTTGGGTTTCTGCAGGGTTAATGCCTACAGGTGTCAAATAAAGTGTTTGTGTTATTATGCAAGGGATTGACAGTTTCTGGCAATTAGCGATGCTCGTTGCAACTATCCAATTGCTGCTAAATTTACATCGGTAACTTGGGTTTTTGAAATGGGTCTATTTTTCCCATTAAACTTCTATTTTGCACTTAATACATGGAGAAACAAACAACAAATACGATACTCATGAAGCTATACGATTCATATAACGTTCACGGGGCAGACCATGGCTGGACTTCGTTTTCTGCAGTGCATGATATGCCACAAAATTCCCATCGCATAAATGTCTTATTTGTATTTTGACAGGTCTGCAGTACCCTCTGCTTCACTATGCTGGTCGTTTGACATGGTGCAGAAAATCCATGTTTTTGTTATGTGTAGATTGTTGATGGAGCGCAAATTTGTGTTAGGGTTTAAGTACATAGGGTAATTGCAGCACAGATATTTGGGAGGGGTTTCTTTTTAATAAGTATGGACATAAGTAGTTGGGCTCTACAAGGCTTGCCTTCCGTTTGGATGTGTGTTGGGTTCTTTCCTTCTGTCTACACTTTCTGGACGTTTTGAAGAGTATAGTGGGCATTTTGTGTTGACATGTTATTATGGAATTCGGATCGATTATTGTGGAGGCGTTAAAGCTAACCCTGACATTCCCCAAATATCAGACAGGCCTGTGCTTCTCACATATCACAGTCATGGGCGCCTGTATTTCCTCAATCTTTTTCCAGCATTTTCATGCTTTTTATTAATTTCCATCTGCATTGTTTCATAGAATAGTGGAATATAGTTTATCTCTAAGCAAGATTATTGTTGTGGCCTTTAAATCCTCCATGTTGTTCACCGCACGAGACAAATGGCCTTGTATTGTACAGATGACAGCTGTAAAGTAGCCTATTGCATGCAAAACAATGTTAAATAACATTTTATTTTTCTATCTATGTGAAATTTGTTGAAATGTAAATTCTGATAATTCGTGGTGTTGTAAAAATTACTTGAGATTAGTAGGGTGTACCACCAATAAGCAAAAGCTTTCTTGAAATGCTTCATGTGCACAAACCGAGGAAAATAGCTTAGTGACGTCAATAGACGAGGGCTCATCCCTGATTGGACATTAATTCTATCATGTGTGGAAAACAAGTATCTTGAAGGTATTTTTTAAGTTGAACGAACATTGATGTTTTTGACAAGTGTCACGGGGCATATACGACATAGATGGTTTTGGTTGATGATATTCGATATAATTATCATTATCCATGCGACAAATAATGGTTGGTGATTGCATTAAGCATAGTGGATCTTGGTTTGGTGGGCAAACATTTTGGGGTTGTTTCTTGGAAGGTCCTTCATAAGCCACATGGCCCAAGGGTACTTGACCACATATTTTCTTAGACTATTTGCATCGAGACCTGTCTGCATGAGGAGACCAAAGAGGGACATGAAGAGTATGAGGTTTCTCCATTATAAGGAGGGCAACAATTCATTTTTTTTTGAATAGGGAGGCACGTCACACAACTTCTTGCATCTATGAAATTTAGTATAAGTAGGTACCATTTCACAGGTCCACCCGAGTCCAATACAAATTGGCTATGTTTTTCTTATAGCTTATACAACATTATATCGGTCTGTGCATTGGGTCACTTGACCGAGACTCAAGTTTGGTAAATCTTTTTAGCTAGCACAAATGGTTTTGGTTGATGATATTCGATATAATCGTTGTCTTCCATGTCTACGAAGTGCTACAAGAAGGAAGTAGTGTGGTTGGATTCCGAACCTTCAACCAATTGATTCCCCCTTGTTCTATTTCGGGCCATCTAAGTGCAAATTACACTCATGCAAATAATGCAAGCAAGATTAATTCAATAAATTGGAGCACAAATAAAAATATTATCTGGGTGGGAACAATATGAGGGGTGGAATAAGGATGGTACATGCACATATTTAATTCCCACATTTTTTATTTCCAACTTTCCATTCATGTCTTCGTATTATCTAACAAATTAAATTCCATCTCATCAATAACATCCATGCCAACAAAAACTAACAAAACATACTTTATGTCGGTCTCTATACAACCCATGTCGCAAGCCAAGAATGGTTGTCCTTCCTGCCAATCAAAGTATAGATAGTGGCCATGGATGAAGGACATGCGGCGGTTGCCTATACTGGGTTAGGATTTAAAATTTTGCAACTTTTCGACATGGCATCATTTTCCTCATTTAGGGTTTTGTCTGAAAAAATTTCTCCATGGATTTCCTCATGGGCAATGATTACATCACATGATTGTGTTGTAAATGCATTGATGGTTTTCATGGATTCTTTGAGCTTCCCCTCAGACCCCATGCCCAGAAATCTCATGCTTTTCTAAACGGTGGAAGGGGCGATGAACCTATAAAAAGATTACTTTAAGGAAAGAGAATGAAGAGTGAGAAACAAAACAAACTACTGACGAACCGAGCACTGTCACATCTAAGGCCCCGTACGTCTTGTTATTGCTCGACTAACAAAGCGGGCGACAGAAAAAGTAATTGCTGCAACAACGTGAAGTCCACAAACACCGTCCTCTCGAGCCGGTGTATTCGTTTGAATGTGTCCTAGCTATTGCACTGGGAATGAACTCGACAACCAAAACCTTCAATTTTGAAAGCCCTAAGTTACTCTCACGTTGCTAGATCCATTGCTATGAACATCGAGCATACTCACTCGGGATAGGTTGATTATGGATCAATTGCAACACAAAAGTTTTCTACGTCAATCGTAAAGTCATGCTTTAGGCATTTTGTGGATTGAAACATGTCTTGTAAATGGTGATACTTGCTATATCGCCAACATTGTTTATGACAAATTGTTCCATGCACCTAGTTTGTCTTTATTTGTCATCGTCACATTTCATCAATACCCGGTGCTTTTTTGTTTGTTTCAATTTCCTTTACTTGTGGCCAATACTTCTCTTTCAACGTTATCATTGCACACTTCGCGTGCGGTTGTGCTAGTTTATATTTTCATAGTAGTTTTTTCGGTTAATATTTGCATCGAGTGCAAGGTATTATATATATACATTTGGCATATTTTTTAAATAATTATTTATTAATTTTAAAAATATATAATATAATATAATATATAATAAACTATATTTATATTATGATATATACAACGTTTACATATGTTATTTTAAATATTTTTGTTATAAAATATAGTTTTTAATGTATAGTGCGAGTTAATATATATATGATTTTAATTAATTAATTTATACTATTAAATATTTTTAATATGAGGTGGTATTAAATATATAATTTAAAATATCTATATATAGTTTTTAATAATGTTTACCCCACACACACACACACACATTGAACAAGATTGAAATTATAAAATGGAGTGTAGATAGCATATATTATTTGGGTTGGAAAAATCTATGTTGTGGAATATATGTGGGGCATATACATATTTAATTTCCATTGCGTTATCTCTAACTGTCCTTTCATGTCTCTTTTCTACGTGCTAAATTGAACGTCGTCCAATAGATGATATTGAAACCATAAAAAACAAAATTCAATCAACAAATAATGTCGCTCATATGGTCAATTGTTGGACTAGCTTAGTTATCAATGATTGTTCATTTTTTCTCGCATCCCTAGTGTGAACAAGATCGAAATTATAAAGTGGAGCATAGATAACAGATATTATTTGGGATAAATAGCAAATATTATTTGGGACAGATAGTAGATATTATTTGGACGAGAACAACATGAGTAGTGGAATAGGTGTAAGGAATATAGGTATTTAGTTTCCATCGTGTTATTTCCAACTGTCCATTCATGTCTTAGTCTTACCTGCCAAATTAAATGTCATCCAATAGATGGCCTTGAATTCATTAAAACAAAAACTCAATTGACAGATAATGTCGCTCACATGATCGACCATTGGACAATATTATTCAACATTGATTGTTCATTCATCACCCACATCACTAGTGCGAATGAGATCAAGATTATAAAGTGGAGCATAGATAACAACTCTTATTTGGGAGGAAACATTCTAAGTTGTGAAATAGGTGACCTTGAGGCCATAAAAACACAAAGTTCAATAGATAGTTAATGTCACTCGAGATAGGCCTATGCTTATAAACAACAACTATTGGATTTGGCAATATTATTCGACCACTCATAGCATTTTAAGATGTCATTGAAATATGTTTTTGTGCCAACTTGCATATCAAACCATTCCTTTATCTACCGACTTGTGGACACTAGAAAATGCACCTTGTGCATAAGGTCCCTTATTCAAAAACACCAAAAACATTATAAAACACAAAAATCCAAAAATATAAAACCCCACAAAATGGGGATAAAAGACAACTCACCACCTATTTACTAACCCTCACCCACTCACATTTAATTCTATACATTCCACCTACCCATGTGAATGCCCAATGCACTATGGACCATATCAATGCACCTATGTGTGTCCCATTCCCCTATGCACTCCAATCTATAAATCACCCTCTCACACATCATTTCATCTCTCTTAACAACTCTTGACATCCTATAATTGAGTTTTCTTGCTCTCTTACTCACATATCTCGGTTTTGTAGGTCTTAAAGAAGTGAAAATGAAGCACAAAGGAACAATACAACTAGTTGTAACATTGTTTTAGCATAATTTAAACACGGTTGGGAAACATAACTGTAATTGACTTGTGATCTCAAGTGTGATTCCTATGATCGAGTCGTGTCCCCTAACCACAAAAAAAAAAAACTAACATTTTTCAAGTTTGCTTATGTGCAGGTTTAGCTTAAGATATGGAAGAGTTTTACCCAATTTGTTCAATGAAAGAAACCACAATCGTCTCTCTCTCGTGCAATGGAAACATTAGCCCATCTTGTTTTAGTAGTATTGATTTGGAGTTTTCATTTTAACTAATCCATCTTGCAGGTGATCTAAATCTAGGCATATATTTTGGCAACCACGCTGAGACCATTTTGGTTGTGTGTAATTCCTTTTGTTTTTTGAATCTAACTTTGCTTTGTTTAGGGTTTCATTTTTGTTTTTTAGTTTCCTTTTGTTTTCCCTAACGTTTCTATTGTAGATCTAACACTTGATTTTACACATCTACCCAAAATACAAAAATCGGGATACAAGTCATCACAATTGCGATTGGGTTGCAAATTTCTAACACAAAAATCTTAAAATTTGGTTGCATGGAAGTTGCAACTGTGAATGTGTTGTAACTTTGTTTTTGCAAAAACTTAAAAAAACATTTATTTTTCTTAAAGGAATGAATCGGGAATGAACTACACATTTTATCGTAGGTCCGAATAAGGGTAAATACCCATCCACATAAATATGGGAAGTGCATGGGCATAAGCCCAAAAACTCATTGTGAGGAGTACCATAGTAACCCTAAAGTAGTTCACACATTGAGGAACTAGCCAACGAAATGGGTACCCCACCTACTTGACTAGTACACCCGTGAGGTTTAGCACCAAGGTTATCCTTAGTGATGGCCTTGGTTTGATTGATTGAGTGGAGTAAAATCCAACTTGGTTAATCAAGGGGGTAAAATAAAGCCAATGACTAGAAATTTTCTAGTGTACCATACTCATTCGGGTAAATTTTGGCATTTAGGGAGAGAGAACTTTTATAGGAAGCCAATAAAATTGAGCCCCTATTCAACCTTTAGACAAACAAACAATATTATTTCCGAGTCACACTCGTGAGTGTTTTTGTTCTTCACGAGAACCTTCTCACATTGTCCTATTTATTTCTGTCATCCATTCTAGGTTCGATTTTCCCAAGATCACGGTCATAACTACGACCGTGTTGCGATTTTTTCACCCCAATTTTCTCCTAGAGTCGATTGCAAATGCGATCGACTGTCACCTTCTAATTCATTCATCTACATTCGAGTTTTGATTCGTGATTTATCCTAGACTTAGGCATGACTGCGACTAACCTACAATTTTATGGTCTTACTATCTTGTTGACTTGTTCCACTCATGTTTCAAAGTCCTAGTCATTGTCATTCCCATGGATTTTAGTCATTTCCATGTTCATTCTCATCCTAATTTGATTCATCAATACCTTCTTCACCACATTGTTAAGCTTGAGTCCTAACATTTAGGGGAATTTAACTCGCACCGAATTATCACACCATTTGTAATGAGCCTATTCACCCATGGTACCATGTCATCTCTATCCACCACATTTCAAACTTGCCTACTTTTGAAAAATTTTATGGCACCAAGGACCCTCAACATCACTTGCATCTATTCCGCTACGCATGCCACCTTATCCAACATGATGACACTCTCCTCCTATGTACTTTCCCACTTTCACTCGTTGTCCCGTACACTTGATTAGTACTCATGCTTCCCGCGACATTTCCTTTACACTTTCACATAGCTTGCGAATACCTTTTTATCTCACATCTCCATCCATATCGCACCCAAAGCAACACTCGTTGACCTTCACATGCTTTTCTAATCCCATAACAATCCATTATTGAATTTGTTGTGCATTGGTGTGCTCTCATTCATCACCACTCATTTTCACTTCCATAATATGAGAGCATTGAACTCTTTTCCAAAAATTGCATCCCTCGCATCTCACACTACTTACAAAATCCATTCACTATGCACATTTAATGAGGTTGTGCACGTGGCACAACGCCTCAAAGATGTCCATATTGGTTATCATTCCTCCTTGCTGCATGTTTTCACTCTTACACCACCTACCACACCATTACACTTTCGTGTTCACAATATCATCCAATCAGATCCTCTTCATACTTCATCACCTTCTACACCCACATCTTTGCATTCATTGCGATCCCCAGGGGATTTTAGCCTCATTCAACCCACTCACAAATTCACTCCCTTGATTGAGCTACTTTCTTCTATTATCCACAAGTATCTTTATATTGATCTCATCAATATCCCTCCCAAACCACCCCCGCCATTTTCACATTCTTTCCATGACACATGTGCTTACAATCACACCGATGGTCATTCAACTAACTTGTGTCATCAACTCCACAATATCATTCAGACCATCTTAACAAGGGACATATTTTCGTTGAACAACCATCTCCTCTGTCTTCATATACTAACATCCATCCAATCACTTCACACAACACCATTCCCACTTCTTCTCCATGTTTCATCTCTCCATCATCCACTTCCTCACTTCCCACTACATCATAATCATCATGCACTTTTAGTGTCTCATCATCTAAATCAAACACTTCACAATCCACATCCTTACATGCTTCCACCTTGAACTCAACACCATTGTGCTCCCTTCATCACTCATTATCTACATCATCCTTGTAACAATCTACCTCGTCACATCCTTCTCGCTATGGATTTGGTCTCATCTACTTCCTTTCTAGAGTCTTTCACTTTGTAACCACATCTTTCCGTTTATCCATCAATATGTGATTTTGTCACACCCATCACTTCCCCTTCTTCTACACTTGCTTTGATCACATACACTCCACTTATCACATCACCAATTAGTCCACTTATTGCATCTACATTGTGTACGTCATCACATAGGGTTCCACACATCACTTCACCTACATTACCAACTTATTACACATGAATATCAATTCCTTCATCTCCACTCATTCAAGACCCTTTCTTTCTTGTGGCACTGCGTTACTTCCTACACCATCCATCAATGTTGTTTACACTCCTCTTGCATCTATTCCTTTTCACTTGTATACACATATTCTTTCATCTCTATCTCACAAGATACCTCCATGTGCTCCCATTCCTTCACCTCTCTTGGAGATTTCTTCAAATTCCCCTTCTTATCTACATCACCACTCATTCAAGCACCTTTTTTATTATTGGCTCCTCCTCCTTCGTTCACATCATTTATCATACCCACACACCCCTTTGTTCTTATTCATGTGCCTCAAAACCTCCTCCACATTCACTTACACTTTCCAATCTTTCCAAATTTCTCCCAAATTCTCATGTGTTGGACATTCCTTTTTACACACCTCTTTTTATTTCATACCGTCCTACGCTCATCACACCCATTCATCACAAGTTCATACCATTGGCTCTCACGCTTCCTTTAGACATTACTATGTTCTCCATTCCTCATCCACATGATGTCATCACTCATACACAACCTCATATCAATTCATCTTCTCCCAATTATCCATTTTCAAGTCCTAACCTACCTAAAATTTTCACACATCCACCCTACTCACCACCTTCATTACATGATTTATCCCCGCACTCACATCCTCCACTTACCACCATTCTATGGCTTCTATTTGGCATTCTTTCTTCACTTATCATCCACATCACTCCTGCCACTCCAATAATTTATCTCATATATCACTTGCTTCTATAATGTCCCTTATTCATGTAATCCCTACATGGACTGGGGGACTTTCACTTGTCTTCACTACAACACTCCACACACTCCATGGTCCGTAAACTTCTACTTTGGAAGTATACAAATCACACACTATGCTATTCTACTTTTAACTTTGGAAAATGACAGATTTGCTTGAAAAATTAGAGCTTCATGACTGATTATCTAGTCTTTATAGAAAGGAAATTGCAGAGAAGGAAAGAATTCAAAACTTCAACACCAACAATTTTATCTTGAAACCTCTATGGAGGAAAACCAGTCGGGAAGGGAAACTGATCTTTCTTCCCACTTTTATTGGTCTAATATAGAAAATTACAAATTACAATAAGTATGAAAAGAAGAAACAATGTAAAACTTCTCTCCAATTACTTGCTTTCTCTATTTCTACACCTTGCTCCTACAATTCCATTCCAACACTGAAGATCTTGCTCACTTGCTCTCATTAAAATCTGCTTCTCGATCTCTTTGGATCTTCGAATGATCATTCTCTTGCTCCTTTCATGCATTTATAGGCCTTCCCATGTCCTCTTGTGCACTGGAGGATGTGAAAGGGTATGGAAGGGGAAGAGACATTGTTAGGCACTTCAAATTCACTTCCATTTGCGTTCCATTCTTCTTTTCTGTTCAAAAGTGTCATGACCACTGCTGCCACTAAGCAGATTGGCATTCTTAGGACCCCACCTGGATGGGCAGTGGTTTCAGGACTGCTTTGCCCTTTCGGGTAGCATTTCTGAAACCGTCGCTCTCACGCAGAGTGGTGATTCCTTCCAAAACCTCTGTTTACCTCATTTTATTCACTTTTCTTGTTTCTCCTTCTTGGTGCTAATGAAGTGGTGTGTTTTCTTGGATCCCTATGGATCATACCTCCCCTAATTAGGAGGATTTTGGTCCCACAAAAGCTTAGTGGGGGAGTGGTAGAGGAATCAAATCCCTCTCGTGCTCATTCGAGTACCACTGGGTCTGCCTTGGTGTCTTCTCTCGTCTAACCTACCAAGACTCATGTGGATCTCTGGTTTATTGCTCCAGTGCTACATCCTCCTCCAAGTTGCCTCAAGTACAATCCTCTTTGGAAGGTAACTTCTGTATCTTTCCTTCTTTGTCATGCATAGATGGCGTTAGTGGATGCGAGCTCTTGCAACTTACTATTGTGTGCATCTGCATGAAGTATGGCCTAAAGGTTTCTTCTCCAACCTACTCAAGTATGGTAAAGGTCTCATAATGTAGTGGTTTATTCCTTTCCTATCTTTATCTCTTGAGATGGATTGGCTGAATCCTCTCCAAGTATGTTGTTGCTATAGTCACCACCATTCCTTGTATCTCCTCTTCTTCTTATTGCCCCACAGTCAGTCCAAGTGAATTCGTAGGTAGATACGGTGATTGCATAGTGGAAGTTTGTTTTGCTCCTTGAATGAGTAGTTCTTGTGGTGGCTTCTTCTGTAAAAACTGACAAGTGCTATCCAAATTCTCCATCCTTTGGTCAGAAATATCTGTGCTCTCACGTCCATTTTGCTTTTCTTCCAATGAAAGAAAACAAAACTAATGATTTTCCTGAATAAGTCTTGGTGTTTGGTTGGCACTTACCATAGCCTTCTTTGATTTTCTCTGGTGTGCCCGGATGTTAAAAATGACTCCATCCTTGACCCATCTGTACTGGTTCTCCCTCCTTGTGAACACAACATCCCTGGCATACAAGTAAGGAATTCTAAGACAATGTCAAATGCATCAAGTGGAATAATATCAGCCTCTAATACATCTATGTATTGGGTATTTATCCCAAACTAAACTTACACTTCCTTGTAATTTGTATTTCTACACCCTTCTTCACCCATCCCAGTGGGTATGGATGTGGATGCATGTAAGTCTCTAGGCCAAGTTTTCCTACAACCGCATCAGAAATCAAATTTGACTGAGAACTAGAATCTACTAAAGTGTTTACCTTAGTCTTCTTGATTTGGATTTTGATTTGAAATAGCTTACTCATCTCTTCTTCTTTTGTTATCTCATACATGTTAGTGGCCATGTATCCCAGCCTCTCGTCTACATCCGAATCATCCTCAATCTCCACCTCTCTTTGTCTTCATAATGGACATGGATTTCTTGGAATCCTTGGTTTGGTGCTTTGGGTGCAATTATGGATGCAACTTCCAACATGTGGCATTAGTATGTCCATTTACATCACAATTCTTACAGAAATTCTTAGGATCTTTACAAGTATGCAAAGTAGTAGTGGCATGTTTACCTTTCCATTTACCTCTCTACTACATGTCTTCCCTTATTCTTTGTCTTGCTATTCTCATTGACTGGTCTCCCTTTGGCTCTATTTCTCCTTGCTTCTTCTTGTCATCAATGTAATATGCTTATATACAAGCTTCATTGAGATCCTTGGGATTCGTGGAGATTACCTTCCTCCGAAGGTGAGTGTGAAGTCCTCCCAAATACTTGGTCATAATTTCCTCATCCTCCAAGTCCATATTAAGCAACATGGCTTGTCTCCGAAATTTGTAGTGTAGTCTTGCATGCTTTGACCGCTACCATGTCTAAAGTATTGCCACTTAATCATCATGTCAGTCTTATGGCCAATAGGATAGAAGTTAGCTCTAATAAATTCTTTAAAACCTTTCCAAGTACTAACAATAGGACATTTCTTCTTCTCACAAGTGGCTAGATGGGTTTCCCACCAAACCAGAGCATGACCTTCCATTTTGAGACGTGCAAAGGTGATCCTTTGTGCCTCAGTGACATTATGCACACTAAAGTAGACTTCCAATTGTTTTAGCCATTTATCTAGTAATTCTGCATCTACTTGTCCTTCAAAATTCTTTATTTCCACTTTTGTTTCAACTTTAAAAGGTGTATGTGTAGATTTTACCTTCTCGCTTACAATTGGTGTCTCTTCATGCTCTTCCCATTCTTCCTCTTCGTGGCTCTTTCTCGATACCGAATTTTTTGGCTAGTGCTCAAACCACCGAGTCCATGGAATCTTGCTTAATCGAAGCCGTCTTTTACAAATTTGAAATCTCTTCTTGTTTTCTATGCAATCTATCCATCATGGTCTCTAACATCTCGACTCTACGTACCAAGTTCTCTTCCTCCATTTGAGCTTGAATTCTCTATTTCCACTTCTTCGTAGAAATATCTAGCTCGTAAGGTAAAACTTCTTCACCTTTGGACCTTGTCACTGTCATAAAAAATCACAAGAAAGTTTCGAATACCAAAGTCTTGGATATATAAAGTGCTCTAATACCAAAATGATCGTAAACCTCTACTTTGGAACTCTACAAATCACACAACTATGTTGTTCTACTTTCAACTTTGGAAAATGATAGATTTTATTGAAAAATTAGAGCTTAAGTGATGATTATCTAGTGCTGTAAAAAGGAAATTGCAGAGAAGGAAAGAATTCAAAACTTCAACACCAACAATTTTATCCTGGAAACCTCCAATGGAGGAAAACCAATTAGGAAGGTAAACTGCTCTTTCTTCCCACTTTTATTGGTCTAATATAGACAATTACCAATTACAATAAGTATGAAAAGAAGAAACAATGTAAACCTTCTCTCCAATTACTTGCTTGCTCTGTTTTTACACCTTGCTCCTACAATTCCATTCCATCATTGAAGATCTTGCTCACTGCTCTCATTAAACTCGCTTCTCGATCTCTCTAGATCTTTGAATCAATCATTCTCTTGCTCCTTTCATGCATTTATAGGACTTCCCATGTCCTACCATGCACTGGAGGATGTGAAAGGGTATGGAAGGGGAAGAGACATGGATGGGCACTTCAAATTCACATCCATTCATGTTCCATTCTTCTTTTCTTTTCGAAAGTGTCATGACCACGCCCCTGAGTAGACCGGGCGTTCTTAGGACCACCACCCTAGTTGGGCGGTGGTTTCGAACCGCTGCCCCTTCGTGATCGATTATCTAGTGCTATAGAAAGGAAATTGTAGAGAAAGAAAGAATTCAAAAAATTCAACACCAACAATTTTATCATGGAAACCTCCAATGGAGGAAAACTAGTTGGGAAGGGAAACTACTCTTTCTTCCCACCTTTATTGGTCTAATATAGAAAATTAAAAATTACAATAAGTATGAAAAGAAGAAACAATGTAAACCTTCTCTCCAATTAGTTGCTTTCTCTGTTTCTACACCTTGCTCCTACGATTCCATTCCAGCACTGAAGATCTTGCTCACTGCTCTCATTAAAATTTGCTTCTCGATCTCTCTAGATATTTGAATGAATCATTCTCTTGCTCCTTTCATGCATTTATAGGCCGTCCCACATCCTCCCATGTACTGGAGGATGTGAAAGGGTATGGAAGGGGAAGAGACACGACTAGGCACTTCAAATTCACTTCCATTCGCGTTCCATTCTTCTTTTCTTTTTGAAAGTGTCATGACCACCGCCCGAGCTGCACGGACGCGTTCTCGGGACCATTTGCCCTAGTTAGGAAACATTTCAAGACCACCACCCTTGCAGGCGGTGGTTCTAAAACCACCGCTCTGCATAGAGCAATGGTTCCTTCTAGAACCTCAGTTTACCTCATTTTATTCACTTTTCTTGTTTCTCCTTCTTGGTGCTAATGAATTGGTGTGTTTTCTTGGATCCCTATGTATCACTCCATACATTCTGTTTCTCTTCATTAGGCCTAGATTTGAAATGTGACCTAATTCTCCACACAAACACCCACTTTCGCACAACTAAACATCCTTCAAAAATCCAAAAAAATCTATATATTCAATTTTTTTGCAATAAACAATGCTTTCCCATAGATGTTCTTTCACATTTTCTTTGTTCATATTTAATTCCAATTATTTGTTCATTTCCGCTACACATTTTTTGCAATTCGTTCACATCCATGTCTTGGTTTGTTTCACAACTTCCATGGCACACTTTGACCATCTTGTTTTCTTGTTTCATTATTCAATAGTATTTATTGCAATTTATTGAACTTGGTTTTTCCTTACTTGGTGAATTAAGAATGAATTTCCTCTCTGAGATCCACACACTATTACACATTTACAAACTTGCCTTGAATACCCCAAAGGCATTATTTGTTAAAACTTGCCAAATTTCATCTCCACAATTAATTCCAATCCCTTCATCAAGAAACTTGTGCTTCTAAAAGCCCTTTGAAAAATAGAGAGAGATGAATATCATGTGAAAAACAAATCAAAACAATCAAAAGAAAAAGCCAAAATTGAAAAGAAAAAATTAAAGAAACAAAAAAAGCAATATCAAACACTCTCTCTCAGGGGTCTTTCTAATATCTCTATTGCGGCTATGGATGCTTGGATGGAAGTAGAGAAATTTCGCAATTAGAATCAAATGTATCTCTGCCGCAACTATGGGTGCCTCGATCGTAGTGGAGCAATGCATGAATTATAATTTCCTTCCATTTCAAAACTCATCAATTACCCATTTCAATCACACCTACATGTTGGCTTATGTTTTCATTCACTGTCTCATGGGTATTCACTTTAATCAATAATTAACTCTCTCTCTCACACACATGATCTCCATGATGCACATGATTAGTATGTTTCCTTATGTGGTATATACCTTGTTTAAGCTCCGTTTCAGCGCACTTGTTGTCTCATGTCTCATGTCTTCGGGCTCATCATGTGTTCACCAACACTTTGTTTCAAACCATGTTCATACATTTTTAGAACACTTTCACTCCACCCTTACAACCATGGAAATTTCATTTTTATGCTCTACTTCATTTAGAATGATCATCTATGGGACTCATCGCCTTCTGCATACCCTTTGCCTTATCATAATGTTTCATGTCATTTGCATTGCATCATCATCATTTTTCATGTCCTTTACATAAAATTATTTTCACTTTTCATGTTCTTTGCATTACGTTCATTTTATACACCCCACCATTCTTCATTCATCGTCTTTCACCCTCTCCTTGTCACCCTTTCAAATTATCCTAATCCAAATTTTTTCCTCGACTCGCCCATCTGAGTCACCCAATTCATCCCCATGCTTACCCTTCTCCACTTCCCAACTCTCTAAGCTAGCTAACCTACCCCTCCTAACCCAACCGAGTCACACCTATGAGTCGGTTTATCCTCACACATTGTTATAACCCCTGCTTCACCCTATCCATCCCCAGACTTGGTCACTATAAATACCAAGCTCACATACACCTCCATTCTCCTAGCATTCTTCCCCATCTCCCACCGATATCCTCAACCACTATTACCCCTCACTCACCTCGGCACACCACACCGACTCACCTGCCCACATCACATTTCCTAGTGACTATTCACCATCTCCGCTCACCCACCATGTCGATTTAGCTACTCAGACACCTTATCCAACATGCACCTTGCCCGCTTTGTTCCTCTACCCTTCCTTGCTAGCTCCTCACCCTCCTTGCTAGCTTGGCCAAGTCACACATTTGACTCATTGTCCTCCTCCCTTTCCACATGCTACCCATTGCTTGACTCAATTCCCTCGGTTGAATCACCCCTTCGGATCGGTCTCAACCTGTTTCCTTTGCATACTCTCCCGATTACCCCGACCCTACCCACCCGGTTGAGTTGCACTTGCGACTTAGCTCGCCCCAAATCTAGTCCCCATGCATCTTGCGACCCACACCTTCACCTCTCTATTGATACTTGTGACGCTCATCCTTCCTCCGTCTCGTGCCCCTTCCCCGTCGAGCTCAACACGACCGACCCTTTGTGCTTCCCCATCCCAACTCGATCCACGGTAGCAGTGTAGTGAGCCAACCTTTTTCAACTCTCATCCTTCACCCAACTTGATCTAGTTTTTAAACCCATGCATCCTAGATCACTTCATAATTCATCTGCGTTGAGTCATGCGCGTGACCCAAATCGTTATACTACCTTTACCTTCTTTAACTCTACTCTAACGAAATTGACCCTGGTTATTTTCTCACTCCTACACTCCCCTGCGATGTGATCGATTTCTTTCCTCTCCCATCACCGTAGCGACCCACCCCTAATGAGTCATGGTAGCGAATTACCACTAACCAACTCGAAAATCCATCATATCAAGCTCACTTTTCCAACTTTCCTAATACCCAGATTGGTGACCCAGGTCACCCAACTCGCCCCCAACTCATCGAGTTATCTTTCCATCTTGTCCTCTACTCCTTGCTTTCCCACCTTGCCCATCTCGCCCCAAATCATCAAGATCACTTTCCTAGCTCAATGACCCAACTCATTGAGCTCACTTTTGAATCTTTCTGGTTTGACCCGGCTTTCCTCCAATTCACCTTACTTCACCCGTTGACTCTGCTTACTCATGGCTCATCACGGTTCTCCTCTAGCTTTCTGCCTCACCTACGCCACATCGCTTGCCACCTCGTCTACACCATGTCACTCATCGCCTCGCCCACCTAACCTATTTGTCATCAACATACACTCAATCAACCCGCTCTCTTCACCCACATATTTTCAATGCCTCGCATCAAAATTAATAAATACTTAACATATGATATTCATTTATGCATGAATGGGGAAACCTTTTCATCATTTATGCTCCACGTTCCTTTGCCAAGGATCATTTTCTCTTATCTTCAACTACCACTTTTCATCCCGTGTTATCTTGGTATAACATGCGGCTCCCAAAACTATCCTTGAGGGGGAATTATGCATAACCCTTCTCATATTATTCTATGACAACTAATCAACATTAATCAAATAAATGACTCTATAGTCTATGCCTCTTTAAATCACCCTATCGATCCCTTCACAAAATCTAGTTGAATCCGACCCATTGACCACATTTCTAGGTGCCTGTTTATCCAAATAACCATATAAGATTGCGACTAGGAAAACCATTGTCATAGGGTTAGAAGACAACCATCGTCATAGGGTTAGACAACCCCCATCTCATATTCATTTTTTTCACAAAATCTTGCCTCTTACAACACGTAACCCAAAAGGGGTAAAATGTAGACACTAGAAAATGTATCTTGTGCATAAGGTCCCTCATTTAAAAACACCAAAAACATTATAAAAAAAGATCCCAAAAAAACCCCACAAAATGGGGATAAAATACAACTCACCACCTATTTACTAACCCTCACTTGCTCACATTTAATTATATCCATCCCATCTACCCATATGCATGCCCGATGCACTATGGACCCTATAATTGCACCCACATGTGTCTCATTCCCATATGCACTCCAATCTATAAAATCACCCTCTCACATATCGTTCCATCTCTCTTAACAACTATTGACATCTTATACTTGAGTTTTCTTGGTCCCTTTCTCGCATATCTCGTTTTTATGTCTTGAAAAGAGAAAGTGAAGGACAAAGGAAAAATACAACCTATTGTAACATTGTTTTAGCATAATGTCAACATAAGTGGGAAATGGAAGTGTGATTGGCTTGCAATATCTCAGTATGATTTTCGATGAATCATAACTGTGTTTGTCATGATATTTGAGTTAGGTATACTTGTCATTTTCATTTACTATTTTATCATTTTAATTAATAAAATTCCTTTTATCTCCTTAAAAGGGTTAGGGATTTGACTAAGATAGGTCCCCTAACCACCAAAAACAACTAAATGTTTTCAAGTGTGCTTGTGTGTAGGATTATATTCAGATCTGGAAGAGTTTTACCCACTTTATTCAATGAAAGAAACCACAATTTTCCTTCTCTTCACAATGGCAACATAATCCCATTTTGTTTTAGTAGCATTGATTTGGAGTTTTCATATTAACTAATCCATCTTGTAGGTGATCCAAATCTAGGCATACACGACTTATAAAAACATCATGTGTTTAGAGAGTATAATTTCTTATTTCTCTCTCATTCTTCTTTCCCCACCCTAGCTCTTCTCCTCCCTCAACCCCCTCTTCTCCACCCCTTTTCTATCCCACAAATTCTCTCCCTCATGCTCGACCTTTTAGATACATCTCCTTTGGTGTTTCCATCATACATGTCATGAGATAGAGGTTTCCCCATTTACGTCTAAAATATAGCTTATTTGAAGCCCAAAATTCAATTAAAACCCTCCATTTATATCCTCTCTATCAACTCTGCATGTTTTGTAGCAAAAAATAGTTTTTATTGCATCAACCAAAATTGTACTACCTCTTTTCAAAGTTGTAGTGGGAAATGGCATACATCATGATCTATGTAATAAGTAATGAAAGAGCGTTTAAATTTGGAAAGTGTTGGATCATGGTTCAAAAGCATGGATGATGAATTTTCTCAGAGATTCGACACTGGACTCGAGTTTAATGCACGTAGATGGGTAGAAGAGAACCTCTACCATGATTTATATGAAACTTTTTTCTATTGCTTCTCAATAGAATTGTATGAATGGCTCTCAACGATATGCGTCTAGATCAAGCTGGTATTATAGATCACGTGCGTGGAACCCAAGAAGAATACCGGAGGCTATAGGATGTAGATCCGAGTGCGGACTCGTGTTGTGGATAATTAGTGGAAAGTGTGTTGGCTAGCTACACTCACAAGTATGCTATTTCTACATATTCTTGTCCGGAAGTTGCTGAGTTTGAATTTATGTTTGGAGTCCAAAGGATCATTTCTACGTGTGATCCTCTCGATGAAGATCTTGATTGTTACCTTGAGTTTAGAGGCATTTTCAATGGCCGGCTAAACTGTTCTGAGCATTGGGAAAGGAAGCTAGGGTGGAGGAAGATGGCAGATATTACGACGAAGAAAGAAAGGGAGGAGAGACGACTCAAGTATAGTGAAGCACGTGAAAGGGATATTGCTAGACAACATGAGGTTGCAAGTGTGATGGATCTATGGAGGTAGACGTTGCGGGAAGGAGTTGAGGTTCATGCAGAGGACGTGGAACCTGAGTAGTCTGTGCTACCCCATCTTGGCAAGTGCGTAAGAGAAACCCCTTTAGCTTCTGATGAGAGTTCATCACGTGGAGAGAGAAGAGTCATTGGCACATATCTGAACCCACCTAGTGACCAAACCCTAGCGCTTGGTTTTCCAGATCAAGGAAGGAGTATCGTTGACCCAGTTGGTATCAGTGGAAGTGACAGATCTGTGCCTAGGAGATACAATTTTTCATTTCCCACTTCTATGGCTACGCATATTCTAGTATTCAGAGGAATTTTTGGACAAGGAGCAATTACACAAGCCTTCGGTCTCGTGTCTAGGAGTGGTGTGGGGTACACTAGTGGTAGTGGGGCATTATCACAGACCATCGACGTGTAGTTCAATGGAACCTTGGGGACACTTGGCATAACCACTACAAGACCTAGTGGACTTGGTGGATCTGGTGGGTCAGGAGGAATAGGACCTGGTGGTTCTGGTGGATCTGGTGGGTCAGGAGGAACAAGACTGTGGATGGATCTGGTGGCTCGAGAGGCACATGACCAGGATCCAGTGCGGAGGAAACACTGGAGGGAACCAAGGCTTTGGCTTAGAGGACAAGGGCCCCAACCACCCCCTCAAGTCTTCTTTGAAATGTCTTTACATTTTCCAGATTACAGAGGTATTGAAGATGTTGCAGAACATGTTCACAAGTGTGAGCTGCTATGGCATGTAAAGGGGATCACAACACCGAGCGGAAGGTAAGCCAGTTTGCAATGACGTTGCAGGGGCATGCGTATAATCGGTATAGGAAATATGAACCTCATCAAACAATGGTGGATTATACTTCTTTAAAGAATGCCTTCTTGGAAGAATTCCACATTCCTGAGTTTGAACAGAAGAGCATCAGTGCCCTAAAGAAAATTCAACAAGGAATGGCAGAGAGTGTGCGGGAATATGATGCACGCTTTAAAACTCTCTTATCTAAGTTATCATATGATATTCACCCTTCACAACATGCTCAGTGGTTTTTTGGAGGGTTTATCACTCCTTTTAGGAGAGATTTATCTTATAAAACTTTCATAGACCCGCGTGAGGTGTTAGAAGTTGCTTTGCATGCCAAGGCTATTAGAAGTGTTAATACTAGTATTAGCTCATTTTTGGAGGCTTAGATTGCTACTATGGCTAAGTAGCTAGAAAATTTATCTGGTGAATCAGCCCATGAGACTCGCAGTTGTATATGGTGTACATATTGTGAAGTAGAGGGGCATGTTAAGGATAGTTTCCCCTAGAGGATAGTACACGCCGTGATAATAGACTTGTGAAATTTTCATGGGGACCATGATGCAAGTAGATGTCCCTTGTTACAACACGCAATTCAAAAGAATGTGTCTTGCTACTATAAGATATGCACCTCTACAACCCATGATACTAAGGATTGTAGGATTATTGACTAGATCCATGAGGCCATTGATCATGGGGTACACCAGACCAGCATTTTCAGTAGTTCTAAAGGTGATGATTGCCGTTATGAGGAGTGCGCAGATGGAGGCGCGCACGGAAAGGGGATTTCACGGAGGATTCCATGGTCATGGTAACCGTAGAGGAGGAAGAAGTGAGTTCCCATGTGGAACCTGTTTTAATTGTGGGTCTACAAAGCATTACAAATGAGAGTGCCTAGACCTATTGCAGTGCTCATGGTGCGGGAAGAAACATAAGTATGAGGAGTGCCTGAGTTGTTTGAGCACATGAATCAACAACAACGGAAAGATAAGGGCACTGTAATGGTAAGCATTAAGAAGACAAACACACAATGGATGCCATGGGTAACATGTGATGTAGGCTTAGAACTTGTTTTAGTAACAACAAGAGTAGAGGCCGCACAAAAAAGGAAATACCAAGGCAGAGGACTCTGGTTTCAAGAGAAGAAGTGGTACATGGAAAGTACCCAGATCCTACTCATCAGAAGGAGGTATATCAAGATACCATGGATGTCATTTAGAGTTTACAAGGAGAAATCTAGTGTCTAAAGGAGCAGTCTAGGAGGGAGGAGAAAAGGAGGAAGGTCGAGGTGCCAAGAGATGACTTGGATGAGGTCAAGGAGGTATGTAAAATGCTAAGGCAAGAGAATGTTATTCCCTTGCTAGGGGCATGGTTGAGAGAGAAGGTACCACATGCCGAGAGAAGAGTGTGAGAGGTAGGTCTTGCATGTAAACCTCCCCTCATAGCCTTGACTATGATAGGGAGATCACGTTAATTGCATTAGTGGATGGATGACTACGAGAATATCCTCATTGACACAAGCGCGGAGATCAATGTTCTAACCTTAGATGAATGGCATTAGATGGGAAGACTTGCATTACAGACCATCTTCGAATGTGCTGTATATGGAAAAAAAAATGAAGGAAATGCCCATCGGTGTCTTAAAAGATGCAACTATCACCATTCAGGGAGCTAAGTTTACTGGGGACTTCAAAGTCTTGGTGCTCGTTGAGGAAGACAATTTCCCAGCATTGCTTGGGAACCCATGGTGTTATAAGAACAATGCGGATCTTTGGTTCAACAAGGGTTACATCAGCTTTGAAAATGAAGAGGAATGAGTCATCATACCTTTGGTTGATGGGAAGTCAACATCCTATACTGAACCTTTGGGAGAGGAGGTCTTGGATAGAATATATGTGCGCTCAATCAGGGATCCAGAGATAATCCATCCTACCGACGGAGTTATCCAGTTTGAGGATGCTCAGTCGGTAAGTGACACCACTAGTCTAGCATGTGATAATTGGGCATGTGGACCTACGAATTGATCGGATGGCATTTGAGAGGATCGGTGACAAAGGTGACAAAGGTGCACATAGTACGATGCCTAGGAGGAAAAGAGCTACCTAAGTACTCAGGAGAAGCCTCCCCTGAGGTATTTTTATAGAAAATGGAAGCGCAGTGGAAGAAGGAAAATGAATGAAGGGGGATTCTAAGTTACGTCCTACTAAGAACTCACTACGCTACTGGTGTGGGAAACCATCGAGATAATCTCTTGGAATGGCACGAAGTGAGAATTTCCTTCGTTGTTCATTTCTTTAGAAGTAATGCGCCCACCACCATAAAAGACTACCTTGGTAAGGAGCCCACCTCTTTCCACATCCAAGCTTGTGAGAGAACCTGGAGGGAAGGCACGAAAGCTTTGCCACCATCCCTCTGGGTACACAAACTATATTCTACACTACAGGGTTACACGTGTGCATGGTACATCCACTCTAAGACACACCGCCAGATAGGGAATTGGCAAGAGCTAGCGGCTGACCTCGTTTGAACATTTGAGTATCAAAGTACCAAGCCATCAGTTAATAAGGCATTGCAGGTTGTCAAACGCCTTACCATGGGGGATAGTACCATGATAGAAGATAGGCTGCTAGAATTACTTGGTGAGCCAGGTTTGGAGGTGTAATTTAAAGAAGAGGAAACAAGAGGAGGTTCAACTTGAGTGTGCGTGTGTGAAAAAGGAGAAAGGAAAGCTTATATATGTGATTGATGGGGAGGAAGCAAAAAGCTTGGATGTTAACCATTCCATAGGGACATGCGAGGTAGTGGACAATGTTGATACTCACACGCGTGCCTACCATGAACCTTTAAAAACTAAAAAGGTTAACATTGGCTTAGGAGAAGAACCTAAGGAAGCTATCATTGGAGATTACTGGCTAGAGAAGGAAGTCTCTAAGATCATTGATCTTTTGCATGAATTTGAGGATTTATTCCCGCGCAGGTACTATGAGCTCAAAGGCTTCCACCATTCCTTGGGGGAGATGAGGATAAAGCTGAAGGATGGTGCGTGCTTGGTCAGGAATATACCCTACTAGATGAATCCCAATTTACGCATGAAGGTAAAGGAAGAGTTAGAAAAAATGATAGCATCTGGGATCATTGAAGTTGTTGAAGAATCGAGTGGATAAGTCCAATGGTAATCAGCATCAAGAAGGATGGGAGGATTAGGATCTGTGGATTATAGGGAGCTGAACACAGTTTGTGTCATCGATCCTTTTCCAACCCCCTTCACTGAAGAAATTTTGGAGGGAGTCATTGGGCGTGAAATCTATTCCTTTACGGATGGATTTTCGGGTACCACCAAGTCCGAATTACAAAGGAAGACTAGAGAAGACAACTTTTGCCATTGAATGGGGAAGTTTTGCATACATGGTCATGCCCTTTAGGTTGAAGAATGTGCCTACTATTTTCTCAACGCATAGTGGTACAGGCGTTCCAGACTTCATCCATAAATTTCTCCAAGTTTATTTGGATGATTGGACGGTGTATGGGCTAGTAAAAGACCATTGTGATAATTTGAGGTTGATGTTTGAGAGGTGTCGGCAGTTGAGGATATCCCTCAACATTAAGAAGTGTGTCTTTGCTACCCCCTTTGGAACGTTATTGGGGAATATCATATGTAAGGAGGGCTTGCTAGTAGATCTTACCAAGGTTGCAGTTATTGTGGATTAGGGGGAGCCTACTAGCCAAAGTGCAGTGCGTGGGTTTCTTGGACACGTGGGCTACTATCGAAGTTCATCAAGGGGTATGCCAAGATCTCCACCTTTAGAAGAATTTCTCAGACATAAAAGTGCCTTCCATTGGGGAAAGGCATAATAGAGGGTGTTTGACACATTAAAGGATAGGCTTGTCACCGCGCCTATATTACATTTTCCCTCTTGGGATAAGCCCTTCCATGTTCATGTAGATGCCTCTAAAATGGCCATTGGGGTAGTACTTACACATCCTGGTGAGGGAATTGTTGATCACCCCTATGCTTTACAAGTAGGAAGTTGACACCAGCAGAGCAGAATTATACTACGACTAAGCACAAAGCATTGTCAATGATCTATGTGCTTCACAAGTTCGAAGTATCTACTGAAACTCCTTTATCTTCTACACTGACCACATGGCATTAAAGTATTTGGTGAACAAGCCCATTCTACAAGGGCATATGTTGGTGGGTGTTGTTATTTCAAGAGTTTGAGTTCATGGTAGTTGTGAAGCTTGGAAAGAGTAATTGTGGACCTGATCATTTGTCAAGAATTAATTCAAGGGAGGATGCACAGAGCATTGAAGAGACTATGCCATATGCACAACTATTTAGGTTGTGGTGCGTGCCCTCAGATTTGGAGGAAATTGTAGTATTTCTAAAGGAAGGTGTGGCATTGGAAGGGATAAAGACATTAGAGAAAAAGCAACTAGCCATACATGCCATGCACCATGCCCTACATGTTGATCAGTGGGGACTTATACAAATTAGGGCATGATGAAGTTTTGCGTAGGTGTGTACTAGAGCATGAGCGCCTCACCATCATAGAGGAAACACATGGGGAAGTGCAGGTGGACATTATGTAGGTGATGCCACCACACGTAAAATATTAATGGCAAGATTATGGTGGGAAACTCTGTATAAGGATTGCAAGGAGTATTATAAAGCATGTGACCATTGTCAACATGTTGGCAAGCCAGGAAGGAGAGATGAAATGCCTTTGCGCCCTATCCCTAGCACTAGAACCTTTTGAGAAATGGGCAATAGACTTTGTAGGCCCTATTGCACCAGCAACACATAGGACTGGATCATGCTACGTAATCACTTGCACGGACTATTTGACAAGGTGGGAAGAGGCGGACCCAACTAAAGACTACACAACAACTACAACAACAAGATTTTTGTGGGAGAACATTATCACAAGGTATGGATTCCCTTTAAGTTTAACCAACGATAGGGGTACACATTTCTTGAATGAGACCATGAGGATCCTATTAGCAGAGTTCATGGTGGCTCATCACAAAGACTACACCTTATCACCCACAAGCAAATGGAACCGTGAAGCATTTAACAAAATACTTGAGTCATACCCTGAAAAAATTTGTGATGTCGGAAGACAAGATTGGGATGATAAGGTATCAGCCGTATTATGGGCTTATAGGACAACTTATAAAATATTGAATAAAGCCACACCATTTCAATTGGTGTTTGGTGCGGAAGCTGTTTTTTGCCAATTGAGTTCATGTTACCTTCTCTGAAATAGAGCGTAGTGGGCTAGGCTGATGAGAAAGTGCTAGAAGAGAGAATTAATGAATTGATGAAGCTGGATGAAATATGATCACTCGCCAGGTGGAGCCAAATAGTAGAAAAAGCAAAGAAAAAATCATGGCATGATCACCACATTAGGAACAAGAAGTTTGAGGTTGGGCAGATGGTCTTACTGTATGATTCTAAGTTTCTGCAACACCACCTGGGAAGTTAAAGGTCCATTGGTTAGGTCCCTATATAATCTTGTACATCCTTGATTCGGGCACGTGCTAGTTATAAGTGCTTTGGATGGAATGAAATTTCTGGACACTTCAATGGGAGTAGGTTGAAGCCCTACTATAAATAAGGCTTCTTGGTGTTTGTAAATAAGGCAGTTTTTCCAGATAGTTTAGAATTTCCTTTATGCATTTTCCTTTCTTGTGTTTCCCTTTTGTTGTTGTTTTTTTTTTTACGCCTTGGGCACCGGTAACCTTGTTACTTTTTGAGGTTTTGAATGTGCAGAGGACCACATCATTTTAAGTGTGGGGTGGAGTGATGTGAAGGAAAGCGTGGGTAAAGTGCCAAGGAGGATTGTGTTGAAAAGCCAGTTGAATGGCCCTGTTGAAAGAGGTGCATGAAATAAAAGGTAGAAAATAATGGTTAGTGTCAAGATAAGGCTACTTTCAGATCCCACATACAGAGGAGGAAGAAGCACATAAACAACACGAGGTAGGTGAGAGAAAAAATCATGATAGAAGAAGTGCCTTCGGCGTTGGTTACACACGCATAAGAGTCTCCTGTCAAGATGGATTGGTTACACGCCAGAAGGTTGGAAGATTGTCCACGTAGGGTTAGGTGCGTGAGTTAGGGCACAAAATTCAGGCTTTGTTTGAAAAATCCACATTAAACGTTAAAAGTATGGTGGTAGGTGAAGTAGCATTTAATGCTTAAAAATGGGAAAAACTATAAATAAAGGTTCAAACATTTCATTTTTCTCACTTTGCGTATATGAAGAGGAGCTTTTGTGAACTAGGGTTTCCAGAGTTGATCCATGCGAAGAAAAATTACAAGAATTTGAGCATGAGTGACCAGTTTGGATTTACAAACCGTAAAAGGAAGTGATTCACGGGCATGGGAAGAGTTGTGGAGAAGCATCGTCTAGTGAAAAGAGGTTCCAGTTAGGGTTTGACATCTAGGGCACGGGTCAGAAAAGAGTTTCTTCACCAGTTTGAGATCTAAACTTGGAAAGGGGTAGTAAAACAAAGCAAGTGAAAGAAGTTGAAGTGTTAACATAAACAATGGCACCCAAGAAACTAGTTGGCACACCTAAGAAGGGAAAGGGCAAGGGCAAGAGCAAGCAACAAGACACTGTCATGGGTACAAATGAAGAGTGGTACGCAGAAATGTAGTACCCAGATAGAGTATTGCTTGGGCATGAGTGGGAGTCCCATTTAAGAAATATGTCAATAAATGATTACAATCATCATTCAAGCACAATCGAGAAGGAAATGGCATTGGAGTTAGTGTGCACCTTGATGAATAAAAGGACACCAAAGGGTTTGCCCATCTATAATGATGATGTAAAGTGAAGATGGAGAAGTCAAGATTATTGCAACTCTTTGAGTTTCCCTACTTTGGGAAGCCTGAGTGCCTATATCAATGGTTGATGTCGCGTGTGCACGAAGATTACTTTCACTTCGTCAGGGTGCAAGATGTGCATTACCCCTCAACTTGTTTCACATTTCACAAGCCTCATTTATGAAGGAGAAAGTTTGGAGGAAGACCTAAGCGAAAAGGAGGCAATTAAGGAAACCATCACTGCTTTTTTGCGTACAAAAAGGGGTCGAGGTACTTTGATATCACGGACATCAAGGACCCGGTGATGAAGATGGCCACACACCTTGTGACAAAGTTAAATGGCCAGGAGAGATGGACCTAGGTAAACAAGGCCTGGTTGAATGTTTGTAGGAGGATTTCGAGAGGGCACCATCTACAACTTTTCTGCATTCATCACGAGATGAGATTGTCAATAGCAGCAAAAGGAAGGTGATAAAATCCTTTTTGGTAATGTCCTATTAACCATTGTATTCTCAAAGATTGGGGTGTTAGATGTAGTGGAAAAATTTGTGGGAGTACCCTGCTGAAGACCCTTCACCCGCAAAGAGGTTTGAGAAGTACACCTGTGATAGTATGATGGCCATGCATAAGGCGCGCCTGAGAAGTGGTACATGCACCTGAGGAACGCGTTTAGGGAGAATGGAGGATCCCTGAACAACTGCCAGTGACCACCGAGGGAGAAGTTGAGTTTGTTGTACCAACATTTCTGCCTCGGTAGATTTAAACTGATGGATGAGACATGGAGCCCATGGTGCAAGCTCCCTTTTGCGTTCACAGCTCAACACTTCCAAGTGGGAGTGAACAGTTCAAAGAATCCAAGAAGTTGAAGTTGGACCTTGGTAATCTAGACCGGGACCACAGAGAAATGCACAAAGGGTTGGTCTACCCCAACAAGTGTGCATACGTGGAGAAGTACATGTCGCATGAGGTCCAAATGATGAGACCCATGAATTTTCCCATTATAGGAGGGACCATGGCGTGAGTATACCTCCGCATAAGACCCAAATTTGAGAAGGGCACGTATTTGGAGAATGAGGTGTCCATACTTGAGGACCCAACTGGTAGGAAGAGACCCACACCTGACCAGGAAGAAGGAAAAAGAACCAAAGGAGAAAGTACCAAGTGTAGTGAATACACAGCAATATGTACCCTTGGGAAAAGCACTAGAACAAGTATGTATTCGTGTAAGAAAAATTCCATAGTCAAAGAAAAGACTTGAGCCAAGGATCCATTTGTTAGATGAGTCATCGAAGAAGAAGAGACAAAGTCACCTACGCTGGAATCCCCGGTTGGAAAGAAGCAGAAGATGACGGAGGAGTCGGATTCTGAGTACACTGAGAGCTTGGGGGCCTACCAGGGTGAAAGGGATGATGATGAGGAAGATAAGCCTGAGGTAAACCAAGAACAACCTATGTTCAGTGTACATGACTCAGAGGAGGGAGAAGGAGAGAAGAATGAGTACATCTTCACGTGGAGAGGGCAGCCAGAGGGGGAAGGTGCCCGAGACAAGGAAGGGAGCGAAGAGGTAAATAAGGAGGCAGAAAGAGAGGTTGAGAAGGTCATTGAGACCTTGGTAGAAGAGGGGTTGGAACACAACGTTGAGCTGGTAATGAATGAGGATAAGGAGGAGAGCGGGGAAAAGGACCACGGCAGCACTGGAGGCCCCACTTTAACTATAAATATTCCTAAGGGCACGTGCACGGGAGGAAAGCATGCGTGGAGGAGGAGAGGCCATGGTTGGGTTATATTGATGACCCCAAAAAGTGTTGCATGCATGGTTCTAAAGCACGGTTCCAGTAGAGGGGCTCCTGGTAATGTCATATTTTGATAAGGAGGCTGCATACCCATGACAAGGAAGATGCTCTCATGGGCATTTGAGTCCCATCTTGATGAGCTAGAATTTGAAGTAAGCCATGGGGAAATAATAACATTGTCGAATCAAAAGGAGACAACCCATTGGTGAATGCTCAACAGCTCTCAGATGAACAACTGTGCAATGCGCTCAACAAGGTCTTTATTGAGGTCGAAGCTAGACTCTTTGGGTGGAATGATAGAATCAAAGATCTGGAGGATGAACTGGAGAAGAAAGAGGAAGAGCTAGCTATGGGGACAAAGGAGCTAAGTCAAGAAAAGTTGATCAGTGCCCAGTTGCAGCATGAGTTAAGGGACAAGAGAAGGCAAGAGTACGTAAAGTATACAAAAATGTGGAGTCCATTACAGATGCAATAGTGTTGAAGCATCCAGGACCTAGCACCTCCCGCACGGAAGTATGCATCTTCCCTAGAATGCCTAGAGGACTTAACAAGAATCCTCACCATGGAGAGGTAGCTGCTAGCCTTAGAATTTGCAGAAGAAGTGATTGCACATTTAGAAAAGGAGGATAAATTGAAGGTCATGGCGCTCATAGCTGAATACAACAAGGTCCTTGCTGATGTAAAGATTGCTTCTCAAATACCGAGGCCACGTATGATAAGCTATGCGGATAGAGATAAAGTGGCAAACATGCTTGGTCACCAATGATGAAGAAGAACTTAAATATTTCTAGGAGAAGAAAAAGGGGAGTAGAGCGAGAGAGAAAAGATCCTAGCCGAGGTAGAAAATAAATCAGAAGCTATTGAGGCCTTACGGGGCTCAATTAAAAACCGCTAAAGGAACTATACCCACAGATTACATGAAGGATGGATGCGTTGGAGGATATAGGCAAGGAGTTAGAGAAAATTGTTGACACCATGAGTGCCCAAGGGGATGGGTTGGGTTTTGATCAGGTGAACACCTTAGTAGGTGATCTTTTCCAGAGAGCACAGAATGAGGTCGATGCTTGGAACAATCTGGAGGCCGACTTGCAGAAGAACTTTCCTCTCTTATTGATTTAAGTAGCATCATTCCCCATTCTTCCTTCTTTTCCCATTCTTTGTCCCCTTTATTGTGTATTTATTTATTCTTTGAGGAAGTTTCTAAGGGCGGAGAACAGGTAAAGTGTGGGGTGATGTTGGGCCCCTGAAATATCAACTAAGTCCAAAAAGGGCGCATAGGCACACACGGTTGAAAAAGTGTGCAAGATAAGGCACGCAGGGAAGGGTTCAAGTAGGGTTTTGGTAGAACCCAAGATGTGCGCCCGGAGCAGAATCTAGGACTTAGTCATTTTCGACCTATCGGGTGGACGTAAGAAAACGTGACCGGGTGGATAAGGTGTCGAACTTGGTGACAAGGTGGTCAAGGAATATGCCCATGCATTAGAGGCTTTTAGAAGGACATCGTGGCAAGGTGTGGTGAGCTCGGCTTGGAGGAAAATGTTCCCATGGAGGACCACTCTTAGACACTTGGCGACAGATCTGAGGCCGCAGATGAATGAGTTGGCAGTTCAGGAAGGCTATATATACAAGTGCCTATAGAAGCAAAGGGAGATGAAATGGATAGAGGGCAGAGCTCTGCAGAAATACTTGCAAGGACTCTATTAGCTTGGGTAAATAAGTGTAGGAAAGGATGTATCAAGGGTTTGGGAGTTATAAATTTTCTTTTGAGGGCCTAGTTATATGAATCTAGTTATAATGCATGACTACGGTCTGCCTTCTGTGACATTCTGTAATGGGCCTAATGAATGTAATGAGGTTACCAGTTTATGTGAATATGAACATTAATGGTTTTGATGCATACATCCTTCTTCATATCTCTTTTTCATTTATGTTTATGAACTAAGTATGAATGCTTGTACAACTTCCTTTCTGTTTTGGTGTAAGTTCTATAATTTGTTAAGCTCTTTCTGTCTGGAATGACTGCAAGGATCTAGAAGCCATTCTGAGCTCTATGGTGCTTGTATGTCTTATTCCCTCTCAAATCTCTTAAACTTGGAGCATAGATGATGTTTCCCACTAAAATCACATAAAAGAGACTCGGCACTGCGCGTGCCTCGGGTGAGCGCCCATCGCTTGATGAGTGATAGGCCGACATGCATGGGGTTTCTTTCCTTTGTGATGGGTATAAAAATGACTACATCTATCAAATACATCTGCATCATCCTTGTGAGGATTCAAGCATGAGACATAACATACAACATGACAGACCAAGAGGTGGTTACGAACCCTAGTGTCTCTGACAAAGATATGTCGATCGAATGTTTGTTGTATTGACAACCATGGGATGTACACAATGTATGAAAATAACCCATATGTGCTGGATTTTATTCTGACTATGCTTTAGAAAACTATTTTTGAACATTACATAATTGATTGTATTGTAAAGGTTTGATTGGCCTTTTGTGAATGTGGTGCAAGTTTTATCATACATAGAATTAAAGATAATCTAGGGTTTATTTATGGCTTATAATGTATTATTTAACCATGGGAAACAAGGCTAGACTTTTTAATTTTTGATGCCCATAAAATAAAAAATTGTCGATGGTTTAGTCCTTTCAAGTGGTTGTAAATTCAGATTTTTATATACAATTTTTCATGGTTCTTTCACATAGAAATAAGTTTTATATTTTCAAAGATAACATATATATTTATCAAGGAATATTTTAAAAATTATTAGATTTTCTATTTCAACATTTTTACTAGTCATATATGATTAAAATCACAAAAATGACCTAGAAGCCATCAATTTCTAATCCTAATGGGGAAGTACCTGATCTTGCGGCTAAACACACCTATGAAACAACTATGTTATAGAGATATATGGCAATACATATACATACTTGCCCCATCCATCTTTTCGTAATTATGACTTAGAAGAGATATAATATTTATTTTAAAAAATGTTTTAATGACTCAAAGTTTATTAATTTAAATTTAGAAAAATTTAATTATTTTCTCTTTTAAAGCACTAGGGAGATTTTTATTTCCATCTACAGAGAACGGAAGGGGTGGAAGCTTAAATTTTTTCAAACTATTCGGTTAGGTGTGCGAAATCATCTGCAAAAGGATTTTTTTGCAAAAGAGTATGTAAAACTCAATATTTTGATTTTTCTATGTTTTTTTGATAATTTTACGAGAAAATTGTAAAATCAAAATATTTCAAACTATTACGAGTTTTGATTTGAAAACTAGTCAATTTATCTATTTCTAGGATAGAATTAGTGAGCAATAGGAATTTTTAAAAGCATTTATAACTTTTCTTATTTAATTATTTTTGTGAAAAACTGCCTCTAAATGACTAGTCTACAACAAGTCTTTGTTGGTGTAGGATATTTACCATGCACCTATTTAAAGTACATGGGATTCCTCCACATAGGTGATTCACCATGTTTAGGTGTCCTAGGGTGTCATTATGGCCTTACACACGTCATAGAGCATCATAGGAGTTACATTTGATTGGCTATTCCAGGAATGTAACTCCCACCTCTTGATGGCTACATTTGTGGGGGAGTTACACACCCCACTACTATATGTACACCTTTCATCTTGAGTAATGGAATGGAATAAAGTATGGGATTTGAGCCATTTTTCCCTTAATGCATGCACATTGCTCTCATGGGTGATTTCTTGCTTCGATCTTGAAGCTACATCATTTTGCGGTTGAGTGCAACGTTTTGATGCTCATGGATTCCCTCCAGATCTTTGTCATTCCTCTGACATGGTATCGAGCTCAGGGATCGAAATCGTATTAAGTTCGCAATAGTTGCTTACTGCTCACCGCCTCGTAGTTTCATGTGCAAGTTCTCATTCTTGCATGTGCTTTACTTGCATTTTCAAGGGTTATGGTGTCTTGATGCAGTCTCAATTTACAGGTTTTGAGGTTGCAGATTAGCTTTCCTACCAGTGTTGAAGTTCTTTAAATGGGTCTTCAACCGTTCGGGTGTTATCTCCCCTTGTTGTCCTGGCTCGTGCCGTGTTCATTTACAAATTTCTGCTTGTATTGGCTTGCACTCACCCAGTTACTTTTGTTTGACTTATGCTTCTAACTTGACAACTTAGTTTGTAGTGGTTTACTTGTGCACCAGGTTTTGTTGGTAGCTTGGCTCCCATCCTTGCGAGATCCTGGTTTTTTTGTTGGCTCAAGTTTTTGTTTTTTAGCATGTATCTAGCTCAAAGCTCCATGCATCCATTTTCACTATGCATTAAGTCTTTGGTTCGCATCTTAAATTGGCTGTTCGCAGCTCTGCAACTGTAACTCGCTCATACCTTAATTTTGTGTGGTCGTTCTCAAGCCACCATTGCTAAGGATTTTGTTTGACTTGCTTCTACATGTGCTCAACTCACGCGCACCCCTGCCGAGCCTTGATCCACACTTACCTTTCTCTTGGTGGTCTTCTCTGCATTTGCTTGGGGCCCTTGTTATGTTGCTGTGGTGGTGAATCTCTGCACAACTGTCACCCAAACCATTACAACGTACTTGCAGCCTGAATTCTACTCTGTGCACCCTACTAGGGATCCTTACCATTATCTGAATCTCTCTTCTAGTGCATGGACTCTGCACCGGACTCCTCCTTAGACATCTCAGACACTGCGTTGTCGATTTTTGTGGCTCCCTCCCACGTGGAGGTTTGAAGTTTTTTTACCGTTTCACTACCAGGTCAACACCTCTTCTGGTATCTGACATGTGGCTTCATGCATTAACCATAGTTCGGTTATAGCTAGGACGCATCAACTACCTGCTCCCCAACATTGACTAGGATCAGCTCGTGACCAGCTCGACCCGTGCATCACCCAGCTGGGTAGACTACAACTCAAAGGCTCTATCAAACCAACTCGGTCCAAGAAATATTTACAGCTTTCGGTCCATGCTCATCCATTCCCTTTTAGAAATTGTTTAGAGGTAAAAACAATCCCTCGTTTTTAATGTTTTGAGGAAAAACATTCATTATGGCATTGTAATAATTTTTAGGCTCTAATTTGCTTGTTTTATTGTCCTTCCTTCGAGTGTCAAAGACAAAGGGTGAGGTCCGGGGTTGGAAGGAGGCTAATTCCCCCTCACAAGCAAAACAAACCCTACTTGAAATTTGATGTCATTTCCAACGAGTACCCACATGACACCCTTTGTACCCATTTTAGGAACTTTTTAAATAAGTTTACAAAGTTCATTGACATTTTCCATCAGTTGCGGGAATTGTATTTTTGCTATAACTTTTGACTCGTTGCTTGGTTTTGAGTGCTTCTTTAGTCAAAGTTGCATGATTTTTGCACATTACGTGATGAAATTGTTAGTTTTGTAAACACACTACCTTATAAAGTTTCACATTCAGGGGGTCAAGAGTACTCTTGGGGTTTCACACGCAGATGCATTATTGGTCAAGTCTGATGTCTTGCTTTTGTGCACCTTGCACTTTTAATTCCGCATCATGGAGGTTCTCTTTCCAGACTTGAGCATTATAGGATCACTTTATAGCCTCCACCACTTCTCACCGGGAGAGGGAACTATTTAGTTTGGCATGCTTCCATGGAACGTTACTTCGCTCATGAGGGTCTTTCACCCTTCTTACTTGGGCCAGTTCCTACACCCACTGATCATCGTTGTCTTGAAGAATTTCTTGACACTTGCGACCATGTTTTTGGTCACTGATGATGCATGTCTCCAGATCTCTCTGGTTTCATGTGGCAGACTCAGATCCACCCCACCATGTCTGGAGCATTCTTTAGTCCCTCTATGGAGACCCTTCACATACTGCTACCATTGTTGTTGTTGTTGTTGATCCACTTGTCTCCTCTTATTCTTCATGCGATGATAGTTCCACTGACACAAGACTCACTTGGTTCTACTTCTGATGATGAGGATTGTGCACCCAGTTTTGATGTCGAGAGTACTACAAAGGACTCTTCTCCTCCTTCTCTCACTATTCTAGAGAGTGTTGACACATCCCACATCTCATCAGATATCGAGCAGATCTCTATTCAATCTCATACAGTCATCACACCCACCTCTTTTCCACCTTTAGTGTGTGAGGCCCCTTCCACTCCTTTACCTTCATTAGATGACTCATACCTATCTGACATCGCTCTTTTGTTTGTTGAGCCCCCTCATTGGGATGAGTATTTTCCTGACCTTAGTCGTCTTTTCGCAGAGTACACTTGTGATGTACTACAGTTCCTCATCCATCTACAGGTATTTCAAAGGAGTTCATCATCTCCGTTGTTGGGAGTGCCCCTTCTAGGAATCTTACCACTTCCACTTTTCCGGAGACCTTCATTGATCCACCCTTATTTGTGGATCCATTTTCTATTGTGGGGATGTTTTGTTGCCTTCACATTAGTTGGACATCCTTTCTATAGGTGTTCACCCTTCATACTCTGACAGTTCTGCACTTGTGACATTACCTTTGGTTCCTTTGCACTCACTTGCTAGACCTATGTCACACTTTTGTGGACCAAACTTAGAGTTCTTCGTGTTTCGCCTTGGTTTCCTTTCCTTCATGGAGTGGGAAAACTTCCAACACGTCATTTCTATCCTTCCTAAGGGTAGGCACACAGTTTGGTGTGGATGGCTCTTCTTCAGCCAGAGGTAGAGGATCTTGTGATCGACATTATTTTGGGAGACCTCCTAGAGCTGCAGAGTTCAAATCCATCCATGGCATCTTCTGCATTCCTCTCGTCTCCCTCTTCTTCTCTCTTCTTCTTCTTTTTGAGAGATTGCCTCTTTGTACATGGGTACCTTTATAGGCTCATCTATGGTTGGGACCCATCTTTGGCATCTTTCTTAGATTAGAGAGTGGACTTGTCTCTCTTTTGGGGGGGTTTTCCCACTGGTTTTCTCCTTTTACTCCACTTTTTGAGAGTTTCTTGTATGTGGGTACCTCATCAGGCTTGTTGCCGGGACCCACTTCTCCTTGTTTTCATCTATGTGTCCACCTAAGCTATGCTTCAGGGGGTGTTGGTGTAGGATATTTACCATGCATATATTTTAAGTACATGGGATTCCTCCACATAGGTGATTCACCATGCTTAGGTGTCCTAGGGTGTCATTATGGCCTTACACACGTCATAGAGCGTCATAGGAGTTACATTTGACCAGCTATTCCGGGAATGTAACTCCCACCTCTTGATGACTACATTTGTGGGGGAGTTACACACCCCACTACTATATGTACACCTTTCATCTTGAGCAAGGGGATGGAATAGAATATGGGATTTGAGCCATTTTTCCCTTAATGCATGCACATTTCTCTCATGGGTGATTTCTTGCTTCGATCTTGAAGCTACATCATTTTGCAGTTGAATGCAACGTTTTGATGCTCACGGATTCCCTCCGGATCTTTATCATTCTTTTGTTGCCGATTAGAAAAATTGATAACAAAAACTTTGGTTACATCTATGAATATCATGATCTAGATAAAATTGTACTTATGAAAGAAACAAGACCAAAAGAATACCCTAAAGACTATGATAAGAGACATAGAGAAACATTAATGTTGCTAAAATTTTCGGTTGCTAATAATTTGACTCCGAAAGTTAGAAATGCAACTAGTGCTTTGGATTTGTGGAAAAGTATAACATCGAAGTATTAGGCTCAGAATCGGTAGGGAAATGCACTTTAAAAATTGATTATTTTCCATTAAAATGTAGGAGGGTGCTTTGATCTTTGAATTTTTGTTGGAGTTGAAGGACAATTGTCATTAAGCGAAAGTAGAGGAAAATCTTGTAGATGACCAAGACTTTATTTTTTTGGTACTGCAAAACTTAGTAGCATCATCGACTCATTGCATGTGATTGCAAAGATAAATGAGATTGATTTTGAGAATCTTTTTATACTTATCATGTAGAAAGAGAGAATAAAAACTCATGTAACTTCCTCGACATCAATGGCTACGAAACTGCATTCATGACACAATCAAATGAAATAAAAAGAGTATAATGCTAGTGGTTCTCCAAAAGAATCCTCTAATAGTAATGTAAGTACTTCTAAGTAGTCTACATGGAAGTGTTTTTATTACTGAGGAACCATGTCATGCGAATAAAGATTGTCGTAAATGACAATATGATTTAGAAAATAATTGAAAGAAGTCACAATTTTCAACTGTGGCTGAAGAAGATGAATAAAGTTAAATGGCTCAATTTATATTTGTGGCGGTACACATAAATAGTCAATAGAGTCAAGACTGTGGTATTTTGAATCAAGCGCATCAAGAAACTACACGTGTCACAAATACTTGTAGAAGATGATAGTTGCAATGAATTTGTTTCCCTAGGTGATGGGTTGATCACTATGTGAAAGGATATAGAAATGCTCATATTTAATGAATGCTATTACGTACACTTTTTAGAATGTTTGGTTTGTAGATATGAACAAAAATATTCTTTCCATAAGTAAAATAAATGTAAAACCTAACATTTATTTGGAGTTTAATGGAAATAAATGCATGGTTAGTAATCTTCATGATCAATGAGTCATTGTTATTGGTATTAGTAATAAGGGGTCTTGCATAAGTTGGTTGATCCAAAAGTGTATATGACAATGAACTAGAAGTGGTGGAAATCCTCGGTGAATTGTGGCATATGAGGATTGGTCACCTCGCTTATCAACATTTACATGCATTAAGTCGATCGACATGGTGAATGGAATGTTTTCTATTCAAAATAATCAGAATGTATGTTTAGGATGTCAGATAGATAAGCAATTTTCACATTCATTTGACATTGGTAAGACACAAAGAGCTAAGAATGCATTGGATTTGGTACATGTGGGTTTGCATGGTCCAATGCAGACACCTTCAATATCTGGAGCTTTGTATTATTTTTGATAATAGATGACTATTTTAGGAAAAATTGGGTGTGCTTTTCACATAGAAAGTCAAAATGTTTCTCTAACTTTTTTCTTAGAAATCGATGGTATAAAACTTTCAAGGAATTCTATAAGAAAGAAGGTATAACATGTTCTACACATTGGAATGATTTCATAACAAGATAAAACAAGACAATCATAGAGATGGCATGTTATACGGTGGCTAGCTAGAATGTACTGCACTACCGGTATTGGGAAGAGGTGATGAATACAAATGTGTACATTCTCAACTAAAGTTCGACATGTAAGCCTTGGAGAATGTTACCCTAGAAGTAACATGGTCTATTAAAACACCTGATGTAAGTAATTTTCATGTTTTTGGATCCATTGCTTCTTTATTGAGAAATTTATACATGTTTGTTTGTTATTGTGAGTACAAGAATGCATACAGGTTAATATATGTCTCCATATACAATATTTTTGTAAGCAAATAGGATTTTGTGGATGATAAATCGCCACTCTTTTCTAGTTATGGTAAATATATTGCAAGTATCGTAGTGATTTCTATTGAAAATATTTTCGGAACAAGGTGCGGGAGTAGTGTTGATTAAAGTTCAAAGAAAGTATAATATGTATCGATTTATAAGGAAGAATCTAGTGATGAAGAGGGTGTTTCTCACTCTTCACAAGAAAATCGACACAAAAGGCCTAACTAGTACCATACCACTATGAAAGATGTAAAGAAAGATGAATTTCCTTACTTGTTGGAAGGGAAATCTACAAGGTTAGGAAAATAGAAATTGTAAGGTCAAGTGCACATAAAGTTTTTCTTACTATTGTTTCGCAAGTGTTGAAACCAAAATGAATTTTTCCATGAAGGTTGGTGAAATAGGAAGGGGCATATAGAAAAATCACAAGAGTGTTGTGAACAATAAATGTCCCAAAATTATTCAATCTTTGGAAAGTAGCGGTGTTGGGTTTTCAACAACTTAACATAGGAAAATGCCTTAGAGAATATGCTATGTTGTTTAGTCTTGATGTATAATCTATTTTTTTGCACTAATCACTCTAACAAACAAGTGAAGCATGACACATTCAAGACATGAAAACAATTCAAGAAACAATAAAGTACACCGAATCTAATATTCAACACCATTTCCTATTTTACTTGGTGGTTGCAGTGGCTAATTACCCATGTACTCTGGTAAGATGGATTGGCGACAATAGGGACCTTTATATACATCGCTAAAGAGGTAGTACAACATTGTACCTTGGTTGAGTTCATGTATGGACTTAATCATATTATTGTAATAATGACTAAAACATTTGATTTAGTCATTAAGGGAGGGTGTTAGAATATATTATTATAATAAATAGTTTATTTCAATACACAACATATATTGTTAGGTTGTTTGGGTTGTTAGAACATATTGCTAAATAGGTGGATACGAGTCAAGCCTATTTGAACTTCCCATACAAATTGGTTTTGTCTACCTTTCTCCTTTATAGGAGTTGTAATAGTCTATTTAATATACTTTCTCAATAATGTATTTATGGTATGTGGATTCTAATAAAAATAATATTGTGCCATCATCTCCCTCATCTACCTTTGAATGAATTCATCAAATAATTCTTTGAACGGATCTCCCATTTCCTTGCGTGTTTCTCGAGGTCATTTGAAGCGATAAGGAAGGTAATTTGAAATATCACGAGTCTTTACATTGTGCTTGTGGTTTTATGACCTCATGATTCTAACATGCAAGAGTGAAATGAACCTAATCTAATACCATTGATCTAGATTGAGATGTGATTTGATGGATAACAAACTAACCATGGTGGTTGATGTGTTATAAAATCAATTTAAAATGAAAGAGTTATAGAGACAAACCAATTTTATTATTATTTGAAATGTATAAAAACTGAAATCTCCATAAGAGAGATGTATTCCCAAATATCTATCTCTATTCAAAATAAGCTACTTTATAGTTGTCTGATGGAAAATATGAAAAAGTGCTAAAAATAGAATATGAAGGGTTATGGATGAGAACCAAAATGTCATCCTACATGGAGACAATTCATACCCACCTTAGGATGGATTTGGAAAGATAAAATTGAAAATATTCCAAATTATGTCCTATTATTATTGTAGACACCTAAATCTAACTACACAATTTTAATACTAAAATTGCACTTCTTAGCCTATTTTCTATCATTTGGTTATAATTAGCATCTTTCTCGCTAATTATCTAACATTGCCCTTCGTCTCATAAATTAATGACACTTCGTTAGTTAGCTAGTCTCCCCCTCATCCTCGATACAAATTAACATTAATTTTTTAGTTATAATCCTATTCTAATTAATTAACCTTTTAAACTTGAATTTACCTTCTCATTAGGTGAACTCCTTTTCTAATCACTCAAAATCCACTAATTTCCTATAAGTCTAACTTGATATATTAATAAATTCTAATTGATTAATTCAAATCACACCCAACTCCCATGAGTTGTAAATTCTAATTAATCTTCCATAATCATACTTAACTATTCCTAAGCATGCTTATCACTTTCTAATCCTAAAAGTTATTTTTATCCCACATTCATGAGAATGAAAGTTTCTCCAATCTGGAAAACTATATAAAGAACCTTACCCCTTTACACCTTTTACACCATGTCCTTGTTAAGACATCTGCATATGATAAGAGAATTTTAATCTTTGAAGGATTTTTTTTTAGAAATTGGTAAAAGTTGAGGGTTTTGAAAGGACCCACATCCTTGTACAACAATCCCTCAAGGTTGGATAAAACATTAAATAATTACAATGAAAAAATCCAAACAAAAATAGGGGAAAATATAGAGAATATAGAACCTACGAGAAGAACACAATATGATAGTAGCATCTAATGCTACAACTACAACCAAATTACCTAGAAGAATCCCTTACATGGGATCTTAGATGCATAGTAAAAGAATTATTTTTGTGTTTAATGACTATCCATTCATCACTCCTATTAGGATATGCATTTTCATCTGAGTGAGTTGGAAGTCGAATCTCTGAGGAATCCAAGACTCCAACCTTGGATTTCTCATTAGTGGAACTAGTTTTAGCGTAGTCATCAACTCAACTTGGAATCAGTGACAACACTTGATTCACCATAACATCTCCAACAAAACCCTCTGAAGGTTTAGTCGGTGGGATTGAACTGGAAGCCTTATCATCATTGACCTTGTATCGTATCATGCTAGCACTCGATTCCTCATCAATAAATAAAAGGTTTTGGTGGGCATCCTTCCACCAAGAGACCTTTTCATTTTTAGAATCTGCTTGACCATTTGATAAGTAGCAACAAGATGTCCAATGTTAAAACATTTTTTTACATCTGAAGGGAAATCCTTCATAATCAAGAGGCTATGACCAAACCCTATCACACACTTTGAGATCAATAGAAGCAAGTAGATCAAGTGAAGTATCCAGATCCACCAATATCTGTGCATAGGTAGTATGTGTGAAGGTATCCGTATTGGAATCGATGGATAAAAAAGTACCCAAAGCATTACCAATAGCAGTTAAACTATCATCTCCCCAAAACTGTAATAGCAGATGGGGTAAACGGATCCAAACCGGCTTAACACTGAAAGAGGCAGTGAGTGGATTGAAAGTTGGGAACCATGGTTTCATCAACAAATGATGATTTTGCAGTTCCTAGAGCTTTGAAAGAACAATATCCCTAGCATCATTAGAGCTAAAAGCCACAATAAAAAACCCCTTGCATAGGGGTAAATATCAATCCTACCTAGAAATAAGAGGTCGCTAGTTCATAGTGATCCATGAGTGTAGGAGTGGAAGACCAGGCCATAGGCCATTAAAACAACATATTATACCATTAGAGGAAAAAAATCCTCAGCTTCCCAAACTGAATCCTAAAGGGAGAACATGCGAGCAACTTTAGTAGCAGAGAAGGTCTTGGAAATCAAAGCTGCAACATAGGTTCATTTCCCCGTGGATGGTAAAATATTGCTGCCATTACCATCATCGAAGAGGGGGAAAATGGCCCCATGCTACCATTTGAGAAGCCAAGAGCAATGTGGAGAGGAGGACCTTAAGGGACAAGAACCATCATTGCCTTAGAAGAAGCCCCGCTACCCAAATAAGTCCCCCAAACTCGCTTGTCCACGAAAATAGATCCCCACCGAGCATCCACATAGTGCCTGCCCGAGCTAATGTCACAGGAAACAAGAGAAGAGGGGTTCAAAGAGATCTGTTGAGGGATCGACATGGTCAATTTAGGGTTCCCAAGATGTGTAATGTCTCTGGAATATGATCTTGGAAGGCTTATTGATCAAGCAACCATTTCCATCTTCTACTTGGCTAAGAGTAGTAAAAGAAGAACCAAAAATGATAATTAAGCCATATTGGTGAGATCTCTTCCTCTTCCTCTTCCTTGGAGAAATACTTGATCGTACGTGGCTACGTATGGCTTACTAAAGGAAGTATCTACAATCCAAAGCCCATCTAAATAATCAAAGGATGATTTGTATTTGATGTTTTTAATGTTTAATGCATTAGTTTAAGCTTTCCTTTTAATGGCTTTATCTTGATGTTTATGTTGAACTAACTTAGTTATTGAATCTACTTGGTGTTATGTTCTAGTAATTAACTTAGCTTTGTTTACCATACATACAATTACTATCATTTTATTTAATGCTCCTTGTTGGGGCCATATCTCCTAGCACATTGACTTGATTTTCTAGCCATAAGATCCATTGGAAAGATGACAAAACAACCTCAAATAACATCAAGCCCAAAATGCTTCAAAGAACCCCGAAAATGGAAAATACTAAAAGTTTCCAAAACTACAAAATATAGGTTTTCAAGACTTTTTAAAAATAGATTTTAGAAATCATGTTCGGATCATCTAGCATTGTGTTCATATTTGTATGTAGCTTCGTTAATGTGTTCATAATTTCACAATCACAATTGTTCGGTAGATTAGGATTTTTCTTCATCAAACCCTACCTCTCCTCTTTGAAGACCTAAAAAGGATTAGTCAAATTGGGTTGAGTTTTTATTACAATGCCTATAGAGCAACATTCCAAAGAGGAATCAAACCTTTATAATTCCCCACCCAATGTATGTGTGCAACATGTATTTTTGAAATGAAGTCCCCAATATGAGCTATGACACTTGCAATGATCTTTGTTGAGTTGTGGCTTTGCAAAATGCCCTAAATCATCCCCATAGTATGTATGCAAACTTAGTGCTAGCTGAAGTGTTTGAGAGAGTGATCTAGCAACTAGGTGTTTTGTTGTGATCTTGTAGATAGACCATAAAGATGTGAGATAAGAGGACCTTTAAATGTGAGGTGTGAATGTACTTTTATAGGTGACTATTTCAAAATGATTTCCCTCTCAATTGACACTAGGTTGACTTGGTTAACTTGTAATTTTGAAAAAGTGAGGTCTCTAAGGATTTGGATGATGAATTCATTGACTTAGGACCAATCCGTCCAAACGGGTTTGCCTTTCATGGTGTACTTTATCCCGGTGAGATGCAAATTGTAATTTGTAAATCGAGTGGCTAGATATTCAAAGATGTATTTTATATTTCAGAAATAAGCTTTTAATTAGTTAATGATGAGTAAGTGGTTAGGAGTGGTAATTGACAAAGATGTGTGTAGGAACTAGTCATTTAAATGCATAATAATTAATGGGTTGAGATAAATGTTAAATATTAATTAGCAAATGTCATTGGTCTAAATTTATATATCTACACTTACCTCACACAAATGATAGTTGAGATAGAAATATTAAGAAGAGAAGTCATTAGTTTAAAAAAACTTAGTTTGAACATATAAGACAATCACAAATTAATTTTTTTTTAGTAGTTGATATTTTACAAATGGTTCCCTTAAACAATGACTGAAAATATTCTCATTTGTCTAAAAATTATGATTGATTATGTATTCTCGCCTTTATTCACCCTTTTATTCTATATAAAAATATAATTGACATATTTATTAGGCATTTTTGGACCTAAATCAACATGATTTAATAGCATATATTTCTTATTGACCCAAGATTATTCTTCAAATATTTTTTTCTGAATGGCCCAACCAGAAACGAATTTTGGCATGTTCTATTTGGACCCTAATTCAATTGAATGAGAAACTTTAGAAAGGAGATGAATTATTGATTCTAGTTTCACTAATCGAGGTTGTTATAGTTTAGGGGTATGTTCTTTTAACTTCTAGAATTTGGGTATTCGTAGGTGAAAACTAGAAATGCTTTAAGAATAATTACATACTTTACATTCGGTTCAAGGACATATTGGAATTTAAAAAAAAATTATAATAACTTTAAAAAAAAAAAAATTAGTATTCTATATTATGTTAGTATTTTTGTTCATGTTTTAAAATACATACATTGCATTATATTGTTGAATAAATATATATTTAAATTAGCAAGTTTCTTTGATAAGTAATCATTATTAAAGTGAATTCAATCCATCAAAGTCACTTAAGCATTTATTTTATTTGCGTGACGAGTCTATTTTTGAGGATGCGCTTGTTGGAATATGTCAAAATCCAGAAACTTTTTCCGGCTACCCTTTTCCAGCTGCACTGCTTTTGACTGCTTTTTTAATTCCAGGAGAGTGACGTCCCCACTACATCATTTGCTGACTGCTCCTCCATAGCTGTTGGATTAGGAGATGGAGGATTTCAATCTTTGGAAGATCTCATTCGTGGCAGACGTCTCATTAGGCAGTTGTTCCATTGTTTACTGTTGACTGTCTCATTCGGCCAAAAAAACAAATTCTCCATTTTTATCCTCTCACACGGTTGTTTTTTCGTGGCAACCTCTTATATCCACCCAACCCCTCTCCGGTGTGATTTGCAACTCTTATGCAATTGCTAATTCATATATATTTGACTCTCTGTATCAAATATCTGAAAAGATTTGTACCTTCTAAATAGATACAAACAACCATCATCCTCACTAAAATTGAAGAAATTGCTGGTTTTCTTAGAAAATAATTGACTACCGCCCCCAAAAAATAAAAAAATTAACTCATTTTTATGTGTTTTCTTTGTACACTTATTACTTACACCCTACTTTTGAGTGTTTGGCAGACATTCATTTTCATCCTCTTCTATAATCTCGACCATGGATTGAGGGCAGGATATTCACAGTGGCGAAATGAACACGGAGGAAGATCCAGCGCCTTCCAGTCAAAGCGGTTGAGTATTAACTCCTAAATGTAAAATGAATCTGAAGTAACGATTGCCGTCTTAGCTCAGCTGGTAGAGCGCGTGGCTTTTAACCACGTGGTCGTGGGTTCGATTCCCACAGACGGCGTAAAAACGTTAACAATCATATATTATTGTTTTTGGACGGTCGCTTCGTTGTGCAAACATGTGAAGAACAGGTAAAATTATTGATTTATACGAATGTGAAATCATTGATTGTTTATGTTGAGATAAACTTGATTATATGTCTGTGCTGTAATCTAATTTGCCTAATAGATCATTTAGGTTGCCATATTCCTTGGGTCTGGACCTTCTCGCTCTAATCTATTCCTTATGTTAGCTTGACTACGCACCTTATTATCCATTACTTATTTACTTTGTCTAGTAACCTTCCCTTGTGTTGATTGACGATTCCTTCATTCTTCTATTTTGACTTGACATCGAATATTGATCATTATTCTAGCCCCTTGGTTTGACTTGATTATTATGTTTCACTACCTCTTTCGTGCTTGATTACTTATCCTTGTTCAATATATTTAAATGAGCTGCCTAATGATGACACATACATTTTTCTACAATAACTTGTTTATAATGCACACTTCTCAAGGAAGTTGTATACCATATCAGCCCCTTGGCCATTGTTTTCTTGATTGCCTCTTAGCCCTTTCCTTTTATTTGATGGGCCCTTCCTATTTTTAACTGAACCTTGTTTGATGTTTTTTTCCCCTTTCATATATTTTGGATGAACCTTGGCCCTCATTTGCTTGATTGAGACTATTTTTCATTAAAATATTCAAAAACTACAAAACCAAGCCCTGTTGTTTATGGTGATTTTTGATTAGTGCAAATAATGTTACAATACAAAAACTCAAATAAAACAGGTTTATTCATACCTGCGCCCGACAAACACAATGTCAGGATGAATGGGTACACGAGCAATGTGAAAGACTTCTCCTTTTGCCAAGAGAGAAAACCTACATACAAAGACAACTAGACAAACAAATATTAGATAAGGAGATAACGAGTTGCTTCCTTGAAGGGTGTCAACTCGTTTGATGCAATCACATGAAATGACAAATAAGATAAGATAAATGATAACAATTATTTAGAACTCAAGAGGGATGAAGAGATCCTACTCTGTGTGGTAGGTAGCCCAGGGAATGGCTATAATGATCTCGAACTCTAGGAAATAGTCAATCCGAATAATTGCTCCACCGCATCCTGTATTTCACATATCACTTTCAGTTGATATTCGAAGTCTTCGATTTCTGGTGTGAGTGCAATGGCGCACAGGGTGAGCTCGTGTGCGTGGTCAAATTGCTCCCACACGAAAGGTTTTGGACATTCGGGAGGTCATATATGATGGTGATGAGGTGTGAAGGACCTGGAACAATCATCTATAAAACATACATCTTGCAAACAACCGATTAGTCCAAAAATATAATGAAAAATTGATTGGATAGGTGATAAATATGATGAAAAGGATAGTTAACGAGGATCGCTAGCGATTCTTGGTAATCACCGATGATTACGAATGAATCGTGGGCGATTTGGAAGAAATCGTTGGCAATTCTGTAAATACTTTGAATCTTTAATAACGAGGAAATTTGATTTGAAACCGTGAAACTAATGACCGGTTAAGGATGTTATTAGACATGCAAAATATTTGAAATTGAATGAAATTGAAAAAATGTACCTTTAATGACAAGACAAGGTTGACAAGGTTGCGAAGACTTTTCAAAATAATAGAGTTTCGAGAGTTGAAACGGAGTTGCTTAGAGATGCATAATGTTTTTATTGATGTCATCTAGATTCTTGTAATAATAGAGTTTCACTTTGCAGTGTATGAAGATAATCTCGAAGTAAAGAGCTCAATGATTATTTTATAATCGCCACGATTGAGTTAGAATCACCGTGATCCGGGAAATGTGGAGAAACTAGTTTGGAAGTGGTTTCAACCACTTCCAAAACAAGAATTTTGGTTATGGGGATGAGGGTAAAGGTTAGGAAAAGAGGTTAGGGGGTTAAAGGGGTTATATGGTTAGGATGGGTTACAGGTGGTTAGGGTGTTTTAGGGTTAGTAATTAGGATTTACGGGGGGTAAATATGATTGAACGAGGGTGAGAGATTTTGGATAGTGACATAGGTTTAGGATGCGAGGGTGAAGTAGGTTATTGAGAATAAGTGTCTACATTTGTGACTCAGATTTACAAAATACACGAGTGGAGGACCGGGCTCATTAATTTTATTTTACAAATAGACAGATTCCTAAACCATACTAATATGATTATGATTGATCCCTTTATTTACTTGTAGATTTCAGGGCAAGGTGGTTAGATTGTCATGCATTTTCTAGATCTTCTTTATCTCATCATTTTCACTTGTCTTCTATTACCTTTTATTGATGACTATATCTAAATTGATGAATAAATATGTATCGATCTAACACCTTATTATCTCTATCATTTCAATTAATGTACCTTTTCTATGCTCCAAATTATGGTTTAAATTTGATGGCTACATATGCCCATCAAACAATTTTTTGGTGACCGTAATTTTTCAACATCACCCTTCAAATTGTGGAGAATGATATTACTAATTTAATACTCATAATAATATAAAAGATACATTTCACTTATTTTAACAATATATAATATATATTTATGCATATCTATCTAAATATGTTTAAAAACGATAGTTATATTTTAAATATGCAAATCATAATATAATTTTTTTATAAACATGAAAATCATGTGAATGAATATCAAATATAAACCTTGTTTCAAACTTTCAATTTCATACAAGTAAAATTGATATATTAATTTATATTTACTAGCAATTGCACATGAGTTACAAATTACGCCAAAGAGGATAAGAATGTTAAGTTTGTTGGAGTTGTAATTTGTAGTGAAATGTATGGAATCTCAATACAACTACAACATCCAAAAAAGCACTTCTTATTATGCATCAATGTATGTCCATACCTTGTTACAAAGCTATTATTTTTCTATGGTCTGTGATGATGTTATTAAAGATGAGGTAATGATGAATATGTCTTCGATAATCTACAATACCTCCCATTTTGTTGATCAAAATTTGTTGTGACCACATGCATATCCTAAATTTCGTTTGAGGATCTACACTTCAAACATTGACAAGCTAAACACTCATCCAAAATCTAAATTTTTTAATTCCTCAAAAAATTAGATAGAAATTTTCTTATTGACTTTTAAGTGCATGCCCAAGCTTCCAAAGGTAATATTTCATTGGTAACTTCTTTAGTAATTGAGCTCTAGTTATGAAATATTTGTTCTTAATAGATAACCTATTTTGTGTATGGCACTTGAACTTCCACACCATTACACAGAAATGCTAAATTTTATCACCAAATACTTGGTATATTTTTTGAGTAAATTAGTTTTCATGATTGAAAAACATTGCATTCATTGTAGTCCTCAAGCCCACATCTCACCGAGGCATTTTATCAAACAGTTCACATGCCCCATTCTAAATCTCCCATTTTGGAAGAAGTTGGGAGGATGTTGGCAAATGTTGTGGCGTCTAGTTTTACACTTGTTAATTACATTTTCCGAGAGGGTGCCAAGGAATTTCCAACGAGACTCATTTTGTTCATATCTAGCGATCATTGTAGTGCATGGTGCTACATTTTTGTCAAACATTTAGTGAGATAGTTTGCATGCCAATTGCATGCTTCCACATTTCTAAAGCATTTTAGTGCCAACACTATGGTTTAAATCTCCAAACATTTTTAAAATTAACTATAAATGAAACCTTGTCCATTTTATATCACTTTGTAGGTGTGACAAAGGCAACTTGATACATCTTGCAGCATGTGTCTACATATTGCTTTACATGACATTTCCAATAATCTCTATATGAAAATTGAAAAATATCCTTTTGCCTTCATATCTCATGATAATTTCTCAACTTCAAATAGATTTGTGTGTATGTTGGTGTGATTTGCCTCCTATACAAAATATGTACAATTTTATGGCCTTTAATCTAACTACATCTAGGTATCTTATAAATGTCTTTATCCTTCATCAATCTCCTTACCATTTGAACCTCACCCCTGTTGCACACTTTTGCATAGATGTTTGATAGAAGAACATAAGTTACATCATTTAGAGGATCCAATAAAGAAAGAATAGTTGTAAATAAGAAGAACTCCATATTCTTTTATAGTGCTCTACAAGGACACCATACCCTTCACAAGTTCAAAACTTTTCTATATAGCACAATAATAAGTTTTGTGGGAGTTCCAATACAATTTTTTGGGTCAAATTATATCCAAGAAATATATTTTATAAAGTTCTAATTAATGTGTTTAGTATAATCATATTCGGAAGTGGATCGCTTTTGGATGTGCTATAATTTAATTACATTAATCAAAAGTAAAAAAATAAACACATCAATATGTAAATTATAATGTGTTGTAATATACTTAGAAGTTGACTCGACATAGCTTTGTAATATATCTAGCTTTTTAATCCGAACATTTAATTTAAAGATCAAGATACTAAATAATACATAAATATATACTATTTTCCCCGATATGTTGGTAATATTGCTTGTCAAACAATTGGTCTTTCGGTTTATTTCATATAATGCTCAGTCTATAGGCTTGTAGACTAGAGGCATTTCATATCAACATCGATTCAACTCAAGAAGAAGAATGAATAATTTTGTGCACATCCCATAACCATGACATTTCATGAAACCATTCGTCTTCAAGGCATTTCGTAAACAATTGACATAATCATTCCTCATTTTGCATACATGTCTACCAGGGAACTGACAACTACTTCGACAAAAATCAACATTTCATTATGCTTTGATGGTTGTCCATGTCTAGCTCATAAGCTCCCATTTCGACACAGTGCCGAGAAGATGGTGGCAAAGGCTTTGGGGTTTGGCTTTGCAGAATCGAATTATAGTTGTTAGAAAGTTTTTGAGGCTTTTTCGACAATTCCATTTTGTGCATATCCCCAATCAACACTCTCCGTGAGACAACATTTCATTAAATCATTTAGTCAACTATTCAATTTCATGCAAGTAAAATGAACATATTAATTTATATTTAATTCGCGGAGGCGTTTACTTTGAAGAAGGCATTGCTGGAAAGTGTCAAATTCCGGTGGCTTAACTTTACAGGTTGCCGGATTTTAGATATTTTTGTAAGTCATAGATATTTACTATTCTTTGACTCCACATCCTTTAAATGACATCATGAGTGACCGCGGTGTTAACTCATGGTTCTGTTTTTTATACACATAAAATTGAAGCCCTCTCCGGCGTAACTTGCAACTCATTTGCAATTGCTAGTATAAAGTAATTGCAATATAGTAAGGTTAAAAATAGTGCATTACTTCTTAAAGCAAACCCTCCCCCATCCGAGAGAAGTTTGTATTTTTACGAACTACATATATGAAAGAGGAAAACCAAAACAAATTGTATTTTGCCAACCCGTATTGAGAAAGACCAAACTTCCTACGGTCAAATATTAATTAATACGAAGGAAAACTAAACACGATCCGCAAACAAAACAGTGTGTACGAAAACTCTGTTCTTGGAGGCGCTAATACTAAGTATCCGTATACCATTACAAGAGAAATATCGACTCTACCTTATCCACTCTTTTTTAATCACGTGGCTTATAACAACCGCACGATGCCGACGTGTGAGGTTTAAATTTGACCGTCACTAACGCCTGTCAAAGAGTTTTGTTAGTCACGACAATTTAAAGTATTTTATTATTATTATTATTAATGATTGAGATGATGCAATTTAGTTCAATCTTTAACATTTTATTTTGGAGGATCCTAACCAAAGGGAAGGGTCCATCATACTTAGAAGGCGGTCCCATTCTCGGAGCTGCAACTCCTATTTATTTTAGAAATGTGGTTTTATGTTAAAAAAATTTGCTGTTAAAATTACTATAGGGAGAGAATTTCTAACCTCATAAAGTAATTGGGGGCACAAAAAAACAAGTGCTTAAATTTTTTAACTAATTTGTGTCATTTTTATATTTGTGCTTCCTTCTCAATTTTTCTTTCCAATAATTTATCGGGCTCTTATTTTGTGTCCACATAGAAAAGAAATAACCTATTTTTGCTCCACCTCATCTACTCAAAAAAATTATCTTGCTGTTTGAATAAGACCCCAACGCAATCCTCATTAGGTGGACGAACCAACCTCCCACTTGTAAAAACCATATAATCAATAGACAACTTTTATTTAATCTACCAATTTTTAATATATTTTTATCTATATTACTAAAAATATATAAAATGATGGTCATATTTAAATATATAGATTGAAAAGTAATTTTATATTTTAATAATATCTACACTTTTTTAATAATAATTTTATCATTAAATACTTACAAAATTATGAAATCACTCTACCTACATTTACAAAATTTTGAAATAACTTGCAAATTTTATTTGATTTATATAAATTTTTATACAAATTATATTGATATGTAAATATAGGTGGAAATTCATTTAAAAAAAAAATCAATTTTCTTTTAATAGAATATTGTTGTTGTGCATAACGATCATCAAATTTAAATCTTATCTTTACAAACCCAATATAAAAAAATTACACATATTTTATGATTAAAAATATGTAAAAAAAAATTAGAATTTGATGACGCGTTTTGATTTATTCGGAAATTCTCGTTAAAATTAAACCGCGTGCTACTTATCAGGTTTTCTAACGATAAACATGGCGAATCAGATCTTTTAGATTCCGTCGTAGAAGTATCTATTCCGTCAATTTGACGGCGACAAACGTATTTAACGTCATCCACAATCAAAACGTTAGTGTAAACGCAGCTGAATCGGAACACTTTTTCTTCGGATGAGGTGGAAGCGTACGTGTTTTATTTGAATACAAAGTCGGTCGAGTCATCGCTTTTATTGAATTTCACAGTGTAACAGGGGAGAAACAGCTTAGATAAATTTAGGGTCACGAAAGCATACCTATCGACGACCAGTCTGCTTTTTTTTCTTAAAACGTGAATGACTTTTTTGGCCCATGTCGTCATTCACACAATAATTCTGCGTTATGATCTCCTTCCACAGAAAAATAGGTTGACTAGATATTTTTTTGGCCGTTCCTTATTTAAGTGCATGTTATTCGCAGTATGCATATCTATATAGCTCTTGTATCCCAGTCTCCTCTGGAAAATATTGGGTTGTAGTGGTAGATAGCAGATAGCAGAGAAGTAATCATGGCGGGTGGAATGGCAGTGGCTCCTGGCTCTAGGAAAGATTATCCAGGCAAACTCACATTGTTTGTCATGGTCACTTGCATTGTAGCTGCCACAGGCGGTCTCATATTTGGATATGATATTGGAATATCAGGTGAGTTTTTTTAAATTTCAGAGTAGTCATTTTCTAGTATAAAAATGAGGTTTTTCTAGGGTTTTAGATCCCACTTTAATATGAAATTTAGTTACACTTATTTGGCCTACAGAGATCACAAGTTTAAATCTAATAGGGTATGTACGCCTTAAACAGAATTTCTGTAATGAAATCCAAAATGTCATGGAAGATGAATCCAATAATGAAATCTAAAATTTCAGGACAAAAAGTAATAACAGTCATTCAAAACCACAAAAAGCTTACTAACATTTGTTAAATTTCATGCACTGTTTTTTGGTTGTAAAAAATATTGTCTGACCTGCTGTTTCGTACAGGTGGAGTTACATCCATGGACTCTTTTCTGAAGAATTTTTTCGCAGCGTCTACAGGAAAAGGAGGGACTTCTGCAAATCTGTACTGTCAATTCGATAGTCAGTTGTTAACAACTTTCACATCTTCGCTGTATATCGCGGGTCTGATCGCAACATTCTTTGCATCCGGAATAACCAGGAGGTACGGCCGGAAAATCTCCATGTTGACTGGGGTTTCAGTTTCTTGATCGGTTCTGCGCTGAACGGAGCCGCCACGAACATCGAAATGCTTATTATTGGCCGTATTATGCTCGGTATCGGTGTAGGATTCGCCAACCAGGTGAGAATCTGAGTGATTTAATGGCGGATCTCAATTTCTGTTAGGGTTTAAAGAACGCTGATAAATAAAACTGGTGTCTTTGCAGGCGGTTCCCGTTTATTTATCCGAGATGGCTCCGGCGAAATTCAGAGGAGCGCTGAATATCGGCTTTCAATTGTTCACCACAATCGGCATTCTGTCTGCGAATTTGATTAACTACGGAACCGATAAAATCCATGGCGGCTGGGGATGGCGGGTTTCGCTGGCTTTAGCGGCTGTTCCGGCAGGCGTGATGACCATAGGAGCGTTAGGGCTTCCAGACACACCAAACAGTCTGATAGAGCGAGGTTACTTCGTGCAGGGCAAAGCAATGCTGGAGAGAATTCGCGGAACTAAAGATGTGGACGCGGAATACCACGACATGGTGGAGGCCAATATAATGTCGAAAACAGTACAACATCCGTTCCGTAACATTTTGCAGAGAAGATACAGACCTCAGCTGGTGATGGCCATTGCAATCCCCTTCTTCCAGCAGTTCACTGGAATAAACGCCATCATGTTTTACGCTCCCGTTCTATTCAAAACAATTGGATTCGGAAACAATGCGTCTCTCATGTCTGCGGTGATAACGGGGTTGGTGAATGCATTGGCCACCGTCGTCTCCATTGTCACTGTCGACAAATATGGACGGAGATTTCTCTTCATCGAGGGCGGCATTCAGATGGCAATCTCTCATGTAAAATTACAGTTTTTTTGGTAAAATTTTAGTCAATTACTTTCTGTGAATGTGTACAGAGCATGCTGACATTAATGGCGGTTTGCATTGCAGATAGTGGTGGCGATTCTGTTGGCAGCGAAATTGGGAACAACAGGGAAGGAGATCTGTCAAAGGGATACTCCGTTCTGGTGGTGTTTGTGGTCTGCGTATTCGTTTCCGCGTTTGCCTGGTCGTGGGGACCGCTCGGGTGGCTCGTTCCCAGCGAGATTTTCCCTCTGGAGATTCGATCCGCGGGTCAATCGATCAACGTTTCAATGAATCTGTTGTTCACTTTCGTGATTGCGCAGGCGTTTCTGGCCATGCTCTGCCACTTCAAGTTTGGGATTTTTCTCTTCTTTGCTGGATGGGTGGTCATCATGACTGTGTTCATTTATTTCTTTCTACCTGAAACCAAAAATGTGCCCATTGAAGAGATGACGAAGGTGTGGAGGGAACATCCGTTCTGGGGAAAAATTGTTCCGGCTGAGGAGCAGCCGCTTAGACCTGTGGAGGTGGAGATGAAGACTGAAAATCTTTCTCCTTAAGCAACTATTATCTCCGATTTTTTCCCCTCTTACTGATTTAAGAATTTTGTAATATATAACCACCATGGATGTTACATAATTTTCTTTGCAATAATGGTGGTCGATCTTTTATCTCCGAAATATCGTTGAAATCTCTAAATTATAGCATGAAATAATAAAAAAATGAAATCGTTGAAATCTCTAAATTATAGCATCAAATAATAAAAAATCATGCATGCGTAAGAATCTTCAAACGGTCGTTGTTATTGAAAGCGCTTAAAATCCACATAACTTTCTCCATATCGTTTGCTTCGTGTCGTTAATTGAAGGAATAAAGGAAAATCACAATTTTACCATGGCCAATTACAACATAATCCCCACTCTAATTCCACCCATTAATGGGATTTTTATCTAACCAATCTATTCAATATTTTTTCATATGGAAAACTGTATCATATATGATGGAAAATATAATTATATCTGATATATGATTGGCTCCTCCATAATAAATGAATTTTCTTAATTTTTTTAGCTTTAATATAATATATAAAATCAAGAGTATTTGGATTGAGACAAGGGCTATTATATGCCTTCGAAGATCTAAGGTTTTAATCATGTACTACTTAATTACATTTTTTCATGTTTCCATTTAACATCTTAAATAATAGAGATTGAACCTTCTTATACTAAAGCCATAGCTTCTTGAAATCATATCATTACACCCTACAAAATCATAAAGATTGAAAACCCCATAACCACGTACAAAAACATAGACATTAATAATCTCTCATATAAATGGGATTAAATCCTCATTATATATGCAGAACATTGAGATTTAAGATTTTATAATTGATAAAAAAATGCAAATAAATCTATGATTAAATCTAAAATTAATAAATACATACTTGGTCAAAATGAAGATATAATTATTATATTACCCAATTTTTATTTATTTTTAGTATTTTAAGGTTGAAATGTTTCTTGAAAGATTGATTTCATGTTTTTATAATTGTCTATTAGAATCCACACATGAATATAAGGCTACACCCACCTTTATATTTTGATATTTTGATTTATATAATTCAAATAAAAATAAAATTAAAATTACATCCATAAATTATATACTTAAAATAAATAAATAAACATACATATATACTTGTTGTTTTTAAAAAATAATTGTTAAAATTAGATAAGTTTATACTCACGGGGGTTCACTTAGTAAAAGTATGGTATAGTATATTCGTTATGCGTGATTAACTAAAATGTAGTAAAATGTGGTAGTTAATATAATTAGGAACTTCCATAAATAACAAGAAATGAAAGGAGAAAGTGACTCAATCAACTAGACTAATGAAAATAAGAAACCCTAACATGTAAATAAGAGTTGGAAGGAGCTTAGCTGATTCGATAAGCTTGCTAAACTATGTTGCAAAGATGACTGGAAAAATAGGAGGAGGAAGTGATTGTGTCGAGGTCTAGAAAAGAGCAGATCTAGGCAATCAAACCCTAATGGCTAAGCCTATTTTATCTTCTTTTCCCACCATGTCTCATATTAGTGTTAACCCTATCTATGATGAGGCTACCATTGTTGAGCTTAAAGCTCTATATACTTCTCCGTCACTACACATGACCATATCAAACAATAACTTCAAGATGGACTACAACATGTACCTACTCTCTTTGAAGATTCTCTTATAGGAATTAGCATTATTGAGGATCCATAGCATTTACTCGATGTACTCCATGTTATGCGGTTACGTGTGATCCACCTTTCGATATTTCATAGGAAACATTAGATGATTCTCTTATTGATTACTTGTTTGGTATTCACACTTGTTCACATAAGCATATTGATTCTCCTTCTACTCCAACCACTAACACGGTTTCCTCTCATGACTCTACCTCTTTTGACATTGCTTCTCATGATACATCCCCTCCTACTTTACATACTCCTTCACATTATGTTGATGATCCTATTGATAGTGTTCTTAGCGATATCCTCATTTTTGAGTCTTTATCAAAAATTGTGAGGCACTTGATGATCATGATTATCCTTCTTTCCATACTACCAAATGTGAATCACCTACTCCATTACTATCTTCTCCTGAGATCATATCTAACACTACACATGAGTCACCACCATCTATCACTTCTTCTTCTCCTACTGTTTCATCTCCTCTTACTAGTTCACCTATGTCTCTTGGTACATCTTCTATTGAAGCTTCCTCCCCAGATACTTTGCATATTATAGATGTTTTTGATGCTAGTTGTAAATAGCCGCGAAAACGACGACGACGACGATCCAAGAACTTGCTTCCACAAACATATAACCCGAAAATGTGACTAATTTTTTTGAAAAATATTATTTTACTTCCTTTCCGTGATTCAAGTCATGCATTCATTAGAGAAAAGTTTGCTAGGCGTCTTAGTGTCATATCTTATGTTTCGTCATAATACAATTGTTCTATAATCTTATATGATGGCCCGTTTGCAAATAAATTCTTTCAAGATAATGTATTTGTATCTGTGCTTGACAGACATCAATAATTTTATATTTTACATTTGAGGTATTATATTTAATCTTTATTTGAATATATAAATACTGTATATATATAATTAAAATCTCAAAATGAGATATATATGCCACTCATTATATGCACAGGCATAGGGTTCAATATCTTGTCGTATAAATCATGTTATTTTTAAGGAACATAAAATTTCAAAGGTATATTTAATCAACTAGATTTATATAATATAATTTTAGCTAAAATACATATTTCCTAATTAATTATGAAGTTCCAAATCCATCTTTTTATGCACTAAGAATGTGAACATGGTTATAATATTGTATTCATTCAAGATTACTTTCCTTAAAGTAGGTTAATCATATTTTAAAAAAATGAACAAAAGGGACAAGAGTTTTACGGTGGGAAAATCATTCAAATTTAGGTTTGAAAACAAGATTGGGGTGGGTGGCTTTAATGGCCACCTGCCATAACACTAAACCTCCTCTCCTTGCGTGCAAGTTACACCAACTCCTGCTGGGCCGCATAAAACATTTATTCACTTAGATTTGCAAATCTCTAACTTTACACGATCGGCTTTGCCATTTTATACTTTATCTGGCCGCGTGGATTAATGTGGTGGTTGAAGATGAAGCTACGTACTGCACACCAGTGTAGCGAGCATGAAAACTGCTTTATTCACCCCCGACCGCCGAGCAATAAGGAGAGAGAAGAAGAAGCTACAGCGAGGGGGGGCGGGTTACCTCCACTGTGATCGGTGCTGCGAGGTGTGTTCTTGCCGGAATCCATGGCCACGGCCTGCATTAGGAGACACCTTGTCGCAATGCGAAAAACAAAGCCCCTTTTTTTTTTTTTTGAGCGCTTTAAACAAGCAATTGTCCAACTATGTTGTTATCTGTTGATGATCGAATGCACCTCAAATCGAGCTCGCCTTCAAGATATTTTTATATTTATTTTATATATATCAAGATCGATTAAGGGGTCAGAGAGTATTACGGGAGACTGAAGAAATTTATTACAAGATTCTCTAATGAGACCCTATGTTGTTACAAGCGGCTCGTGGAAGAAAAGCTCATAGAAGGATCTGCTTTCATCAAATTACATGAAGCAGTTTTGCGGATACAACTAACACCGTGAACAACTTAATACAAGGATGGCCCTAAAGGCAGCACGGAAAACGTTCACACCTTTCAAGGACAATTTACTATTCACTTGTGAAAGGACATGGCAAAAGACCAACCACATTACATAGTTATAGCTGAAGACATCCCACTGTGAAAATCTTCTTAAGATTACTGATTTACTAGAGCCATCTTACAATTCTTAGCTTACGTTCTAGAAGGTTCATGATTTGTTTCATACCATTCTTCTTATAGGATTAAGTTTCTTTTCTTTTATATAACTTGAGGACTATCCTAGGATCACCTATAATATGAAAATTCCTTGATTAATTTGTTTACAAAACCAGGTGGTATACAATTCCACAAGGCTATCTATCTAAACCCCCACTACTGAAACTCGTTTCATACCCACATTGCATAAGGAGGCAAGCGTAAGATCAAAAGGAGAGGAGTATCGTTAAGGTTCAGAACCCTAATCATCTTTGATCAAGAATTAAAATTTTATCATAGCTTAGACAAGGACTACAAGGTACCATGGTAATGGTTAGAGAGAGAAGATAAATTTATTTTATTATGATCTATTTAGTTATTAACCGGTCTTTTAATGAGTCTTAAGAGTTCAATTGAATTTTGGTAAAAGCTTCATTTAGAAATCATCTTGATTAAGTTCGTCGAGGGATACACAGGGGTTCCCAACATGGAAGCCTTATACTTAATGTGTTTTTATTCAAACTCCTGTACTAGATAAGATCTACCGATATCCCCAAAAGCCAACAGTGATATTACTTTTAAAATTGATTAACGTTTCCCAACAAGAGGACAATGTTTAATCCATAGCTTAAGGTTAGCAATGGTAGATTTTTTTTTTACATCGTTAGATAAACACTTTCTTCCAATTAAAGACTCTTAATTTTATCAACCAAATACAACTTCATTATTATCTTCTTTATTTATTCATCTATGTATTCCTCTTCTTTTATCTTTGATTATCTTTAGAAAAAGGGGGTTTCAACCCACTAAAATATGCCTAGAATAACATTGATACTAGTACCATGGAGGGTTACTAAACCAATAAGCATTATGACCTGAAAGAAGAAATTATCGTTATTTAACAAGAACACAAACCACGGTTATAACATTTCCATTCAACATGGCACATGAACCAAAGGAGTCAAGAGATTGGATTTCACTTGGGTCAAGAACAAGAAGGTAACAAAATAAGCCAAGCCATGCTACAAAATTTTCATGACTGTAAATGATATCACCAAAAGAATACTCATAACAAGGTCAAGATTGAATATTATTTCTCACAAAGGTAATTTCAAGTTTGACTACACAAGAACAAGACACTTTATTTCACCATTACCGAACAATACAAGGCAAGAGGTCATATCAACTCTCTTTACAAGCAATGTTACACAATTTACAACACATTGGACATTTTTACAAGGAACTTCATAAATTGTACAGATGAACCTTTAACACTCTTTTCCTCTAGTCTACTCGCATAATCCATCTGCACAAATATTAACTAGAGTCAGTTCGCTAGAACTGAGCATGTTAAGACTACCCATTGCAACAGTAAGCTAACATTTTATAATATCATGAAAGTAAAATTCTAAACTCAAGAATGGATCAATCACAAACCACTAATCAATATGTTTCACAAGATGACGAGATTTAAACCAGCCAACAAGGAGGAATCCCAATATTCAAGTGAGAGAGATATTCCAAAGACAAACAAGGTGAGACCTTATTGGTGAAGACAACAAGGTTGAGAGTATTGAGATTTCAGTCATGTAATCCTATGGATTACGTGATTGAAATCTAACACCCAAACATCATTCTATTATTATTAACCAAAAGATAAAGATCAGTCAAATGACTTAACATATTCAAAATTGCTTGTTAACAAGACTACATTAACGCACATCCATGTTTTAGGAAGAATATAGGCCCCAACCATATATGAACACAAATCAGTCAAAGATTAAAGTTAACTTCACTCGACTGAATAAACCAACATACATATAATACTCACAACACAAAAACTGAATCTGAAGATTCAAAATGCCAAGTAATTCTCACCGAACCTAATTATTTTTCTTCAAGAAGTTAAATAAATTAGATTCTATCCAACTAAATTACATTCAACAACTATAGTTGGATTACACAAGCAAGGATCAAGAAGAAGTCTTTTCACCAAAGGTTGTTATTATCTTACATCACATAAACAGTAATAAACCCGTAATCCACCACTCGTATGATCGTTGTAAGAGTTAAGGACTTAGCTCACTAAAATATGTAACTGAGTCGATTCCTACCTTTTCCATTTTCATACAAGTCTAACCCAATTCGAAGAAAGGTAACCATTCTATTTTCATACATGCCTCAGTCAACACTTACTCAGAAGGTCCCTACCTGAATTATTGAAGGTTTGCTAAGCTACAAAATGGATTTAATAGAAACCCATTTCATTCGATACTTGAATTTAAACAAGCAAGGGATAGTCTGTTGAAAATATAAGTGAATCGACACAAGATCCTCTACCGTGACCCAACACGAGTCACCAATCACAAGGTCTACAGTCAGCGAAGGAGGAATACAAAGCAAAATACTCTTCCTACGAACTAAGCCTTCTCTTCCGTCTCTAAAACAACATATGAATAGTTTGGCATACCCCTCTATTTCACGACAGTCTACTCGACCTATCCTCATAGTCGCTCCAAGGAAAACATCTGCTACTACAGAGTTCGATTCACAAGGAAAATAATTTACATTGAATGTCTATAACATCATACACTTTACCAAAAAGGAGAAAACTCTACAATTTCCAAGTTTAAACATATTCACTCACGTAGGCCTCTAAGAAATATCTTCAAAAAAATGGCATCACTAAATTGTAACTACACACAATTAAATTAAAACTAAAACATGGTTTTCGCCTTCACCAATAATTTCAAGGAGACAATTGTTTGATTCTTGGATCGATAATAACGCTTTGCAAAACCTACAAATATCCACATAATCATGTGTTTATTCATGGCTCAAGTTTATATCACAATCTGCTGAGGCATATTTTAAATAGCTTCCTAACAAAAGAAGAACTCTTCAACACCATTGACCAACTAGATTTCATTCTAAAGTACTTTTTTTTTTTTACCTCTGCCCTTCACTCTACAAATTAAAACACCTTTCACTATTAATCCATTTAGACAAAAGCATTATCAATAAAGCAACCTAGCCATTTTAAAAAAAATTATTTGTAATCACATTTGAGATAGCTTTTCATAAATTACCATTATTGAAGAAAAAGTAACTAATAACATAAACAAAGGTTAAGTTTATCATAGTTGCTACATAGTTCATTCATTTTGTCCATTGTGAAATAATTTTATGCTACAAAATACCATTTTCCTTTCCTTCAGAGACAATTAATTGAGGAGCAAGGAAAAAGCGTGAGCCCATTCTAAATGCCATAACAGATAAAAAAAAAAAGAAGGACATTCAATTCATGACATAATAAAAGGGTAGCAGAAGATTGCAAGGGCAGGTTTAACATGCCTGGTTTAAAACGCCATCTCCATATGCATATGATTGTTTCAATGCCGCTGCTTGCCCTTAACCCAAAGTGCTCTGCGAGCTCGTGCTAGTGCCACATTCACGCGGTGAAAAACAGCTACAAAGCCAACCCCATGATTTGAAGCTCGGACACAAGACATAAAGATTACATCACGCTCCTGGCTCTGAAAGGCATCTACCGTAATGATAAATAACCTTTTCCTCCATCAGGTTTGAGGACAACATCAAACTCTCGGTGCAAACATTTCAGCTGTAGCTTGTAAGGTGATAATTCCAACAGAAAACTTTATGCCTGCCAACTTAGTGACTCGTTGAAGAAGCTCATATAATTGCAAAGCAAAACATGCTTCATGAATATTCTGATATGAAATAGATCCGCCTCTATGAGGTTCTCTTCCATGAGTTACATCGTACAACAAGTAGGATCTTTGTAAATAAATTTCATCAGGTCTGCTGGTAACACTCATGCTGTCACTTAATCGATCTTGAAGATACAAACTCAGTACATGATCTGGATCTGAAAAATATCCTTGCTACCTTCATCTCCCAAGACATTTTCTCCAACATTGCATAGATCTCCTGTGCCCGTGGGTGTGATCTGTCACCTTGAAGGAGAATCCTAAATTTGAGGATGCAAACGATCACCCAGATAGATAACAACATGTTGGACCACCTGCTTGTTGAGCGCCAAAAAGGAAAGCTTCTACTATACTGCAACCCCTGCTGCGCCTGGCTAATTACATTGCAGGTGTGTTCTCCCAACAAGAACACACCATACAACACCCAATGAAAGTGGAGGTAACACGCCTACTTCCCTAGCTTGCAGCTTCAACTATAACCACCATATCAAACCCAACTTAGAGCAACATATCTACAAAATTCCAAACAAAGCGAACCCAAAATGAAACAACGCACAGATCTGGGCGCAGGAAAAAAAATAAATGGCGAACCCACATTAGCAAAAGATGAAAGCACTAAGTACATTGACAAAGCCAAACCAGATTTTAAAAATGGAGATTCATATGCACAAAACCCAAAATCTGGGTCAAACACAAAACACAGATCTACAGCAAATATAAAGCTTACCATTCAATGGCGACTGTAGTAGGCTGGAGCTGGTTTTTTTTTAGTACGAAAACTAGAGTTTTTTCTTCAAAGCAATGAGCAGCAAACAAGAAATGAAAAGTTCGAACTAGAGCTGGAGCTAACTAAAACTTTATCTCGTTCTTCTACTACAGCTGCAAGATTTTGCAACAATCGATCACGACGTGGTCGTGCAACAACCAACATCGGGATCAACACCAACGGTTCCTTGGGATCACCTACTGGCAAAGAAAAAACTTTACTCTCTCTGGAGGCCACCGATTTTCTGAGATAAGTTTACTTCTCCCCTAAGTAGCTTGCATATAGCCAATACTTCCTCACGGCACTTTCCTAGGAGAATTTCAGTTCTACGCTCCACTGATACTGCCTATGCAGCACGATTTTGAGAACCCACACCCACCCTCGCAACATCAGGGCGATAGACCTTCATTTCACCATCAATGAATCCACTATCCAGAACACGCTGAAGCAATTCATCTGTTGCAGCATTTGATGGAGCGCAAACAAGCATTCGTGGTTTGGGCAGAAAACAACAGGCATCCTATGAGAGACAGCAGGTTGTAAGTCAAAAGAAATAATAAATGGGGCATGTGCGGCCACCAACCAGGAAAAATTGAACACGCCAAGAAAGGATGCAGGGGTCTTTAATGCAATGGCAGGTAGGAGACAAACACAAGGAAGATCAAATAAAAATCTGATTCTTTTTGAAAGCTACGCGGCCAGCAGGGGAAGACATACGGTGGGTGGGTAGGAAAACAATTAGTTTCATTACTTCTCACCAACTATATGCCAAACAAGGCCTAGGGTTTAAATTTCTTCATTGGCATATTGAAAGCTATTTAAAAACTTAAGTCTTTTCATCAACAATACAAGAAGAGAAAAAGCACTAACGTTCCAACTTTTCCAATACATCTCTTTTAAGTAACAAAACGAAATCTAATATATATAATTTTGTGTAAATTTCCAAACATTCCACAAAAGAGTTCAACAATATTTCCAATAAGTTTTAGAGTAAGAATTACTAACATCCCAACAAGATCAATACGCTCATATGAGGTTCCAAGCCACGTTAAAGGAGAATAAATAGATTGTCTTTCTTTCAACTTTTAATTCCATCCACATTACAACCTTACTAATGAAGTTCAATACAACTTTCCATCAACATCTTGTTACAACATTTTCCACTTAATGTGGGAACAAATTTACAATAATGGAAGCTAAAATACAAAGCAATATTACACTTTCTTCCACTCTAGGTGGGTAAAATACAAGGTGGTTTCACATTGTCATCAACAAGGCTCCAATGCTACAAACATCAACAAGGTAGCTCCTCCAATAGTTTGATTGATTCACAACAAAATAAGGGGAGAGACAACGCTCTCCTCCCAACCAAGATACCCAATGGAGAAGAGAAGCCATCCTCTCCATTGGCCCCCGAGCCCCAACCACATTACAATGGGAGAAAATCCAACTCATGGCAACTACTAGCTTCCACATAACTTAACATAAAATTTCACATTCATTTCATAATCCTTCAAAACAAAACAACAACTCAACAAGAGGGAAGACAATCACAACAACAAGTCACAAGGCTTATCAAGAAAGCCATAAGAGTAAGACCTATGGGGAGGCCACTTATGCCTCCCAATGGGAATGGGTGCCACCTAAAAGCCTCCAATGCAAAACACAATACCCCTAACAACTCTTATGCCTCCCTCAAGTACCCCTTATCCCTCCATCCACTCTTATGCCTCCCTCAACTCTTATGGCTCCCTCAAGTAAAAACAAGAAGAAAATGCAAGCATTTCTCTTACTAGGTGGGCACCCAACCCAAACTCCCTCCTCAAGAAAATGATCTCTTATGCCTCCCTCAATTAAACTCCCCATAGTCTCCTCCCACTCCCAACTTAGGCATTCTACCCATTCCCAACAAGCATTTCAAACAACAACATTCAACACAACATAAATATACATTCATATAACAAAAAGAAACATAATGCAAACAAAGGTGAAGCTCCTACCTTTCCATGGTAGAGCTTGTTCCAAGTATGAAGTCTCAAATCCCTCCAAAGATCAAGCAAGCATCCACAAGCTCCAACAAAATTCCCACAAGTATCAACAAGCTCCAAAAATCCACAAACTCCTTCAAAATCCTCTCCTCTCCAAAATACCAAAGACTAAAAATGAAACTTCCAACCCCAAAACAAACAAGAGGATCAAATAAATAGAGAAAAGAGAGGGAGGGATGATGTGGCTCCAAGTAGGATGCCACCTCCTTTTCCCTCCACTCCACATCACTTGGTCAACCTCATATTCCAATGCACCATTAATAAGTGGTTGAAAGAAAGGCAAGCACCTTACACACTCCAACTAAGCCCACTCCCCCAAAGGACAAAATTAAATTTTGAAAGAAAGTGCAATTAATATTTTACCCTTTTTATCCCCCAAAACACCTAAAAGACCCTAAATTTGGCCTTCCAACCCATAGGTAGGGTTGGCATGGGGTTTTAAGAGGTGTGGGACAAGTTTGACTTGTCCCACAAGCTTTGAAATTTGGCCTCCAAGGCCAAATTCGAGTTTCCCATGTGGGGTAGAGTGTGCTACACTCAAAACTCAAACACACATCAATCCACACAAAATCCCAAGTAAATCAAGCCTAATAAATGAGCTCTCTTTGGTCACATCTTTTAATTAGTTTAGGACAAATTCAAATTAACTTAATTAAGACACTACAACCCATGGCTAATAAAGGGGTAAACACCAATCCAAATATTATGAATTATAACACAAGTAAAATTCCACTTACTAAGAGAAGCACATACTAACATAATAAAAAGGGAAAAATTAAAACAAAACAACACATGACCCCTAGGTCACAATTTTCCCCTAACCAAATAATTCTAACACACACACAATTACTTGTTGCCATGGTGACCTTAGCTGGATTCTTCTCGAATTCCGATGTGGTTGGTCTCCACTCCCCAATATTGTTGTGAATATAATATACCCGCAGTAATGTAGAATACCTCCTTCGGCCTGTTGGCCGCATTAAAACATTCATGCCAAATATACAATATAATCTAAAATAAAGACACATGATTTACTATCATCTATGCAAGTACGATATCATTTACACTTTCTAGCACATTTCTATTCCACATCTCATTTATGTAAAAACGATCATCACATTAGTCCATTATCAAGTTCTACTCAATATGATTAAATATATCACATGTCATAATTAAAGATGAATAACCATGTCAAAATATACAAATATCATCATCAAATGTCCACCAAGAGACCATATGCATCATATAAAGATCAAATCAATAATAAATCCAATTATCTATGATATCTACTAGCATGCTAAATCAAAAGCCATAATAAATCCATAAGTGAAGTAATCAGTCTCGAAAACAACAAAACAAAATGGTGTCGAAGGGAAGTGGGCACTACATCCCCCTCCCCTTAGACTCGACTTCCTCCTGGAAGTCACTGGAAAAGGTGTGGAAACTGTCCTCGTAGCAAAGTAGCATCCTCCCAAGTAGCTGCAGTCTCATCATACCCGTCCCATTGACCCGAACTCCGATCATCTCTCTCTCCGCGAAGGCCCAGGGTCCTGTGCTCTATAATGCGTACGGGCTCCACCATCACTGCCCCTGATCCTGCACCTGCAATGCGGTCCAATCTAGCACGTGAGAAGGATCAAAATATATCTCCTAAGCACATAAACGTGAAACACATCATGGACGCGAGATAAGCTAGGTGGCAATGCTAGACGATAGGCCAAGGGACCGAGGCGCTCCAAGATCTCAAAGGGACCCACAAACCTAGGAGCAAGCTTAGAACCTTTTCCATAATGGATAGGGCTCTAATGTGGTCTTACACGAAGAAACACCTTCGTGCCTACCTCAAAACTACGATTTGTCCTATGCTGGTCTGCATACTTTTTCTGTCTATCCTGCGCCTCCTGCAATCTCTGTCTGATCAAGGTAACCTGCTGCTCCATGTCCTGTAATAATGCTGGCCCAAGGGAAACCCTGTCCTCAATCCTATCCCAACTAAGAGGTGTCCTGCACTCTCTACCATATAATGCCTGAAAAGGAGCCATGCCTATAGAACTCTGGAAACTATTATTGTATGCAAACTCCACCAAATACAGATACTCCTCCCATCTCGACTGATGATCCATCACGTACATCCTGAGCATATCCTCCAAAATCTGATTCACCCTCTCTGTCTGTCCATCTGTCTCAGGGTGATAAGCTGTGCTGAAATTAATCCTCGTCCCGAGGGCATACTGCATGGTGGTCCAGAAATGGGAGGTGTACAAAGGGTCACGGTCGCAAATGATCTTCCGCGAATCCCATGTAATCTGACAATCTCATCAAGGTATACTCATGCCACAACACTTGCAGTATAGGTGGTCTTTACTGGAGAAAAATGAGCTACCTTCATCAATTTATCCACCGTGACCATGATGGCGTCGTGATGGTATCTCGACGTAGGTAACCCAACGATGAAGTCCATGGAAATGGTGTCCCACTTCCACTCCGGTATGGCGTGAGGATAGAGAAGGCCAGCTGATGCTGATGCTCGGCCTTCACCCTCTGGCACTCTAAACAACGTGACACAAATAAAGCCACGTCTCTCCGAAGTCCTCTCCAAAAATACAACTATCTCAGGGTGGCGTGCATCTTCTTCACCCCGGATGGGCTGAATAAGGTGCACGATGAGCCTCTATCAAAATGTCATGCCTCAAGCCTCCATCTATAGGAACATATATCCGACCTCTGTGTCTGAGAAGACCATCTGCCTCTAATGAAAATCCATCAAATCTCCCCTCAAGGGGTCTCTGAGACTCAATCTCTGCTCTGGCTGCAAGGTAGAAACTATCCTGAGGAAGCTGCTGCAAGATCCTACTCCAAATCTGTGCCCACTGAGGTGGCCATAGCCACATGTCTCCGCCTACTCAAGGCATCTGCAACCACATTCTCCTTCCCTTTCACATGCTCTATCTCCATGTCATACTCACAGAGTAACTCCATCCAACGCCGCTGACGAGCGTTGAGATTGGGCTACGTGAAGAGGTGGCGAAGACTCAAGTGATCAGTCCTGAGTGTAAATCTCCGGCCAAGAAGAAAATGTCTCCACCGCACTAAGGCATGTACCACTGCTGTAAGCTCAAGGTCATGGGTCGATAATTGAGCTCATAATCTTTGAGTTTGCGAGACTCAAAGGCAACTACTCTACCCTCCTGCATTAACACACCTCCAAGTCCTGCCAAGGAAGCATCTGTGCAAACGTAGAACTCACCCTGAGGATCTGGCACTGCAAGAATAGGTGCTCTCGTGAGGCATTCCTTCAGTGTACTGAAGGCCTGCTCACATCTATCTGACCATAAAAACTTCTTCCCTTTCCACTGAAGGGAAGTGATGGGGTGCGCAATCCGAGAAAAATCCTGAACAAACCTCCTGTAATACCCTGCTAGACCCATGAAGCTACGCACCTCGGTCACACTAGTGGGTGCTGGCCAATCCATGATGGCTCGAATCTTGGAAGGATCGATTATGATACCTTCCCCAGAAATGATGTGGCCCAAATACTGCACCTCAGGCTGAAAGAACGCACACTTCTCCAAGTTCCCGTAAAGGCGCTGTTTGCGAAGACACTGAAGAACCTGCGAAGGTGCTCCTCGTGCTCCTCACGTGTGCGTGAGTAAATCAGAATGTCATCAAGGAAGATGAGCACGAAGTGATCAAGGAAGGTCCTGAATACCCCATTCATCAAACTCATAAACACACGCGGGGCATTCGTCAAACCGAAAGGTACCACTGTGAACTCGTAGTGGCCATATCTCGTACGGAATGCTGTTGTCTTGTGAATATCCGTCTCCGCAATCCTGAGCTGATGGTACCCTGACTTAAGATCTATCTTAGAGAAAACTGTAGCCCCCTTCATCTGATCAAATAAATCATCAATGCGTGGAAGGGGGTAACGATTCTTGATCGTTACTTTATTCAGCTGACGGTAGTCAATACACAACCGAAGAGATCCATCCTTCTTCTTTACGAAGATCACTGGTGCACCCCAAGGGGATACACTAGGATGGATTAGGCCTTTCTCCAGAAGGTCCTCAAGCTGCAACTTGAGCTCACATAACTCAGGAGTAGTCATCCGATAGGGTGCTCGTGAGATAGGCTCTGCGCCCGGAACTAGATCTATATGGAAGTCGATCTCACGTGGGGGAGGTAACCCCGGTAGCTCCCCTAGGAACACATCAGCAAACTCTGATAAGATGGGATGGTCATCGAGGGAAGGTCCTCTCGACTCATCCTCTGATCTGTCACTGACCGTAATAGCAAATAACTGACAACCCCGTCGCGCACACCGCTTAAGCTGCATAGCGGAGATGGTGCGAATGGATACGGCCCTCCTAACTCCTGATATCACTGACTCTACTCCAAGATCATCTATGCAAGCAATAGTCTTATGGTAACAATCCACTCTAGCTCTGTGAGCGGACAACCAATCCATGCCTAAAATGATGCCATAAGATCCTAATGGAAGGATCCGAAGATCAGAAGTAGTGGTGAAGGGTCCCAAATCCACTACACACTCCTTAACTAAGGAGTCTACAGAAATCTTGGCTCCAGAAGCCATCTCAACGTCCCAACTATGGCCCTACCTAACTGCCACCAGCCTACAACGCTCTACTAAGGATGGTGCAATAAAAGAATCAGAAGAACCAAAATCAAATAATATAGAGGTGGAAATACCACCAATACTACCGTCGTCTCAATCACAAAGACTCGATGCTCACCTGGCGGTTCTCGACCACGTAGATCTCGATGACTCCGTGCCATATCTCCAATAGTAGGCTCTGAGCTCTGCGTCTTACCCTTGTTAGGGTTCTGTGGGCAATCTCTCCAATGATGTCCCACAACACCACAACCATAACAACTACCTGGTCCTCTCCAAAGGGGAAGCAGCTCACTGGTACTCTAGATGACGAGCTACGAGATCTCGACGATCCGGTATGGATTGTTGAGGTCTCGCCGACGAGCTCCTGGCTGACCGAGCTCTCGGTTCACCCTGTGTCCTGATTGGACCCCTAGGAGGAGGCCCCATACTACGTCCTCTCTGTGCATCAAATCTCTGAGAGGCGGTCGGTAAGGTGGGGGGTCGGGTCTGCCGCTCACTGCGCTGTCGTGGTGGCTTCGAATGAAGCTTGCCTCGAACTCTGTCCACCCCATGGAGGAGGAATTGACCCCTTCGACCTACCATCCTGCATCTGCTGGATACGGCTCCGAACTCTATCTCTAGCCTGCTGCGTCTTCCCCGTGTCTCCTCTGCAATATAGGCCTTCTCCACGGCCTCTGCTAATGTCTGTGGGTACAGTGAATGCACACTGCGCCACCTAAATCCAAGTTTAGGCCCCTGGATGAACCTGTGAATCCATACCTGCTCATCCTGCATATAGTCGACGTACTGGAGTAGGTCCAGAAATCGACTCTCATACTCAGCTACTGTCATCGATGCCTAACGGAGGTCATGAAACTCGTCTATCCACTGTATAAATCTCCTGGGTAAATACCTGCTCCTGAAATGCTCCTCAAACAGCTCCCAGGTAATCGTCTCCGAGTCAACATGGAGCTTCTGCTCCTCGGTCCTCCACTAGACTCCTGCTCCATCCTTCAGAAGATGGATTGCAACACGAGCTTTCGTGTTGCTAGTACAAGGGCAGAGCTTGAAGCATCCGCTCAAGCTCACCAACCAGCCTCTCGCTGCTAAAACCACCCGTATCACCCGAATAGTGAGATGGTCACGCTTCAGGATCTCCCGATATGGTCTCAGCACTGACGTATGACGAATCCTAGGTCTCTCTGTATGCTCCTCCCTCTGTCTAGGGCTCCGAGACCTGTCCCTATGTCCTGAGATCCTGTCCCCATGTCCTCTCTGTGGTGACTCTGCCCTAGCCGACTCCGCACGGAAGTTCTCTGCCCTGTGCTCCTCGCTGTGTCGAGGGGATGCCTGGGCATCTACTGATGGCTCCAAACTATGTCTTGCAAATCGTCCTCCCAAGGGCTCTCCGCGTATAGTGGCATTGACATCCCGGGAGTGTCTAAGATCTCGAGGTAGAATGGCTGCACACACCTTGCTCCGGCGGTGGTATATCTAGGTCTATATGAAGAGACCCCTCGCCCAATCCGCGCCTCCTGCACAGATCAAGGCAAGAGTTAGTTCATTGTTCTAGGTCTTGTGCCAGTTTTCTAAATTTTTTGTTTCCTATAATTATCAACATTGTGGTTTTATATATTAAAAAAAAAAATCAACTCGCACTAGGTTAAATGTTCATGTTTCATGTTTTCTGCGTGTGCCCAAGGGTCCAAGCTTCGAACCCCTGGCTCTGATACCAAAATGTAGTGCCGCGAAAATGACGACGACGACGATCCAAGAACTTGCTTCCACAAACATATAACCCAAAATGCGACTAATTTTTTTGAAAAATTATTTTACTTCATTTCCATGATTCATGTCATGCATTCATTAGAGAAAAGTTTGCTAAATGTCTTTAGTGTCATATCTTATGTTTCGTCATAATACAATTGTTCTATAATCTTATATGATGGCCCGTTTGCAAAATAAATTCTTTCAAGATAATGTATTTGTATCTGTGCTTGACAGACATCAATAAATTTATATTTTACATTTGAGGTATTATATTTAATCTTTATTTGAATATATAAATACTTTGTATATATATAATTATAATCTCAAAATGAGATATATATGCCACCCATTATATGCACAAGCATAGGGTTCAATATCTTGTCGTATAAATCATGTTATTTTTAAGGAACATAAAATTTCAAAGGTATATTTAATCAACTAGATTTATATAATATAATTTTAGCTAAAATACATATTTCCTAATTAATTAAGAAGTTCCAAATCCATCTTTTATGCACAAAGAATGTGAACATGGTTAATATTGTATTCATTCAAGATTACTCTCCTTAAAGTAGGTTAATCATATTTAAAAAAAAAAAAAAAGAACAAAAGGGACAAGAGTTTTACTACGTGGGAAAATCATTCAAATTTAGGTTTGAAAACATGGTTGGGGTGGGTGGCTTTAATGGCCACCCCCGCCATAACACTAAACCTCCTCTCCTTGCATGCATGCAAGTTACTCCAACTCTGCCGGGCCGCATAAAACATTTATTCACGAAGATTTGCAAATCTCTAACTTTACACATATCGGCCTACCATTTTATTCTTTGTCCTAGCCGCGTGGATAAATGTGGTGGTTGAAGATGAAAGCTACTGAGACCAGTGTAGCGAGGCGTGTTTTATAACTATTTTATTCACCCTAACCGCTGAGCAATAAGGGAGAGAGAAGAAGAAGCTACTTTGACAAGCAGGTTTAATAAGTGGGGGGGTTACCTCCACTGATCGGTCTTGCGAGGTGTGTTCTTGCCAGGATCCATGGCCACGCTACTACACAGTAGAGAGACAGCAGATCATGAGCAGTTACAATTCAGTAAAAAAAGCCCCTTTTTTTTTTTTTTTTTGAGCGCTTTAAACAAGCAGTTGTCCAACTATGTTGTTATCTATTCTCATATCGAATGCACCTCAAATTCGGAGCTCGCCTTCAGATATTTTTCTTTTCTTTTTTATCAAATCGATTAAGGGACAGGTGAGAGATATTACGAGGAGACCTAAATGAAATTTATTACAAGATTCTCTAATGAGACCCTATCTCGGTTACAAGCGCTCGTGTGGAAGAAAAGCTCATAGAGATTAGTGGATCTTTCATATCAGAATATACATGAAGCACAATTTGTTTTGCAATTATATGAGCATTTCTGCGTGTATTTTATTACAGTCTTAATACACGATGATTATACAGAGACCTATCATTATTTTAATTGTTTTATATTACATGAATGTATGATTTTATAAGTATTTTAGCTCAGTTCTCTTTGCAATTATATGGACGTCTCTACGTAGAGGTGGGTCTGTTTCATAACAGAATGTTCATGGAGCACGGCTTGCTTTGAAATATATGGACATCTCATACGTAGGTTTAATTATATGTTTACTATTATTTCTTATTATATCGAGTTATTAATATACTTAGTTAATACAAATAAATATTAATGGTATATTGTTATAATTAGAATTTAAAAATAGTAAATACATTAGTTGTAATATTACTTAGATATGAATTATATTGAAAATATTAGTTTCCTTATTATGTATTAAGGAGTATTGGGTAATGAATCTTAATAAGTTTAGAGCTTTTACATTAAAATTCTCTTTACTACCAATTTAATAGGGCATTGTATGGGACTTCAAGTGAATTTGATTTCATTTCCTTCTACAATTTGCAAATAGTTTTACAATGGATTCATAAATGAAGAAAAACATAATAGAGCTAGAGCTTAAATTTCTTCATTGGCATATTGAAAGCTATTTAAAAACTTAAGTCTTTTCATCAACAATACAAGAAGAGAAAAAGCACTAACGTTCCAACTTTTCCAATACATCTCTTTTAAGTAACAAAACGAAATCTAATATATATATTTTTGTGTAAATTTCCAAACATTCCACAAAAGAGTTCAACAATATTTCCAATAAGTTTTAGAGTAAGAATTACTAACATCCAACAAGATCAATACGCTCATATGAGGTTCCAAGCCAAGTTAAAGGAGAATAAATAGATTGTCTTTCTTTCAACTTTTAATTCCATCCACATTACAACCTTACTAATGAAGTTCAATACAACTTTCCTTCAACATCTTGTTACAACATTTTCCACTTAATGTGGGAACAAATTTACAATAATGGAAGCTAAAATACAAAGCAATATTACACTTTCTTCCACTCTAGGTGGGTAAAATACAAGGTGGTTTCACATTGTCATCAACAAGGCTCCAATGCTACAAACATCAACAAGGTAGCTCCTCCAATAGTTTGCTTGATTCACAACAAAATAAGGGGAGAGGCAACGCTCTCCTCCCAACCAAGATACCCAATGGAGAAGAGAAGCCATCCTCTCCATTGGCCCCCGAGCCCCAACCACATTACAATGGGAGAAAATCCAACTCATGGCAACTACTAGCTTCCACATAACTTAACATAAAATTTCACATTCATTCCATAATCCTTCAAAACAAAATCAACAACTCAACAAGAGGGAAGACAATCACAACAACAAGTCACAAGGCTTATCAAGAAAGCCATAAGAGTAAGACCTATGGGGAGGCCACTTATGCCTCCCAATGGGAATGGGTGCCACCTAAAAGCCTCCAATGCAAAACACAATACCCCTAACAACTCTTATGCCTCCCTCAAGTACCCCTTATCCCTCCATCCACTCTTATGCCTCCCTCAACTCTTATGGCTCCCTCAAGTAAAAACAAGAAGAAAATGCAAGCATTTCTCTTACTAGGTGGGCACCCAACCCAAACTCCCTCCTCAAGAAAATGATCTCTTATGCCTCCCTCAATTAAACTCCCCATAGTCTCCTCCCACTCCCAACTTAGGCATTCTACCCATTCCCAACAAGCATTTCAAACAACAACATTCAACACAACATAAATATACATTCATATAACAAAAAAAGAAACATAATGCAAACAAAGGTGAAGCTCCTACCTTTCCATGGTAGAGCTTGTTCCAAGTATGAAGTCTCAAATCCCTCCAAAGATCAAGCAAGCATCCACAAGCTCCAACAAAATTCCCACAAGTATCAACAAGCTCCAAAAATCCACAAACTCCTTCAAAATCCTCTCCTCTCCAAAATACAAAGACTAAAAATGAAACTTCCAACCCCCAAAACAAACAAGAGGATCAATAAATAGAGAAAAGAGAGGGAGGGATGATGTGGCTCCAAGTAGGATGCCACCTCCTTTTCCCTCCACTCCACATCACTTGGTCAACCTCATATTCCAATGCACCATTAATAAGTGGTTGAAAGAAAGGCAAGCACCTTACACACTCCAACTAAGCCCACTCCCCAAAGGACAAAATTAAATTTTGAAAGAAAGTGCAATTAATATTTTACCCTTTTTATCCCCCAAAACACCTAAAAGACCCTAAATTTGGCCTTCCAACCCATAGGTAGGGTTGGCATGGGGTTTTAAGAGGTGTGGGACAAGTTTGACTTGTCCCACAAGCTTTGAAATTTGGCCTCCAAGGCCAAATTCGAGTTTCCCATGTGGGGTAGAGTGTGCTACACTCAAAACTCAAACACACATCAATCCACACAAAATCCCAAGTAAATCAAGCCTAATAAATGAGCTCTCTTTGGTCACATCTTTTAATTAGTTTAGGACAAATTCAAATTAACTTAATTAAGACACTACAACCCATGGCTAATAAAGGGGTAAACACCAATCCAAATAATATGAATAATAACACAAGTAAAATTTCACTTACTAAGAGAAACACATACTAACATAATAAAAAGGGAAAAATTAAAACAAAACAACACATGACCCCTAGGTCACAATTTTCCCCTAACCAAATAATTCTAACACACACACAATTACTTGTTGCCATGGTGACCTTAGCTGGATTCTTCTCGAATTCCGATGTGGTTGGTCTCCACTCCCCAATATTGTTGTGAATATAATATACCTGCAGAACAGAGAATACCTCCTTCGGCCTGTTGGTCGCATTAAAACATTCATGCCAAATATACAATATAATCTAAAATGAAAACACATGATTTACTATCATCTATGCAAGTACGATATCATTTACACTTTCTAGCACATTTCTATTCCACATCTCATTTATGTAAAAATGATCATCACATTAGTCCTATCAAGTTCTACTCAATATGATTAAATATATCACATGTCATAATTAAAGATGAATAACCATGTCAAAATATACAATTATCATCATCAAATGTCCACCAAAAGTAGACCATAAGCATCATATAAAGATCAAATCAATAACAGTCCGATGTCTATGATATCTACTAGCATGCTAAATCAAAAAGCCATAATAAATCCATAAGTGAAGTAATCGGTCTCGAAAACAACAAAACAAAATGGTGTCGAAGGAAGTGGGCACTACACTAGTCCAACCATTGCTATGGGTATTCCATATATATCTCATACCATAGCTTCCTTGGCACATACTACTAGTGTACCCTTAGCATCAAACCCTTCTCCATCTCCTTTAGACATCCATATGATCACTCACAATGGAAAATTCCAACCACTTAACACATTATTACCATATTCCATCATCCCTTTATAATACATCCTTTCTCTCATGCATGTTGTAGGACAATTACAATCTTAGGTTCATTCTCTCACTTTAGAAAGTAGGGCTTATTGTGCCTCCATTGACAACAATTCATTACATGGAAATCTGGTCCCTAAGAAGATTCATAATTTTGCATTCCTTCATGACTGCACCATACCTAATTTCACATGTTTTGATGGTATGGGTGACCCTCATGCTCATCTTATGCATTATCGTAGGACTATGGCCTCCTATTCTAATGATAGATTATTACTTAAGACCTTTTGTTATAGCCTTTCCGATGAGGCGTTACAATGATATACTCATCTCCCCTTTGGACCCATTAGTAATTTTCATGACATGGATGATGCCTTCCTCCATCAATTTATAATTAACAATGGCTCTAAGGTTACTTGTGACCGGTTACCTACTCTACATCAAGGATTCACAGAACCTATCAGGGATTATATTCTACGATTCATTGCTTGTATCCATTAGCTTGTCTTCCAACTCATAGATCTTGAGAAGAAATTTATTTTTTGTCATGGCTTCATTCCTTCACTTAAGAAACAAATACAATATGATACATGTGAGTCATCCATTCTTCTATGCTATAAGATGACTTAGAACAAGATCTTCTCTCCACACACATCATAGATCCTCCCCACATTTCTATAACTATTGTCTCATCTAGTTCTCTCGTGACAACCTCCAGTTGATTATCCTACAAAATATCCATCCTTACCTCTAAAGCAAAGCAAGCAAGATCAACCCACTTCACCACCAAAGTATACTCCTTCTCCAGCTTCGTGACAAGCTAATCCCCTTACCACCCCACCTAGGTCATGTGAAAATTTCACTTCTCCCACCATGCATGACCACATGATGTGCTGATTATATTACTTAATGAGCGATTAATTCACCTACCTTCAAATTAACATCATCCACAACACCGACTAAAATAAAACGCTACCAAAAATATTGTAATTATCATCGTATAAATGGCCACAAAGATGATAAATATCTTGCCCTTTAGGACAGATTACAACAATTAGAGGATAAGGGCTTCATCTCCTTTGGTTCTCACCCATGTGAGTGATCCATATCTCCTCTACCTTGTAAGAGAGTTTCTACCACTATTGATTCATCTCCCACATATGGTGCTTTGACTATGATATATCCACCACAGTCTGTTATTCATACACGTTCCCCACTACGCCCATCACATTCATTACATCCACCTCATCCATCACATTCACGCTATCCACCGCATCACGTTGCTACTTCACATTGGTTACCATAGCACCCCGCTTTCTCACATCCCTTCGCAACTCCATATGATATTCATTTCACTTCATACACTCATGCAATTGCCATTCCACATGATTTCACTACCCCACGCCACCTTGGTCTTTGGTATGTGAGTACTTTCACCTCACCCCCGATGACGCACTTGTGTTCTTACACAAATGTTGAGGGTTTTCTTTAAGAACTTTTCATCGCGCCCTACATCGTTCATTTGGCGCACTTTAATAATTTCCCAATGACGCACTCTTGTTTTTTTTGTGGTTCATTCTTATCGTTGAGGGATCTTAATTAAGTAAACATAATCATATATATCTTTGGGGGAACCACTACTTTCCCCCTTCTATTCATCACATTGATATACTATGATTACGTTACATTATTATGAAATACATTCATCACAACACGTTAGTTCGATAATCATATATCATCTCTTTTCACATGTATTTTTATATCATTATCATATTAACTACACATTATGAATTCCATTCAACACACACTGTGCTTAACTCATCATCATACTACGTGTTACACATTTTATTTACTAAACATTTCACTTAGATGATCTGTCACAATGCGTGTACATTCCATTTGTAAGTATTTTATGAATATTTCATCAAAGAACACTAACAAGATATACAACCATCACATACATTCATAATCACCAACTCATGCAAAACCGATACAACACAAAATAACTCATCACATATAAATCACACATGTCCATACATAGGTAGCAAATAAAATCATCATTGGGGAAATTCCCCTACATCATACACAATTATAATAATCAAACCTCATCATCACTATCGCTCTCGAGTACTACGAGAGCCTAGAACTAGATGCCTCACCACTCACTCTATGCCAATGTTTGCGGCCTTAATATTGCTCCACTTGCCTACGCAATAAGGTATTATCTCAGAGAATTCTCAAAGAACCGACATTACAACTCCATGAACTGTACAAATACATCTTGTGCCAAAGGGCTACCACCCACCGCCTCGTGGGCTCGTTGAGTCTCCTCATGTGCCTCATCCCTCTTGGATACTAATACAGTACATGCACTCTATGCTACAACCATTGGCTCAAATAGATAGGCATGCTCACCCACAATATCATCCACTCGCTCCAATATACCGCCACCAAGCACATCGGTCGACACATTCCATGTCAATGTGTGGATAGAGGTATCAACAATCAAAACCAATATGCATCGCCTACAAACAAAAATTACACAATGTGTTAGACAACCACATATATAACAATATAAGCATACAAAAATGAACACAACTACACAAATACTTACGATCCACTATAGCAACTGCCACAAGGTCGGGGACATGTGCTTCCCCCACTCTTCCTCCTCCTACATGTGGCAACTCCATTGGATCTAAAATACTAGGAATGAAAATACCCATCGATGTGCCACCTACCATACACAAGGTACTCCTCTGTAAACCAACATTTTCTGTGTCTATAACCTCTATCATTGCATTTACCTCCTTCTGACCATGAGGCATTAGCTGCTCTACTATGGGCCCCTGGTGCGCCCAACCCTCCTCGGTGCTCTAATAGCTCTCAGCCATATATATGGCTCTGGGGGCACATCCCGAGCCATACCAAACTGACGCAATACTCTCTCCACCTGAATTAGCTCTACCATACCTAGAAATCTATCCTCTAGCCACATCGTTCTTCAAATACACCGTAGCTCTATGGCATCCTCGGGCCATCCTCCATAATCATGGTATGGCATCCATGTGATGGTCTTAGGCTCCATCCTTGTTTATCAATGGCCTATAAGTATATGTATCCATCATGTGCCCACGAATGTTAATCCACCTCATCGTATCTCTCCGGCCTGGCCCACTCTTCTCGTGGACCCCCAACTGGCCTCAACACTACTATATATGCTCATATGCCCACACGTGTAATAGTGTAGTAGCTCCTATCCCTCCTCCATGCTCATCATGAGTAAATCGGTACAAATATCTGTACATGTTGGGCTAACAAACATCGATCCCACACATATATAGTACTTTCCTCCTCTATATGATCACATATGTCATGCATCTTATACAAGATTCCCACACCATCTACCTCCGCCACTATAGGTGAAGCAATAACAACTGCTATGAATTTCCACAAGCGCAGAAAATTAGAGCTCGAATAACATCTAGACCGATATGAGCCTTAGAAGGTGTTTGAGTGCCTACAAAATACCATCTCATTGCTCGCCGTATATGCTTATCCATGTCCTCCAATGGAATCACATGTACCTTGTTCTTGATAACCAAAAACCACAATATACGATATACATCCTATAACATCACTGTCATCTCCCTGGTAGGAAACCAAAAGGTACACATGTCTACACACCATTTCTCACATAGTGCACTCAAAATCAACATATTATGGGGCACATTCCCCATCCGTGCTAAATTTCGTTGGTTGGAATGGTCCATAACATCCTACTCATCATCTAAAAAACCTAACCCAAACAACGTGCTCAAATGAAACCCACCACGAAACTCCCTCGAGTGAATATCCCTCTACACAATACAAAATGACAACAAATGTTGCATTAGATCACCTTATAAGTACAAAAACACACTCACTTATCATATTCATATACATAATTTTTTTCCTTTTTCATCATCCTAGACCAAACACACACATTCGGACTAGGGTGCCAAGATTCAGAATGGGGCACCCAAGACCAGGACACCAATGCCCAATTTTGGGAATTTTTGTCCCAAGGGTCAATAACACCCTCAACACTATTGTCCAGCCCAAAATTCGAGAAAATTGAAATTCTCAAAATTGCGAAAATTTAGTATAAACGCCTAATACACCATACATTTTGTGAAAAACAAGGCACTTACCAACTCTACCCTCGTGCATGACGTTACGGCGGTTTTCACCCTATCAAATCGGCTAGGATGTGCTACTCTCACTTGTGGAATTTTCACTCACCTTGTGCTAATTTTTAAAATCGCGTAAACATCAAATAAGGTGACTACTTATCTTTTCAATTTACTATTTAAAGTTATCTTTTTACCACCCACATTACTATAGTCATTATTTCATGCTTATTACTACTACTAATACACATTACACGATTTTCACCATATCTCGAGCATTTCTACTCTAATTGGCCCCTCATTTATGATGTTCTTTATAAAATTCCTCCTACCATCGTATTGAACATGTTACAAATACTTTACCTAGTAATAAACTTATCTTCCAACCAAATCATACACATTTTGTGATTTATATCACATTTCTATCTATTCTGCGTATACATTCGGCAAATATAATATACTTCTTTTTCACTCGAAAGCTCATTTGCTGAGCAACTCACATGGGAGCTCACCCGATGACACACTGCTCGCCAACTCGTCGGGAGCTCACCCGACAACTCGCTTGCCACCTCCTCGGGAGTTCGCCTGTAAGACTGCTGACAAGCTCGCCCTATAGCAGCTTGCCGCGGAGCTTGCCTTGGTGCTCGCCGTAAAGCTTGCCTGGGATCTCACCGAGCAGCTCGCATGGGAGCTCGCGGTGCAGCTCCCCCGGGAGCTCACCGAGTAGGCTAACCTGAGCTCGCGAGCAGCTCGCCGAGTAACATCTCGCCAGGGAGCTCGCCAAGTAGCTCGCTTGGGAGCTCGCCGAACAGCTCGCCAAGTAGCTTGCCTGGGAGCTCACCGATCAGCTCGACTCGAGCTCGCCCGGGAGCTCGTCGGGCAACTCGCCTGGGAGCTCTCCTGACAGCTCGCCTTGCCAACTCGCCTTGAGCTCGTCTGGTAGCTCGCATGTAAGCTCACCTAACAGATTACCGACAAGCTCGCCTCGGAGTTCGTCGAGCTGCTCGACCTAGAGCAGCTTGTCGGGGAGCTCGCCGAGCAGCTCGCCTTTGAGCTCTTTTGGGAGCTCACCGTACTCGCCAAGTAGCTCACATGGGAGCTCCCCAAGCAGCTCGACTTGAGCTCGCACGGGAGCTCATCGAGCAACTCGCCTGGAAACTCGCCTGGGAGCTCGCCTTCCCAACTCGCCTTGAGCTCGCTAAGGAGCTCACCTTTCCAACTCGCCTTGAGCTCGTTTGTAGCTTGCACCGTAAGCTTGCCTCGGATTTCATTGAGCGGCTCATGATGCAGGCTCACTCGGGAGCTCGCTGAGTAACTCACATGGGAGCTCGCTGACACTCACCTTGCCCGGCTCGTCGGGGAGCTCGCCTTGTAAGATTGCCGACAAGCTCACCCTATAGCAGCTTGCTGCAGAGCTTGCCTTGGTGCTCGCCGTACAGCTCGCCAAACAGCTTGCCTGGGATCTCACCGAGCAGCTCGCATGGGAGCTCGCGGTTCAGCTCCCACGGGAGCTCACGGAGCAGCTCGGCTGAGAGCTCGCCGAGTAGGTCGCCAAACAGCTCCCATGGGAGCTCACTGAGCTTGACAAGTAACTCGCCAAGGAGCTCACCGGGCAAGCTTGACTTGAGCTTGCCTAGAAACTCACCTGGGAGCTTCCAGAAACTCGTCTGTAGCTTACACATTTTTAACTAATTTGTGTCATTTATTATATTTGTGCTTCCTTCTCAATTTTTCTTTCCAATAATTTATTGGGCTCCTATTTTGTGTCCACATAGAAAAGAAATAACCTATTTTTTCTCCACCTCATCTACTCAAAAAATTATCTTGCCATTTGAATAGGACATGCAACGCAATCCTTAGGTAGTTAGGTAGACAAACCAACCTCCCACTCGTAAAAACCATATAATCAATAGACAACTTTTATTTAATCTACCAATTGTTAATATATTTTTATCTATATTACTAAAAATATATAAAATGATGGTCATATTTAAATATATAGGTTGAAAAGTAATTTTAAATTTAAATAACATCTACACCTTTTTTAATAATAATTTTAGTCGTTAAATACTTACAAAATTATGAAATCACTCTACCTAAATTTACAAAATTTTGAAATAACTTGCAAATTTTATTTGATTTATATAAATTTTTATACAAATTATATTGATATGTAAATATAGGTGGAAATTCATTTTTAAAAAAGCAATTTTCTTTTAATATAATATTGTTGTTGTGCATAACGATCATCAAATTTAAATCTTATCTTTACAAACCCAATATAAAAAAATTACACATATTTTATGATTAAAAATATGTTAAAAAACAATAATTAGAATTTGAAGACGCGTTTTGATTTATTTGGAAATTCTCGTTAAAATTAAACCGCGTGCTACTTATCAGGTTTTCTAACGATAAACATGGCGAATTAGATCTTTTAGATTCCGTCGTAGAAGTATCTATTCCATCAATTTGACGGCGACAAACGTATTTAACGTCATCCACAATCAAAATGAAATATGATATAATACCTGTGGAGGAAGAGAGAGGTGAAGAACTTAAGGCCAGTCAAAGCAATCCCAATGGCTCACCACATTCAAGGGTTGAAGAAGATTAAGACTAAAAAGGAGAATTTCCATGAAGAAGAGGAGGAACCTTTGTCTCCTTTCAGAGCCATATTTCATAATGCTATGATTGATTCATATGTTTTGATTATTGTGGGCTTGAAGAAATCAGTCCATGTTGCTTCCATGAAAAGAGGTCTGCAACCAACTCTGAGCAAACATGAGCGGTTTTCAAGCATTGTGGTCAGTATTCCACAACGATTAAGTGGTTTTCTTTTTGTGTCTAAATATTACATATGTTTAACAGGGAATTGTTAAGTCAAAATATCTATAAGATTTTTTGAAACGTTTATAACATAATGCTAGGCTATGGAACTTGCAAACCATAAATTAAGGATTTTAGTTTTTGCTTAACATACTTGATGTTTGGGCTCTTCTGATTTCTTTTAAACTTTTTGGTGTTAATTATGTGTGTGTGTGTGTGTGTTTGTGTGTTTTATGGGTTTTGGGCTTACATTATGTTTGTGGGTACAAATGAAATCTAAAAATGGGAATGAAAAATGGGTGCCTAAGGAATTTTGTATAGAAGATCACATAATAGTGGTAGAGATGAGTAACCTTTCCAGAGATAGTTCGACTTTATTGAGAATTATACTTGCCACATCAACTCTCTTGCTCCACCCCTTGATCCCTCCATTCCTCTATGGAAAATCCATGTATTAAACTACGAGATCAGCAGAGGTAGAAGCCGGTGTGGTTTTAGAATCCACCACCGTATAGGAGATTGTGTGTCTCTCATGTCCCTATTCTTGGATTGTACTAGAAAACAATCTCAACCGGAATCCATGCCCACCATAAGAACAATTCAAAAAGAAAAGAAGATTCCAAAATGGAGCTTGAGAGCCATACTTGAAGCAATATGGACTCTGGTGTTTTCTTTATGGTGTACTGCTTTGAATTTGCTTCATGCGTTGGCAACTATACTGTGGATGAAAGATGACAAAATGGTTAGAGGACCCCAAGGTGTAGGGTCTCATCCCAGGCGTCTAGCTCATGTTACAGTGGATCTTGAGGACATTGCCACAGTCAAGAGGGCCATTCATGGGGTACAAACTTATTTCCATTGGTACTGATCTTTTCTGATGATATATCAAGTACACTGCATTGATATGTGAAGTAATATTTATTGAATTGAATATATGCAGACAGTGAATGATGTTGTCACTGGAATGCTTTCGGCAGGATTCTTGCATATTTCGATCGGTTGTATGGTAAGTATTGAGTCATTCTATTTTGAAAAATTCATAATCATCTACCTAATTATGTAGGTTTCTTAGTGTATTTCTTTTATGAATCTACATATTTAAGTTATCGGGAATGAATATTTAAGTTATTTGGGAATGGACTTATCCACTCCCATGTAAATGGCTTGAGGAATTAGTTAAGTATATCTCACTCTTATCCAAAAATATTAACAAATTTATTGAGTAGGTTGTGGTCCAATGGTGCATATGATGGTGTACAAGGTGTTACTTGACCATCTACACGGAAATTTCCCGGGCCTCTTAGAAGCTAAGCTTAAGATTTCTATGTAGCTAATCTCTACACAATTTCGGATTCAATAAAAAAAAAAAGATTAACAATTCTATTTTTGTTCCAATTTTTTTAACAAATTCATTTCATTTTTTGGTGAACGTTCAAGTTAAAGATGGAGAAAATTGGAGAACCCCAAGAATTCGAGCACTTGTTCCTGTGAATATCAGATCATCCAGAGGACGCATGTGTAACCTATGCATACATATATACCTCTATTATTATCAGATTTTTACTAAAGCTATATAGATTTTCAGAAAAGAAACTGAATTGTACTAAGCTATATGGATTTTTTTTTCTTCACAGAAAATGGAAGAGATGATAAAGAATGGCAAGGAAGCCGGTGTTCAACTTCAATGCGGACTTTCTCCACTTGAACCTGGATTCGAAGCGAAACATTGGATATGACAACAAGCTTGTTAGAAATAGCAAAAAATCTATCCATTGTCTCTTTATTAAAAATAACAAAGATTTCTAGATTTCCATATGTGATATAAAATAGCTTTGCTCAAAAACAATGCCAAATGTTGTAAAATTTTGCAGGAATAAAAGTTGGATCCCCCAGAAGAACCATTTTCCACATGAAGAAGGTGGGCAAAAAGGTTGAAAAAGGGTATGAATCCAACGCCCGGGTAGACTACGCATGAGGGCAGAACCAAAAGAGATGAAGAAGAGTCTCAAGATGGTTGCAAAATGGGTAGCGCGACGAGGGAGCTCCCAACAGAACAAGGAACTTGCCCACAGAAGCCATTGATGAAGAATGCTCCAGAGAAAATGTGCAACTTTGGGCTCTATAGGAATGGCCCAAACGAATTTGAAGCGCTGCTTCCACCCAAAATGGGTGGAATGCAGGCATCCATCGAGCATTTAACTTTTGGAGAGGAAGATGCTTCTAGGTGAGAAGCTTGTAACCCAACCGAGGTTTATAATTTCTGAAGGGGGTGGCGGAGGGCTAGTGCCAATCAAACCACCACAGGCGCTGCGTAGTAACACTAATTTTATGCAAGCAATCACCAGGTATGAGATCTTGAATGATAGAAATGGCTTGTTTGTCATTGTCATGTAGAACAAATTTAGCTTTTAGGCTATCCCATGGAAGCCAATCCCTGGTGATGGGACAAAAAAGGTCCCGAATATACTGAATCCCTTTTTTGAAAAGACGCAAACCCTTGAGCTGCAAGGAAAGAGCAAGTGTTTTGTCATGAAATTAAAGCACCGGATTCCACCACAAATTAAGAGAATTAAGAGAGAGCTCGTTCTAGAAACCACCACCCTAGCAGAGTAGATGGGGTTTGAGAAGCTCCCAAGCTTTCCATATGCTTTTTGCTACAAAAGAACCACCTATTTTAATAGTAGTAGGGCATAAAAGTAAGGAGTAGTAATTCAAACCCTGTCATGCCCTTCGATTAAGCAGAGACCCTTGAGATATACAGCTTCTGAGAAGGATTTTCCAAGATTCCTCACCTTTAAGGCTGCAAATAATCCATTTGGCAGTGAGAGCAAACCCTTGCATATGAATTTTGATAAGGCCAAGTCCACCAATGTCCTTGGGCATAAAACATATATCCCAAGAAACTCAGAAAACTATGGTTCCCTTCGGAGTTGGCCCATAGAAATCACGTAGAATTTTCTCTAGCCTATGATAAGCAGCTTTAGAAGGTGCCTAAAGATGATGAATAATAGATATGAGTGGCATTAGAACTTTGGATCAGACTTAGAATTTTCCAAAGCGAGAGACGGATGCTTGGTAACCCAAAAGAGATTTTTGCTCAACTCGTTGAATCACATAATTCCACGGATCAACGAGGATGCCATAAAGGCAAAGGGGATGCCTAAAATTTTTAATTGAACACCAGGTTCAATCTAAAGCCATTGGAATCCCTCTAGCCAAGGAGTTTGGGACCCATCACATGTCTGTAACATTGGGTTTTCTTCCATTGGATAGCAGAACCAGAGGCAAGACAAAAAATATCAAGGCATTTCATTGCATTAGTGACAGAGGCCTCCGTTTCAGCCAAAGTGAGAAAAGAATCATCAGCAAAGTGCCCATTAATCAATTGTTTGGGAGAGGAGGGTAGTTGAATACCATTAACAAGACCATCATTGGCAGCATTAGCAAGCAAGTAGCTCAGACCTTCAGCAACAATGACATAAAGAGAAGGAGCAAGGGGGAAACCTTGCGGATAGAGCGATGAAGAGAGAATCTCTCATACTGTTGACCATTGATAATAATACAAGCACCTGCATTTTGGAAGAGCATATTGACAGAGTGGATGAATCTGGGTCCAAAACCAATAGCTGCAGCATGCCCAAGATGATGAAGGCCACTCAACTTTGTCTCAAGCTTTTTCAAAATCAATTTTAACAAACGAGTTGGTTGAGAAGTGTGCGCATGTATAATTTGCTTAATGCTAAATCAAATGAAGCAAGAACTACCACCTAAAATAGTTCTACAATTTAGCTAAAACAAAGCATAAACACCATCATGATAAGAATTAAACAAGGGTTAGATGCTAGCATTCTCCAATACAAACTTTGAAACTAACAATGCTAAATATCTAAACTCCTCTATTCTCTAACAACCAATAAATGAATGGACCTAAGTAAGCTCCATGGCTATCAAAATAGTTGTCCTTAATGCTCCAAGAACCTAGGAATGGGGGCTAATCAAAGTTGGGCTACAAGACCCTTTTGACACCTCCCATATGACCCAAGCACTTTAAGAAAGAGGCTTAACTCTTCAAGATGATGAACTCTCAAAAGGGCAAGGTGCAAGCTCTTAGTCTCTTTGCTATATGCTTTGCATTTTCTCTCTTAGAAAGTTTAGGTGTAAGTAAAAAGGTAGGTGGAGGGCTCTTTATATAGCCCAAAGGATAAAGGATTCAACACATTCTCATGAATGTGGGATAAAGGTAAAACATGATTAGGAATGGATAAGGTTGCTTTATTAAATGTAACCTTACTTTAGAAGGGTTTAATACATGTTTAGCAAGTCATGGGAGTTGGGGGTATTTTAATTAATCAAAGGTGATTAATTAATAGGTAGGTGTAAGCTTATAGAAGCCAATTAGAGGAATATTAGTGTGATTTAGGCTATTAGAAGGGGATTAAATCAATTAAATATTGATTTATTGGTTAAATGGAAGGGAAAGCTAATTAATTAATAATAATTAATTAGTCTAGGTAGAAGGGGTGATTTATTAACGGAAGGTCGTTAATTAGGGTATTTGTTGGATAGGCAACTTAATTAATTAGCTTAGTGTAATTAATTAATGATGATATGAGGGAAAATGAGTGCCTTTGATGATATGTCGTTGATTTGCGAGAAAGGGGATAATTAGCACAATTTAAGTATTTAAATTGCTTGGGCGTAATTATAGGTGTCTACATTTTCCCCTCTTTGGGGTGGCATAAGTGATGCCACTTCAAAGATAGTAGACAAAAGAGATTTTGAAGAGATGGAAGAAAAATTAGTAGGAGGGAGAGATGCCCCCTCGAGTGTCGATGGGGTGATAGAAGAACTCGATCGACGATCGAAAAAGGTGAGAAGTAGGCAGAAGAATGGGGACGAGGTAGGATGCCCCGAGGAGAGGGAGAATTAGGGGTGAAAGGGAAGTGGTGTAGAAGAAATATGGATGAGGGGAGAGAAGAGCTTAACCTCTAGCTGCTTATTTGTTTGGAACAAATTTGATGTCATCATATTGCCATAGGAACTACATCATCGGTCCTTATGAAAAATATAAGCATACGACAAAGGTAGAATGACATGAAAAGCCATAATACGAACAATTGTCCATTGCTGAAAATACCAACTCCACGCAACATACAATAATGCAATGCAATACGAGAAGGAAACAAGCTCATATAACAGGGAAAACAAGTACGAACGCACATATCTAACCCAACAACGGTCAAGACAGTTGTACAAATGTTTTGTTATCAGTGCTGAAGAGATCCACAAGTTCGTGATTGACGACAAGGGTTAAAAATGATGCCCCAAGCAAGGATACATGCAAGGGGAAATGAAAATGGACACGGGGTCCATGAAAAGCATTTGTGTGCAACAAAACAGCACCAGGCAACCAAAAGTGCCCCAGAGTACAGACGAAGCAAGCAGCTAGCTTTTGTGAATGGTTGTGAATCCAGTGATCCGAAGTCGTATTAATCGGGAAGATGTGAGACAAACCAACGGGATATGGAGAAAATACCATGCGAAGACACAAGTTTCAAATAGTAAGAAGCAAGTTACCATTTTGTAGGGTGTTTTACTTTTAGGAATTTTTTGAAAATTTTTGCCTTGTTTTAAGATTTTTTGATATATATATATATATATATATATATATATATATATATATATATTGTTTTTGTTGTTTTCTTGAAACAATTTTCTATTGTTTTTGTGTTTTGTGAAACAATTTTCTATTGTTTTTGTGTTTTTAACGATTTCCAAAGCTATGTGCGAGTAACCAAAAGCATGGATGCCCCAGGCGTCGGTGGGAATATACAAGGTAGCGAAGCCATGCGCTTATGAACAAGAAGGTGAAGTCGTTGAGTTGCCCCCAGCGTAAGATGGGAAATAACGAAAGACCACGTCCCTTACAGACGAATAGAAGAAGGCAAAGCCGGATCAAGGCTGGACTAGATGGTGTGCACAAGGAAACTTGAAGGTAGAACCAGGTCCAGGACAAAGACAACTACCCTTCTAATACAGAATGCTTGTGAACAACGAATCCTCCCGAGGTGCCGAGATCTGGTTTTCACCCAGGACTTGTCAAAGTGCCACAATTGCGTGGTTTTCACTAGTGGACGACCTGTTTTCTCTTTTTTTTTTTTTTTTTTTTTTTTTGATGTTTTGATTTTTTTATTTTATTTTTATGACTTTCTTGTGCCATGTTTAGGCATAAAACCTCTTAAGATGCATGGAATTCATGGGCTCCCAGAGCTCATCACCATTGGGGTGAGCCAACTTGTATGCCCCTGTGCCATACTTGGCAACTATGACATAGGGTCCTAACCAGTGTGGTTCGAACTTCCCTTTCTTTTCTCGCTCTTTGCTCAGGTGTTGAACTGGTTCTCCTTCATAACTAAATCACCCACCTCAAACTGGCGAGGGATGATTCTCTTGTTGTAGTTGCGGGAGATTCTGTGTTGATATACTTTCAGGTGATTAAGAGCGCGAATGCGCCTCTCATCCAGGAGCTCTAACTCAGCCAATCTTGCCACTCGGTAATCTTCATCCTTATCCAAATAGTCCCGAAGAGAAATTCGTAGGGATGGGAGTTCAATCTCTAAAGGGATGATAGATTCTATCCCGAACACGAGGGAATATGGCGTCGCACCCGTAGGAGTGTGAATTGATGTTCGGTAGGCCCAGAGGGCTGGGTGGATTTGTAGGTGCCAGTTTCGACCAGTTTTGCTAACCATCTTCTCCATTATCCTTACCAAAGTCTTGTTTGTTGCCTCAGCTTGTCCATTACCCTGAGGGTAATATGGCGTGGACCATTTCAATCTGATTTGGAACCGTTGGCAAAGACCTTTCACGATTTTGTTCTTAAATGACTTCCCATTATCTCGTGACATATGGCCGCGAGGGATACCATATCGGCAAATAATGTGATTCATGATGAATTTAGAAATCATGCTCTGTGACATAGGTTAAAGTGACCCTCCACCCATTTTGTGAAGTATTCTCATGCTGATGATATGTGTATGACCATCAGATGAGGTAGGAGTAAGCTTCCCTATTAGATCAAGTCCCCACTTGGAGAATGGCCACGGGGTAGTGATTGGTTGCAATGGTTGCGATGGAGCATGGATGAAATTTCCATACTTTTGGCATAGCACACATTTTCTAACATAATTACAACAATCAGTTTCCATGGTGGGCCAATAGTAACCTACTCTTAACAGTTTCTTAGCCAAGACCATTCCATTTGTATGTGCTCCGCATACTCCTTCGTGTACTTCTTTAATTGCCTGGATTGACTCCGGCACATCCAGACAACGTAACAGATTCCCATCGTAGCCACGACGATAAAGTGTACCTCCTAACAGGGTGTAATGGGCTATTTGGCGAATTAGGCTCTGCTTTTCAGAGCGGGAGATTTCGGGAGGGAATGTATTGTCCTTAAGATAGGTGAAAATGGGTTCATACCATGGTGAATGGGGACCAACAACCTCACAAGCCAAGCAAGATTCTGGCATGTCATACGCGGGCTGGCGTAGATTTTCTACGAAGAATGGCATATCATTGTTCCCTGGCGGAATACGAAGCATAGATCCCACCGTTGCCATAGCATCTGCCGATCTATTCTGCGCTCTTGGGATTTGCTCAAAGGTAATGCGCACAAAATACTCCTTCGGGTTTCCACCAACTTCTTATAAGGTATGAGCTTGTCATCCTTAACTTTATACTCATCATTAACCTGTTTGATGATTAGCTGTGAATCACCTACAACCTTCACATGTTGAATATTCCACTTGATGGCTAGCTTCATCCTGGAATGAGTGCTTCATATTCCATGATATTGTTTGTGTAAGGGAAGGCCGGGCGGAAAGCTTTGTGGTATAGGATCACTGAAGGAGTAATAAGGACCACTCCCGCACCAACCATGAAACGTAAAAGATCCATCAAAATGTATCGCCATCACGATAGATTCTTCAATGTAGAGAAAAGATGCATCGGCGAGATCCAGGACTTCAAAGGTTACTATATGCTTTGAAAGGTGCTTCCGCTAGCTGGTCGTAAGTACTTGTCCTTTAATTGATTTTTGATGGAAAAATTCTATATCAAACTCACTGAGTAGAATGATCCAATTAGCCATTCTACCTGTGAGGGCAGGTTTGGACAACAAATACTTGAGTGGGTCAACCTTGGATATGAGCTTGGTCTTAGTATTTAGCAGGTAATGGCAAAGTTTCTGAAAGGTAAAAACAACAGCCAAGCAAGCCTTCTCAATCTGAGGATAATTACATTCATAGGCGATGAGGGTGCGACTCAGATAGTACACTGCTTTCTCTTTATGGCTAAGGTCATATTGGGCGAGCAGTGCACCAATAGCATATTGCGTAGCGGAAATATAGAGCAAAAGTGGTTCTCCTGGAGTGGGAGGCATGAGGACAGGTGGATTAGCCAGGTACTGTTTAAGCAAAGCAAAGGCTTGTTGTTGCTCAGGTCCCCAAATGAAAGTGATGTCCTTCTTAAGCAAATGAGTGAATGAGTGACATTTATCTGCAAGCTGGGAGATAAAGCGGCGAATGGCTTGAATTTTCCCTTGCAAGCTACGCAGTTGCTTGATATTCTCAGGTGGAGGCATTTCTGTGATGGCAGATACTTTAGCAGGGTCTACCTCAATACCTCGTCTTGACATGATGAAGCCTAATAGTTTCCCAGATAGCACACCAAAGACACACTTCTTTAGATTTAGCTTGACTTTGTATTCACGTAGGCGTTCAAAGATACGCCGCAAAATGATAGGATGTTCCTCTCTTGTTTTGGACTTTCCCAGGATGTCGTCTACATAGTCTTCCATGATGTCATGAATCATATCGTGAAATATTACTGTCATGGCCCGCTGATAAGTTGCTCCCGCATTCTTAAGGCCGAATGGCATCACACACGATAACAAAGGTGCCCTAAGGAGTTGTGAAAGTTGTTTTGTGTTGGTCTTCCTCAGCGATCTTAATTTGATTATAACCCGAAAAGCCATCCATAAGTGATAGCATTTCATACCCTGCGGTTGAGTCAACAATCATGTCAATGTTGGGCAACGGAAAGTCATCTTTAGGGCAAGCTTTATTGATGTCCTAAAATCATGCAAATTCGGATACGATAGGTTTCTTACGGATAGGAACAATGTTCGATATCCATTCGAATAATCAATTGGCTTTGATGAATCTTGTTGCAAGCAACCTTTCCAACTCTTCTTTAACTAACAAGGCCGCTCTTGGGTGCATCTTTCAAAGCTTGTTTGATAGGCTTAGCGTCTGTGTGCACAACCAAGTTATGCATGACCAAAGTTGGATCTAAGCCGGGCATGTCTTTGTAAGACCATGCGAACACATCAATAAACTCTCGCAGTAGCATAGTGAACGTCTTTTGTTCTCTGGCTGAGAGTGATGCTCCCAATTTTACTATCTTGGGATCTTCTTGATGCAATATTAACATCAATGGTTTCTTGACTAACAATTTTGATAAATCCTCCATACGCGTGGGATCGGGAGGTAGGTTGAGATCTTCATCCAAGGATGTCTCTCTGAGATTTTCATCCTTGGCGTGGTCACTTTGTTTTCCTTTGATTTTATTATTTGTTTGTCGACCCATGCCTCAAAGAGGTTTTCAGCATGTGACTTGGACTTTGATTTTTGCCGAGGCTTTTCTTTAGAACTCTTGCCCTCACTTTTCTTTAAATTTTGCTGACCACGAAGTTCAGCCTCCTTGCCGAAGTAGGCGCAGGTGTCTAAGTCGATAAAGAAACCCTTCTTGTGATCTCCAATGGGAATTGTATCCCTTATGCCCATGAACTCTGCAATAGCCTCGTCATTCTCGAATAAATCTAGTGGCACGTGACGTTGTTGGTCCCATTCAACAAGGGAGGGGTATACAAGTCAAGGGTTGGTTCATTGGGGGTGATGGTTAGGACAGCATTATTCATGAAAAGGTTCGTGGAGGCCAGATCCTCATATTGGCTACAACAGGAATCCGTATCGCTGTCTAGATAATCGGAGCTATCCTCATGCTCAGAACAAGTCGCATCTTGATCGTTGGGGTGTGCTCCATAAGGGCGAATCCCAATGCCATATCTTTCTGTTTTGAAATGTGGAAGAGGGACTGGTTCTCTTTGTCCTTGTTCATTCCTCCCACATCCTAGGCCTTTGTAGCCCATGGAGTACATCATTCTGCTAGATTTTTCATATTCTGGGGTTTGATAACAAGATGGCTGAGTGTCCTCAGGGACCCAAGTAGTAGGTGGATCAAGTAATTTTTCCTCAGCTAACAAGCCTCCAGGTAGGAATGACCCAATAGTATGTTCCTCTCTAGGTCTCCTGAAGCGGTAGTTGGGTCGACCTCTAGTCTTGGGCGACAAGGAGAGGTCTGAAACCAAGAGCGCTTGTTGTACATTATACTCCCCACAGCCATATTCCAGAATTTTCATCTCCCATGAATTAAATGGAGATGTTGAAGTAGATGCCCCATGAGTGCAAGAACGAAGAGAATTTGAATCTACTCGAGATTCCATGGCCTCAGAATGAAGAGGGACAGCTATATCTGTGGAGGGACATGCATATGTACCCTTTCGTGTAAAGCTATTAAGAGCTCTACAATGAGCAAAGGGCTCTGAGTCTCCTGGTATTGTTATTGTATGTCCCTCATGCTTCAGCTTGATGCATTGATGAAATGTTGATGGCACTGCTTGCATGGCATGGATCCATGGTCGGCCTAGAAGCATATTATATGGAAGTTCCAAGTCTAAGATGTGAAACTTTGTCTGATGGCAAGTGGGGCCCACCTCCATTGGCAGTGTAATGGTGCCTGCTGACTCTCTTTCCGCGTTGTCGTATGCGGTGATAGTGATGATATGGGACTCAAGATCTGCCTCTGTATGTCCCAATTGTTTGACCAACTTAAGCGTGCGAGATATTCAATCTGATCCATTGTCCCTGACACCCATTTGATTTTCCTGCGGGTGACAACTACCTCAATGTATAAGGGAAGATTATGTGTAGGATTCTTAGTAGGGACCTCCCTATGGTTGAAAGTGAGATGCTCACTGGGTGCAATATTTGCCACCACGGCTTGAAGGTATGCAGGATCGACTTCTAAAGGCACTCCAGACCCTGAAGAGTTTGATACAAAATTTCCTTATGCACATTGGATATCTTGAGAAGATCTAAGATCGAGATCTTAGCAGGTGTCTTCTCAAGTTGTTCTAAAAGGTTATATTTACCAGTTTACGGGGTCAACAGAGAGGGTTCTGGAATCACGAGGTGGGCATGCCTTATTCTGCAGTGTGATCCTTTCCCTTGATCCGGATGGTATTGACACGGTCAGATGGGGAGCGAATACATCCGATAAGTGAATCGTAATGATTGTTATCTCTCTTGGTATACAAGTAATTCGTGGCTTTATAGGTTTGGGATGACTCTCCCGATCCGGTTTTCCTTTTCGACTTATCATGCTTGGGAATGGTTCCTTATAAATCCCATTTTCTCGTTAGGTGTTTGCATGTGGCTAGGGTTATCCACCTCTATCTCCCCGTTGTCAATGAGGTCTTGAATATAGTGGCGAATTCGCAAACATTTGTCTATTTTATGACCTTTAACGCGATGCATTTCGCAGTATTCATGCTCCTTATACCATGAAGGTTTAGGAGCGTTGTCATCGAACGGTTGTGTTGTAGGATAGGTCATCATGTGGGCCGCATCCAACTGTTTTAGTATGACAGACAACGGCTCATTGAGGGAGGTGAATGTTCTTTGCTTTGGTGGTGGTTGAATTGGGCCCTTGGTCAGTTTAAAAGGTTGACTGGTTTGGACCATTTGAACACGTTTGGAATCAGTGATTCCGTCTCCCACCACGTTTTTGTTTTTGTTAAAGATCTTTGGCTTTTCAGTGGGTTTGACACTTTGGTTGTCTTTAGATTGGGTTTTGAGGGTGCCTTTGGCAATGAGAGCCTTTTCTATTTGAATCCCTTTCTCGATAACCTCCTCAAAGGTGCGGACACAATGCATTTGGAGGTGGAAAGCTATATCTGGGTTGAGATTAGGGACGAAAATACTGACTAGCTGCTTCTCAGGGAAAGCGCAAGGGAAGCGACTAGCTATCCCTCTCCATCGTTGGAGGAAGCTGGCGAAGGTCTCATTTGGGCGTTGTTTTGTGCTGCACAAGTCTGCCATGGTGACGTCACTCTCTATGTTATATGAGAAATGACGCACGAATCTTTCCGCCAATTCTGGCCAGGTGAAAATTGATCCTCGTGGCAAGCGCGTAAACCATTCTAATGCTTGACCTCCGAGACTCTTAGGAAAAAGTCTGATGAGGTAATTATCACTATAAGACACCTCTTGACATGCCATGTAGAAATCTTTAACATGATCCCTTGGGTCTCCCTTTCCTTTGTATTTGTCGAACTTTGGCATATCAAATTTCTTTGGAAAGGGTTGAAGGGTCATTGTCTTGTCAAAAGGATAGGGGCATAGTTCTTCGTATTGGTATTTCCTAATACTCCCTATATTGCTTTCTTGTATGCTCACAAGCGTTGCTTTCATAGATTGTACTTCTTGTGCGAGCAATTGTTCTTTAGTGGAAGAAACAGGGATGTGGACATGATGATACCACATGTGTCTTCTTCTCCTTGGTTTTCTCGATGGAGTTCATGGATCCTAAACTTAGGCTTTGACTTTTGAACGTTCTTGTTTGTGTCTTTCTGTACTTGGAAAGTAAGCAAAGCTAGTTGTCGGCTTAAGTTACTGAGTTGTTGTTGGATTGTGACTTGGTTTGTGTCTTCTTCTTCTAAAGGTTCCTCCTCTTCGTATTGTGGAGGTTCTTCCCCTATCTCATGTTCTATCTTGTTTCTTCGTGGCACTTTGATGAGGGGTATTCTATGCCCTACCACTTTATCATTTTCTACATAAGAAGTGGAAGCATGTCCGCCTATTAAAATATCTTCCATATTGATAAGGGGGTGTTCCTCCTTAGTAGTGTCATTTGTTTGTAGTATTGGTTCCTTCTCAATGGGAAATTTGGCCCCTAATTCCATGACCCGTGCCAAAACTCTATCTTTGTTTCTAAGGAGAAACTCATCTAGTAGAGTGGGGTCAAAATCAAAGTCTGCGTGTGGTGATTCTAATTCATTTCCACTATGATCAACCATCTCTTTTGTTTCCTTTTAACGAAAATAGTGGTCTAGATCGTGTCCGATAAATGGGTTTGACCCTTATGCATTAGAGGTTTCCCAAGCTTGCGCTTTGTTGTTCCTCATATGTTTGTTTCTTTAACCTAGACGCGTCTTAGGAGCCATGTTTTTGTGATAAGTTTCACTAAGGTAAGTTGTAGATTTGTTCAAAATTCAATGACTACCCCTAAGTGAAACACAAGATGTACGTGTTAAGAGTAAATTAATAGTGTGAGAATACCAATGTGATAGAATGATAAAGTCACCAATGAAACAATCGTTTGGTATCAAAACCTAATCAAATGAAGTACCTCCTGAATTACGTTTTAAAGTAATTTACGACGCCTTGAGATGATTAACAATATGTCTCCACTTATGCCAAGTTCAAAGGAATGAACAAAATGTAAGTAAAATACATGAAGTTAAATGCGATCTCCCAATCAAGATATACGATGAGCAAGCTCAAGTCTGATTAAGACCTATATCTCAAAAAGTGTCAATTACGATTTGTGAATGACACAACAATATCACCAAGATATGTTAACCCACTTTTCAAGAAAGTGGAGTATTGATATCGAGGTGTTATTGATATAACATGCACAAATGGTAGTTCCTAACACCTTTTGAAATCGAGGTAATAATAAAACTGAACAAAAAAAAGCTCAAAGTATAGCTAGGAATAGTTAAGAATGTGTGCAGTGTAACCGTACAATATAGGTATTTATGTTGAGTTTACAAGAAACAAGATGTAAATATCGAAATTGTAATGATACGAGACAAACAAACTAACTCCTCTTATGGAATTCCGCAGTGATGAACCACACCTAACTACAATGACGATCTTGACGTGGGTATCAAGATCACAATGGCTACCAAATGACGTGAAAACGCCTCCACTCACTTTAGACATTTAACTAACCCAGCCACAAACATGGATGGGCGTAAACGGACATAAAAGTGAGAGAAACAGTCGAATGGCAACACAAAGGTAATCACACCTCTTTTGATCAACAAAGTGTCAAAAGAATATGAAGGAAATAAATCAAGAAAAAAAGACAAAAAATGCTAGTCTTACTTCGGCAGAGTTTCACCTCGCCCTAAGGCAAGTAAAAACTAGGCGAAAGTAATACGTCACACGTTTCTCAAAAAGAAGGTTCACAACTCAACACTATTTTAAAGTGGTCAAAGTGGGCTCTGGCCAAAGTATATTCTCATAGGTGGTTCTCTGCGCCTAGGTGTTACAAAGTTGCCACTAGCGAGCGCGATTTACCCAAAAGTCACAAACTAGTTTGGGAGTATCTCGGCAAACTTACTTCACCCCCTTGAAGACATAGTAGGAAACTAGTGCGTCTACATGTACTATCACTGGGGTCGCCACAACGGACAACTTGTAACTCTATCTCACAAAGGAATCACTAGTCAAGTAGGTAGTGCGGAGCACTTCCCATTTCGTCCACAAGGTTCCCTCTTGTGTGGACTACTTTGGGGTTCCTGGAACCACCCCCATTGTTGTAGCTTAAGGCGTTATGCCAAAGGGGTTATGTTCCAGTTGAGCGGAGAGGGACGTACCCTTTTCTGAAACCTGCAATACAGTGTTTTGAATATGTTGTTCTTTTTATCTTGTTTAATTAGGTGTGGTTTGCTTGAACACCTTTTGGCAACCTATATAACAACTGTATTAGTAGTTTTTGATTTCGTTTTGATTCCTCCTTTCTTTGACAAGCGTTTTTAGGTCCTGCACTCAAGCGTTAGTAGTTCTCCAAAAAATCACATTATTTAAAGAGGATTAAAAGTTGCTTTTGATTCTCAAGATCATCAAGGATGCGAGAAGGGCATACACAACAAATAATCCAACTAAAAAGTAAATAAAAATCCTTTCAATCAATGAACCATACAATTTTTTTGATAAATGTTCATTCCCTTAAACCAAAGTGAAAGATGAAGTTTCCAATTTACCAAATGTTATAAAATGAAGACTAAAGTTGCTTTTGATTCTCAAGATCACCTAAGGTGCAAGATAAGAGCATACACAAACTTTAGCCCAACTATATAGAAATGGAAAACTTCAAATCAAAGGACCGTTGAAAAATGCTTTGTAAAAGGTTCATTCCCTTAAGCAAAATGACTAATTAAATTTCCAAGTTTAATCCCAATGTTAAAAAGATATAGATCAAAGTTGTTTTGATTCTCAAGATGACCAAAAGGTGCAAGAGAAGAGCATACACATGCTTTGATCAAAATCGAGTAAGCATGGAAATACACATTCATCAAAACATTAGACATGTTAGAAAATGACCAGTTTTAAAATAACAGAAAAACCTGCAACTTTTGTAAGTGTAAATCCTGAATTTATGTTTTCATTACATAGTTAACTTCAATACCTTTCCAACGCAAAAAAATGGATTCATTTCGAGTTCGGGAGCAAAAGTTATGGCCTTCGGAAGATGGGTTACGCATATGCTCTTATGCTCATGGGTATGCACTTGACATGCACTTAAAAAATGTCAAAAAAACGTCCCTTAATATGCAAAATGGGCAAATTTTTCCAACCAAGATTCAATTTTGACAACAACCCATCACATTAATATATGAATAGAAGACTCAATGCTATCAAACATTAACATACATGCTCAAGAATTTAAGATTTTCAAGAAATTGACAAAACTAGCATGTAGAATGATGAAAAAGTAAGCTCTAAAAATGAAAACATGATGAAATCTTGAAATTTTCTCACCAAAATTAAATTTTGACAGCAACCCACCACATTAATATGTAAATAGAAGACTCAGCACTATCAAACACTAACCTACATGCTCAAGAATTGAAAATTTTCAAGAAATTGACAAAACTAGCATGTAAAATGTTGAAAAAGTAAGCTTAAAAAATGAAAACATGATGAAATCTTGAAATTTTCTCACCAAGATTAAATTTTGACAGCAACCCACCACATTAATATGTAAATAGAAGACTCAGCACTATCAAACACTAACCTACATGCTCAAGAATTTAAAATCTTCAAGAAATTGACAAAACTAGCATGTAGAATGTTGAAAAAGTAAGCTCTAAAAATGAAAACATGGAGAAATCTTGAAAATTTCCCCTCAATTCCAATTTTGACAGCACTTCACCTCCTTCATACCTACAAGGAAGACCCAACACATGCAAACTCAACAAAACATGTTAAAAAAATAAGTTAGATCAACATGTGTAAAAGAGGGTTAGTAACCAAAAATAAAACTTAACTACAAAAACTTGAAATTAAGTGCAAAGGACAATGGAGTAAGTCCCACAGTAATGCCAAATGTGTGCATGTATAATTTTCTTAATGCTAAATCAAATGAAGCAAGAACTACCACCTAAAATAGTTCTACAATTTAGCTAAAACAAAGCATAAACACCATCATGATAAGAATTAAACAAGGGTTAGATGCTAGCATTCATCAATACAAACTTTGAAACTAACAATGCTAAATATCTAAACTCCTCTATTCTCTAACAACAAATAAATGAATGGACCTAAGTAAGCTCCATGGCTATCAAAATAGTTGTCCTTAATGCTCCAAGAACCTAGGAATGGGGGCTAATCAAAGTTAGACTCTGAGACCCTTTGACACCTCCCATATGACCCAAGCACTTTAAGAAAGAGGCTTAACTCTTGAAGATGATGAACTCTCAAAGGGCAAGGTGCAAGCTCTTAGTCTCTTTGCTATATGCTTTGCATTTGCTCTCTTAGAAAGTTTAGGTGTAAGTAAAAAGGTAGGTGGAGGGCTCTTTATATAGCCCCGAAAGGATAAAGGATTCAACATTCTCATGAATGTGGGATAAAGGTAAAACATGATTAGGAATGGATAAGGTTGCTTTATTAAAGGTAACCTTACTTTAGAAGGGTTTAATACATGTTTAACAAGTCATGGGAGTTGGGGGTATTTTAATTAATCAAAGGTGATTAATTAATAGGTAGATGTAAACTTATAGAAGCCAATTAGAGGAATATTAGTGTGATTTAGGCTATTATAAGGGGATTAAATCAATTAAATATTGATTTATTGGTTAAATGGAAGGAAAAACTAATTAATTAATAATAATTAATTAGTCTAGGTAGAAGGGGTGATTTATTAACGGAAGGTCGTTAATTAGGGTATTTGTTGGATAGGCAACTTAATTAACTAGCTTAGTGTAATTAATTAATGATGATATGAGGAAAAGGAGTGCCTTTGACGATATATCGTTGATTTGCGAGAAAGGGGATAATTAGCACAATTTAAGTATTTAAATTGCTTGGGCGTAATTATAGGTGTTTACTAGAAGTCTAACGGGCATATTCCATGCCCTCCCAAATTGCAATAATGTTGTCCAAAATGTATATGTTCTTGATAAAGCTAGTTTGCTCACTTCGATGATTAGGGGCAAGAGATTAGTGAGTCGATAGCGAGGGCTTTGGCAATAATTTTCTATGATAAATTGAGTAGTGTTATTGGTCGCCATCTAGTGATAAGCTCGGGATCCCCAGGCTTGGGAATGAATTTGATGTTGCCTTGGTTAATCAGATTGCCTAGGGTGTTGGAGGATATCACTTCCCGGATAAACTTGATGTAGATCTGGACCAAAATTCATCCATAGAGATTGGTAGAATTCACAGGAAAACCATCAACACCGGGGGCTTTATCAGAGGCCATCTGCATAACAACTTCTTTTAAGTCATCAAGAGTGAGAGGTCTCTCACAGGCGATGCGCTAACTTTCAGAGAGCTTGCAAGGAACAACGTCAATACATTGGAGAAGAGCAGCCTCATGAGTCGGGGTAGCAGGTTGAGCAATAAACACAACATGATAGTGATGCACAAAAGCTTGCAGAATGTCAGGTAAGAGAGTAAGTCTTTGATTGCCATCCTTGATTGCTTTTATTTTGGTGAGACTTTGATTAGTTTTAAGGGAAGCAAAAAACTCCTTAGAAACTCTATCACCAATGCAGAGCCAGTGTAGATGGGCTCGAACTTGGGCTCCTCTAGCCTTATAGTGCTCCTCAATTTGAAGCTTATGCTTCCAGTGAGCAGATTGCACTTGTAGGTGGGCATTGAAAGGAGACAGATTAAGCTCTTGAATAGCCCTTGAATATTCAACATGGGAGACTTCATGAGCATTCTTGCGAAATAGATCAGCTTGTTTCCCATAAAGCCAAAGGAAAGAAGTGGTACGAGCGATGGCCTGAGACCACCAGTCAATCCAGCCAATCCCATCAACAGGTCTCGGATTAAGATTCCAAATACGTCTTATATAATCTAATGTCTTGGGATGAGAAAGGTGGGACGTATTTAAATAAAATTGGGTGGACTTGGGCTTGGGATACTAGAAGCTCCATTGATGCCCAAAGAAAATAGGCTTATGGTCATAAACCAAAGCATTGTCTACCACCGAGACCAGGAGGTTGTATGAAGAATCAAAGGAAAACCAATGCTATTATGAAAGAAAAGCTCTGTTGAGACGCTTATAGACTCTGTCATCGCCAGCTCTAAAATTAGACCAGGTGAACCAAGGAGTGGCAGCAGAAGAGTGCTTGCGGTGGTTGGGATAAAAAGACAAAGCTTATTGTGTAAATAGAACCAGGCTTCACGTTCTCCCGTACACCATCGCATTGGAAGCTAGCCTAACTTGTCATCGGGGGATTCGACCATGTTAAAATCTCCACAAAGAAGCCAGGTAGCAGAGGGCAGATGATCAGCCAACCACCGCCAAAAAGAAGAACATTTAGAGGCATCATTGGAAGCATAAATATTGGCCAACCCAAGAATGTGGCCATCAAAATCAAAAAGGGTCCACCACACCCGATGAGTGGGGTCAGATCCCCAAGATATAATATTGGAGCTGAGGTCGGGGCTTAAAAGAGTGATAACACCCCCTTGACCTTTATCGTGAGTTGACATCCGCAGAGAGAACCGGGCCGGATGGTACGCATACAGATAGAAAGATGGAAGCCAGAGATTTTGACTTCCTACAGACACAATACCTGAAATTTTACAAAATGCTTGCAACTGTCTCTGACAAGATATCTGCGAGTTAGATCAGTAAGCCCCCTGACATTCCATGAGTAGACTAACATGGAGAACTATCAAGGTGCATGGTTTCCTCCTTGAGGCCGGCTAACGCTCCAAAGTGGTTAGAGAAAGTGACTTGCTGCGCATTCCCATGAATAAAATCACCGAGTTCAAATTGTCGGTGGGGTCTCCGTGAGAAATCTTCCTCGGAAGGAGGGGAAGGACTGCGGGAATGGCATAAGGCAGCATTTCTATCTATCTATGGAGCTGAACCACCGGTCGTGAGATCTAGAAAGCTTGCGGTCTCGAGATAATGAGGGTGTGAAAGAAGAGCCGAGGGTGAGGGCTGATGACAACAATAGCTTATAGAGACGAGAAATGGTAGGCATGGGCTTGGGAGGGATCACGGTAGATGGCTTCAAAGGAGCAGAAGCAAGGGTGGCCACCGGGTTTGTAAGTAGCCTATTGGTGCTTATTTTGAGTCGAGGAAAAGGTTTTCTACCATTGACAATAGTCCATCCATCGAGGAGGAGAGTCTTGGATTTAGGGTCGATTGGGGCTTTCTCAAACTCGCGGTGGGCTTGGGTTCATAAGAGGACAATCCTTGATCATATGGTCGATGGACCGCACCGGAGACAAGTCTTTGGGTAGATTGATGTATAGATTTTTTTGCGAAAAGTGTGTGTCTCCAACTTGGATATCAAGGGTATCTTTGAGGTCTTTTGAGATATCAATTTCAACATAGACCCATTTTTGGGGTCGAGCCGAGTAAAACTTACTTTGCTCATGGCATATGAGGCATCCCAAGGGTTTGATAAGTTGGTCAATGAAACCCCACAGAGGTAAAGGGAGGCCTAGAAATTCGACCCAAACAGGAATTTTGAGCTTGGCTTGCTCGGAGACTTGAAAATATCGAGTCTAATGGGAGAAAACCACAAGGGTATTGCGAATAAACCAAGGACCATGGTTAACAATGGCTTTTCAGTGTTCGGCATTGGTAAAGCGGAACAGGAAAAAACCCTTGGTCATGTTTTGGACTCCTCGACCTTGAATCCATGGGTTTTCCAATGATTATGAATCCATTGGTGGAGGATACCTTCAAGGGGAACTCGGCCCACAAAATAAGCAACAAGAGAAAAAGATTCAAACCAGTTGCAAGCTTTGTCAAAAGCTGGTAAATCAAGAACAATGTCTTGGGAAGGAGTATCAGTATCCTTACCTCGTCTAATACTTTTGGGATGAATTTCCTCACTCGTTTCGGTGCCATTGTCCAAAGCTCCTATGATAAGACCAACATCAATAGATGCATGGCCCGAGGAGGTGGTCATTTTATAAGCCACCGCCCAAAGGGCGGACTGGCGATCAATACAAAATTAATGCAGATAATGCCACCTGGATCTGCAGATCGGTGGTGTGATGCGATGGCGGCGTACAGCAAGGCCGAGCATTCACTGCGAAAATAACTCTAGCAGAAAAGCCCGATCCCAACAAATTTCAATTCATGTTATTTTTTATTAAATTGTCCATGGAAAATATTTTTTGTAAATAACAAAGTTGTTATTATTTCTAATGTTTTTCTTTAGATCTAGATCTAGGAAATGAAGGTCTTCTTAGAGGTGGAGCACCTCCAAACCCTAATAGACATTGGGAAAATGCCCCTTGTGTTGTTAGTCAAGTTCCTCCAAATTCTCCCTAGTCTTGTTTAATGAAATTTTAATGTTCTCTCTAGGAGTAGAAATGCTTCTATACATGTTCTTATCAACCTTCACCTCACGGATGGGTGATGGAGTTTTTGATAAACTTAAGGTGGTGGTGGTGGTGGCGGTGTGGCCCTTAAGGGGCTTCTCCTTAGGGAAAGTTTACTCACTTATCTCTTTTCATTTCTCGATTAGATAGGGACCATTTGATGAAGAAAAAGAATATAAATAATGGTTGGAACCCTGTTCCAAACACCATGGAGCATCTCGATGTTAGTGTTAAGGGTGGCAAGTCTAGTAGTCCTCTTCCATCAACCGCCATGTTCACTAGTGTTGTCTAGTTCCATGTGCCTCGATGTTTGCGTGGTTATATATTCATGATTTCATAAATTGTTTAATTGAAAAGCTCTTTATTAATTATATGTAATGTAACGACCCAAAAATTCACACACGAACAACACCAGGTAAAAGACGGGATTTTTTTTTTTTTTTTGACTTGCTTGACACTTAACACGACACAACATGTCGTCACAAAGTTACAACCAACTCTGGGAACCACTTGTTACGGGGATGACCACAAGGTCAGCATGGAAACGTTCACACCCAAAAGGATAATACACTTTTCCTTCTTTGACAGAACACATAGAAGTCCAACCACATGACACTCTCACAGCTAGGGCAAGCCATAGTAAGAAATGATTGAAGGTTATTTATTTTGATAAAACACTCTTTAACTCATGACTTATGTTTTCAGAAGGATTCAATATATGATTCGCACAAATTCATCTTACCAACTGAGTTATTTTTTATACAACTTTGTAGAGTAGTTCACTTAAAGTCTTCTCCTACTTGCTAAATCTTATTATCTTCCGAAACTAACCATTGTTTTCCCTTAAGCTTGTTTAAGAGTTCACCCAAAAGGGGTAGTGTTCACTAGTTTAGCTAGGGATATCAATTTATAAAAATTTTACTTTACAAGAATAGTTTCACCTTTGATCATTTCAGGAGTCTCTTGTTCTCAAGTAAGTCATCTCTACATTAATTTATCGAATATATATATATATATATATATATATATATATATATATTAGTTAACTTCTATAAGGGTTAACCACTCCATTTAATTTTACTTATATCACATCATTACAAGGTGTCGAGAGTTTTGACTTAACACTTTATTCTCAAAAATCAAGGTTTTACAATACTTATGCCAATGTAATGATTGAATATCATTTCTCACCAAGGTAAGTTACTAGTCTAACAACAAAAGGGAAAGAACACTTCACCACGTAGTTTTTCCAAACATACCAAGACAAGAGATCTTCTAAACTCCTTGCAAGCAAAGTTACAAAATTTACAACGCATTGAACTTTCTACAAAGAACTTCATAATTTGAACTGATGAAACTTTTACACTCTTTTCCTTTAATCTACTCGCATAATCCATCTGCACAAATATTTATTAGAGTCAGTTCGCTAGAACTGAGCATGATAAGATATAAACCTCACCTAATAATTTATGCCATCTAGCATTTAAATAAATGAAAGTTTGCAATACTCCTTATCAAATAAATTTCTAACATACATTTAAAACTTAACTGCACATCTCATGATAATACATTTCCTACTCATTAATGTTCACTTCTTTAAGATCTACTTACATAAGGACACAATTCCAAGTGACTAGATACACAACCTTAACCATGCAATAAATCATACTTAAATTACAGTAATAATAATAACGCTCACCTAATACCCTCGACCTACTTCACATATATAAGTATCCAACAATATTATCTTTCAATTAAATAAAAGCACCAATGACATTAAGTTTATATAATAAATACAAGTATCAATCTTATATTATTCATCGATATTACCCAAGCATCAAACCTTCATAGATAATCAATGATTATATGTAAGTATAATTTTGATATTTACCTCACAATTTTAAGAATATAATTACGTTAACAAAGATTTCACCAATCAGCAAGTTCATATATTATTTAGATATCCTTTTGGTTGCTTATTTCCATGTCTTATATATTTCTTCTAGTAAAAGAGTCCAACTCATAAGAATGAGTTATGATCGACAATACTGTCATCTGTTGGTAATATGCCAAAGATACATTTGACTAGCTAAGATATGTAAGCGCGGTCCAAGCCACTATGAATACAAGTATCAACATTATCTCAACTCCTAATAAGATGCGAGTATCAATTTTTAGCTAACATAATAATCATCGTAAATGCCAGAAAATATTCCACTCGTTAACCAAGTATTGAAATAACATATTTATCCTTACTGGTTACCTGATAACATAATATACCCTGTTATATAATTCAACCTCCACTTGCATACCCCAATTTATGGGTATTAATTATTGTTCTATAAAATGAAGTTAAATAATTTCAGGTGGACTTATATCCTTACTGTCATACATGGTATGCATAGTCCCATTATGGTAGCTGTCACCTTTACTTAAGGCTATGCATGACTCCATTTTAGGGTAGTTATCTTAACTTCCCTATTCATCTGTTTTCCTACCAAAAAGTCTTTCAACAAGCTTCAAGGTCAAAGTATAAGATAAATTTATAATTTCATATTTCAAGCATTGCCTGAATTCATATGCATGAGGACATCTAATATCAATCAACTTGAAAAATGTCTACATTCATGAGAGTTCGATGTATCCAATATTACTTTAACCGATTCAAAGATCCAAGTAGTGCCTCAAAATTAAGCCATAGAATTATCCACATAGGATAATGACTTGCGTGCTTAACATATTCGTAAAGGTCATAGAAAACCCATTAACGCATGCTTCAGGAGGGTTCCAATCTAATAATAAGCTCATAGTAATAATAATAGCAGAGGGCCTGGTGAGGGGTTTTCAATAATCCCCAAGGTAAATGATAATCGAATGACTCAGATGGAGCTATCTAGAAAGACCAATAAAACTAGTATGACTCTTCCCAAATAGAAGCCCCCAATCCTAATGGGAGTTTATATTATTATAAAACCACAGTAAAATCCAAATACAGTCATATCGGAAATTCCCTTTTTCAAGCCATGTTCTACATAATATAAACAATACAAGAAAAATTATAAACCTCATTCACGCTCCATACTATTTTCTACAGAAACCATCATTCAAAGGAATAATCAAGGCAAAAAGATAAACCAACATTATAAGATCAGTAGGCAAGAATCGATGTAGAGATTTCTTCTACTCAAATAGTAAATAAGATAAACTGTAAAGGGGGAGAGAGATCAGTTCATGCAATTATGATTAAAAGTCATTTGGAACCCATCTCTTTCTGGGCATCTCTTTCAAGAAAGAGTCAATATATGTAAATGCATGTTATATAATATCCAGAGTCCAAACGCTATTTATTTAGTAAAACAAAAACACATCAACATTCCAAAAGAAACCCACATCTACAGCAATCGAACAAAATTGCAAAGGTCGATTTATCCAAATGCTAAAGGAAATAAATCATTAAGAGAGAGGGTTAGTCTTATCATGCCTATTTGGGGCTTCCTCAATGCAGCCACGTCGAACCAAGGCTCCAGCAGCTACAACATATTCCAAAAACATTCATTTCCCTCAACGTAGATCTCCTACCATGATAATTGTGACATCCTCCAAAACCCCCCTCTTTTCAAGTCCATTCATGAGTCTCCCCATCATAGAGTCGATCCGAGCGACTGCCTCAGTTATCTGAGGATCATCAGGCCCCACCTGGTGGCCCTGATGATCAGGATCTTCAAAATAGAGGGTCATTAAGCTGGGTATGAGATGCCTATCCTTCATATCAAAATAACCCAAAACAGTATCCACTCTTTCCTCAAAGGGTACAGATTCATTATACTGTTGGCAATAACGCTTGGGGCAATTCCAGTGGCCCTTTATAACTTCAGAACCGGGCCAAAATAAGTAGCAGCCTGCATACCATTTTTGGTCACGGTCTCCCACAGCGGCTCCCCAAGCCACCATTTGGGTTCATGGTTTTGCATATTGAATGTCTCGTTCGTTTCGGCATCCTTAAAATAGTTGTTGATAATTCCATGCCAAGCAGGATAAAGCCCCGTGATGATTGAATAATGATTTGGAAAAGTTAGAGTTGGGAAAACAGGAATCATACCGGTTTCTGCAATGGTGCCATTGTAGATGAGCCTGTCGATGTTGGGTGTGTGGGTTTTGTACTGTGTACCCGAACCTAAAGCCATCTGAGGAAACCAGGATTACAACAGGATGTTTCAGCTTTGAATGATGACAAGAAAACCCTGTAGTTGGGTTGGCAGGTCCCGAGGTCGAAACCCTGGCCGTGAAGAATAGGAGGGCGAATGCAATGGCCGAAGCCAAACTGAAGCATGTCACCGCCATCATAACTATGAGAGAGGAGGAGTTACTATATTTTGGATGCCCGCTGAGAAGGGATTTGCATTGATCGGAGGGCTTTGTTTCCATTGAGATTGGCTTTGTTGGAGATGGCTGCCTTTTCATTTAATTTATTCTTCCACTGTTGCAGCGATATTTAAACTCAAATCTCCTGGTAACATTCTCACTGTCACATAGTCGATTTTGATAAAAATATCTTGAAGGAGAATCTTGAATTTGAGGATGCATTCAATACTGAACAGATAACAATATAGTTGGAGAACCTGCTTGTTGGAAGCGCCCAAAAAAGGCTTCGACCAAATATGCAACATGCTGCGCGCTTTATCTAAATCTGTTGTAGGCCGTTGCTGAGGCTCTCCGACAAGAACACACCTCGCAGCACCCAATGAAAGTGGAGGTAACATGCCTGCTACACTAGCTTGTAGCTTCATCTAACCACCATATCGAACCCAACATTCACGCAGCAACCAAGAGGCAGAGAAAACGTGCCAGGAGAAAGAAATGCCCATATGCAGAGGAGGAGAAAACAAAAGAAAGAAGAAGGTTCGTGGCAGGAAACAGGAACAAAACTACGCAAAAGGACAAAACAACACTCAAACACGTTTCCCTCCTTCCAATGCCTGCAGCCCAAGAAAAACGTGCCCAACACTCCACCTATACGCATTGAATAAAAGGATCCAAATGAGATCAAGGTGAAGAAAATCAGGACTCCACCGACTCCCATCTCCCTCACGCAAGGGAGAAACATTAAATACCATAACTGTTTGCAGTTCGGTGGTTGGGAGGAGTCCAAACGCCATTTAAAAACCACCTCCAATCCGTGGCGCCACCACAAATCATACTCTTCCTCATTTGCACAACGAGGCTCGACCAGCGGAAGCGACAAGCAAAACAACAGGATAGTTTAACGATAACAGAGGATGATATCGATAACAATCGATATAAAGAAAATAATAATAAAATACAATCGTTGATCGATAATACAATCATAATGTCATTATTATTATTATTATTATCATTATTATCATTTTACAGCTTGTAAAATAATTATCAATTATAGTCATAATGGTCAGTAATCGAGGTCGACGAATTTAAAAGGAATATTATTATTATTATGGGCATCTTCTTTTTAACTGGACATGCCCTAACAAAACCCAAACGTTATTCCGGCTGCCTACAAGGCTTCGAAGACACAATTTTCATTAAATAAGGGAAAGTAACGATCGTTGCGGAGGCCAGCGCAGGAAGCATTATACAGTCCACACACAGAGGTGTCAATAACGACTCGAGAAAGCAAGAAGGAGAGGGAAGGTGATAAAACATCACTAAGACATGGTCCAAGACATCGGAATTACACACAGTCGTTCGACGCTCAACAGAAAGGGGTCACTGCGACAAGAACTAGGGTAGACGCCGAACGGCCATTACATGTAATTAATCAATACATTCATTTTGTTGAAATAGGTTTCACGACGCTTAAATAGCTTGATCTAACTTGTATTTTTGGGTATGCTTCCATTCCACCTTTTTTTGTCTAGTTAGCATTTTATTTATCGGTATTATTAATATAAGTGTACTTTTCAATAAAAAAATATCACTCTTGTATGAACAATGTCTTGTGAATTCATAATTATCTAAATGTACTTACACATTGATAAATTTATAGACTTATTGATGAAAATTAGGACCCTATTGGTGCACAACCCAACACACAAAGTCAAGGAAAGTAAAAATCCACAAACCCCAGGGATTCAAAATCAAGGGATAAAAGGCCCCAAAAGGATAGTGACCATTTCGCAATGGGTACAGAGATGGCATGACCAATTTCAGTAAAGTATGAAAATGGCCACACACCTTGACCATTGGAAAAATAGGGGAAGAGTGAAAAATAAGGGAAAATGGGAACATTAAAATAAGAAGACAAAACTAACGAGAGACAAATAAGTAGAAAATGTTGAAAGTCGCATGAAACACAAATAAAATATTGAATGACATGAAAAACACATACCAACAAAAATCTAACTTAAACTTATATAATCAATAAACATTTATATACAAGTAACATAAAAATAATAAATTAATCGCTAAAATTAGATATCTACAAAGAACAACAATAACTTAAATACAAGATCAAAATTACACTGACAATTTCTCAAATGTAATATATTGACTTTTGGATCCAAATGGGACATATCTTATGTCTATTAACTTTAACATCAAATAAATATTTAGGTCTTTTTATAATGGTAAGTATAACAATAAATTTAGGAAACAATGAAAATGATGGAAATTGAAACTAATACCTACCACATCATGGTATACCCGATTAAGCCGAAGGCGTTTCCCTATGGTAGAGCACCTCCGACGTTTACTGCAGAGATCCTAAATTTGATGGTCTTTTATACGTTTTCTCAAAGGATTAAATTTGACATCGTTTTCCTGTTTTTCCCGGTTTGGAAGTTTCCAACTATTTTTGACAGTGCCTATTTTTAATGGTTTTGAGGGGCGTTATTTTTAACAGTGACTATTTTTAACGGAATATGTGTGTTTTGAGTTGTTTTTATCTTTAATTGATTTTTACGAGACATTTTATCTATATTTATTAGGGGCTTGAGTAGCTTTTGTTGTATCTTTGGTAAGGAGATTTTATATTTTGTTTGAGGGGAAAAAGTAGCGCAACACCTGCCAGAGACCGGAATAGAGGAGCCCGATAACAACCAATAGATCTCCTGCCTTTAGACGGTAAGATTCTTAGGTAATCGATAGTTTCTCAATGTCTTTTTTATTTGCATCTATCTAATTCTAAAGACCCCACACCGGCGTAACTAGAAAAAGGAAAAAAATGGACCCAAAGAAATTACATGTGTAAGCTTGTTCGATCATGGCTGGATCAAGTGAATTATCAACTGTAATTCTGATGGGTGCATCTGCAACTTGTAATTATAAAAAAATATTCATAAAATAAAGACACCCAATTTACATTACATGGTAATGTAATTGAGTGTTCTTGTGTGTTTCTTCTGCGAAAAACAGGCACACCCGTTCCCCCCATGGTAGAGGACCTCTGGACATTTCTGCAGTGATGCTAAATTTGGCGGCCTCTGGTTTGGACATTTCCGACTATTTTTGACAATGCCTATTTTTAACGGTTTTGAGGGGCGTTATTTTTAGTTCAAAGTGACTATTTTTAACGGAATATGTGTGTTTTGAGTTGTTTTTGTCTTTAATTGATTGTTACGAGACATTTTATCTATATTTATAAGGGGCCCGAGTAGCTTTTGTTGTATCTTTGGTAAGGAGTTTTTGTATTCTTTTGAGGGAAAAAGTAGCGCAGCACCTTCCGCAGACCGGAACAGAGGAGCCCGATAACAACCAATAGATCTCCTGCCTTTAGACGGTAAGATTCTTAGGTAATCGATAGTTTCTCAATGTCTTTTTATTTGCATCTATCTAATTCTAAAGACCCCACACCGGGAGAACTTAAAAGGAAAAAACATGGACCCAAACAAATTACATGTGTAAGCTTATTCGATAATGGCTGGATCAAGTGAATTATCAACTTTAATTCGATGGGTGCATCTGCTGACTTGTAATTATCGAAAAATATTCATAAAGAAAGACACCCAATTTACATTACATGGTAATGTAATTGAGTGTTACTTGTGTGTTTCTTCGCATAAAAATAGACCAACCTGTTCCTTCTATGGTAGAGGACCTCTAGACGTTTCGCAGTGATGCTAAATTTGACGGCCTCCTGGTTTGGACGTTTCCGACTATTTTTGACAAAGGCCTATTTTTAACGGTTTTGAGGGGCGTTATTTTTAACAAAGTGACTATTTTTAACGGAATATGTGTGTTTTGAGTTGTTTTTGTCTTTAATTGATTGTTACGAGACATTTTATCTATATTTATAAGGGGCTTGAGTAGGTTTTGTTGTATCTTTGGTAAGGAGTTTTTGTATTCTGTTTGAGGGGAAAAAGTAGCGCAACACCCGCCGTAGACCTGAAGCAGAGGAGCCCGATAACAACCAATATATCTCCCGCCTTTAGACAATAAGATTCTTAGGTAATCGAGATGGTTTCTCAATGTCTTTTTTATTTGCATCTATCTAATTCTAAAGACCCCACACCGGGCAGAACTAGAAAAAGGAAAAAAAATGGACCCAAACAAATTACATGTGTAAGCTTGTTCGATCATGGCTGGATCAAGTGAATTATCAACTGTAATTCTGATGGGTGCATCCGCAACTTGTAATTATAGAAGAATATTCATAAAAGAAAGACACCCAATTTACATTACATGGTAATGTGATTGAGTGTTACTGTGTGTTTCTTCTGCAGAAAAATAGGCCAACCTATTCCCCCTATGGTAGATGACCTCCGGACGTTTCTGCAGCGATGCTAAATTTGACGGCCTTTTAGACATTTTCTCAAGGGATTAAATTTGATAGTCATTTTCCTGTTTTTCCTGGTTTGAACGTTTCTGACTATTTTTAACAGTGACTATTTTTAACGAGATCTGTGTGTTTTGAGTTGTTTTTGTCTTTAATTGATTGTTACGGTACATTTTATCTATATTTATTAGGGGCTTGAGTAGCTTTTATTGTATCTTTAGTAAGGATTTTTGTATTCTCGTTTGAGGGGAAAAAGCATCGCAACACCTACGGAGACCGGAATAGAGGAGCCCAATAACAACCGATAAATCTCCTACCTTTAGACGGTAAGATTATTAGGTAATCGGATAGTTTCTCAATGTCTTTTTTATTTGCATCTATTTAATTCTAAATACCCCACACCGGCAGAACCAAAAAAAGGAAAAAAAATGGACCCAAACGAATTACTGTGTAAGCTTGTTCGATCATGGCTAGATCAAGTGAATTCTCAACTATAATTATGATGGGTGCATACACAACTTGTAATTATCGAGAAATATTCATAAATGAAAGACACCCATTTACATTACATGGTAATTTTATTGAGTGTTACTTGTGTGTTTCTTCGTAGAAAAGCAGGCCAACCCAAACGACTTTAATCACAATTAACATTACACTAATATAGGAAGAACGATTAATGAATTAAATGAATTTGGAGGAAAAAAGGAAGAAGATTGTGAAGAGATCTTACAATAATATTAAAATAGACAAAACAACAGTTCCAAAAATTTTGGTACTAACTTTAGGTCTGAAAGCCTTCAAAATCTACTCGAAACAACAATAAAATATTTCTAGATTTTCATTTTCATGGTCTTACTCTCAGTCGTTGGAATGAGACCAATGTTGAAACTGATTTTTTTAAATGTTGGAAACAAAATATAAATTTTAATATTGCTTGAAAGTACATATAAATGACTCCCTTAAGGGATTAGATACTGACTTGGGATGAATTCAAGATAGTATAGACACTCTCTTGGCCCAACAAAGTCTTCAGAATTGTGCACAATAACTTGCTTTAAAAAACGTGTTTTCCTCCTCTCTGTCATTCCTGAATTGGTTGGTCCCTGTTGTGAACCAAATTGTAGCTGGATATTGCAACAAACCCTAGGTTGAAACCCCAGGTCTTAAAATAGACGACAACTTTTACGCTATTAATCGTGGGTCGAAACTTCAAAAATTTAAACTAGAAATGAAATAAAATATTTCTAAATTTTCAATTTGATGGTCTCATTCTCGTTTTATTAAGATAATGAAATTGAAAATTTTGGAAAGCTGGAAAAGCTCAACTCTTAAACTTATTGTCATTTTATTTCAAACTGGAGGGAGAAAAAAATTAATATTCTCTCGGAAAATACATAAAAATGAATTCTCTCGAGGGTTAAGTTATCGACGTTGGTTGAATCCGGGATAGTGCATGATACTGACCCTCACCGTAAACTATCAATCACAACCCCTCGTGTCTAAAAGCGCTTTTTATTCGAGAGATACTTAAATATGGCGCACGTACCAGCACTCGGAGCAAGAAGAAAGGAGGAAACAAGACTATTATCACTCAACCCATCGTAAATACGACCCTCTGCTTTGATAGCACCTCCACTACTAGTATACTCAACACTTCTTCTATCCAAAGCGACACTGTTTTTCAAGGGGTGTCAAATGTAATCATGTTTATTGAAACTAAAATTGCCCACTAAAGGCTACCATTCATGATATAAATACTGCAAATGTATACATGTCTCATTATGTGTACGTATATCTTCATTTATTTGATGTTTTCAAACATTGAAAGCAACTTTAAATGTACGAATCTGTAACATAATTAAATGTACCAATACAACATTTCAATTTAATGTTTCAACTAAATTCCTACACTACAACTATCAATCACACACATTATCAATTGTACAATAAATATTTTTCCAACAAAACTCCAACCGAGAAACCGATGCACAACTAACACAATAAAGCCAAATTAAATACATACAACATCAACTATAAAATAAATTAACTATTGAAAACGGTATCAAATGTATTCATGTATGAATTTATAACAACTTTGAAATGTATAAACAACCTTAAAATTAAGTGGCCCATCTATATTTCTACACTTACGAAAACAATCACACCCCTAATCAACATCAACTACAAAAGTAATAACTATACCTCTAAATCAAATAACATATACCGTTCGGCGTTCACATCTCATGAAACACATGCGATTGCTAGTATTTATTGCACATCACAACCAAACATGCCATCATCATGATGTACATAAATATAAAAATATATATAATACTAAAATATTCATAAATATAAAAGTGTTGTCTTTCATTTTGTAATACTAAAATATTCATAAATATAAAAATATATATAATTATGTATATCAAAATAAATAATCAATAAATGGCATTCCTTGTATATTTTGTTAATAATCATAAGATAAAAGAAATCCACTTTCACACACAATAAAGATGGCATTTCTTAATAACAATGGAGGAATTGTAAATTAATTCACAACGTTAAAGTTCTCACTTCAACTAATTCAAACATATACCTGATTCAAAATAGATATTAGATCTTTACCATTAAGATTAAAGAGCGTTTTTCAATCCAAAAAAATATTAAAATAAAAATATTTAGTAAAGATTTTTCCTCATTCGAAATAAGAAATTTTGTAACCCATTTAAATTTTAGCCCTGATACTAGCAGGAACGTACGGATTCTAAGCATTATTAAATAGCATATGGTCACACTGACAATATCAATATCAACCTTTAAAAACAGGACCATAACAAGAGATCTCCATAAATGCATCGATGCCTTTTAGTACTGTAATCCATGCAATCTCACGAGTCTTATGAGAGTTATTATGTAACACTCCTTTGTGCATAGCTCAAGTTAAAACCATGGAAAAATAATTACAAAGAATCTCTCCATTAAAACGGTGCATTATGAACGGAACCTTTGTTAGAATGATGGGATGAGAAATTTGTAGACACGTAAATCTGAAATCACATTACTTAAGAGTTTGGAAGGAACACTATCAATACTAATTCACAAAATTTAAGAAAATTAAATATAAAACCATGTACTCCTTTGTTCCAACAAATCATAGAATACAACATTTATTATGTGTGTTCCAATGAAATATTATATAATACCCGTGGAGGAAGAGGGAGGTGAAGAACTTAAGGCCAGTCAAAGCAATCCCAATGGCTCACCACATTCAAGGGTTGAAGAAGATTAAGACTAAAAAGGAGAATTTCCATGAAGAAGAGGAGGAACCTTTGTCTCCTTTTGGAGCCATATTTCACAATGCTATGATTGATTCATATGTTTTGATTATTGTGGGCTTGAAGAAACCAGTCCATGTTCCTTCCATGAAAAGAGGTCTGCAACCAACTCACGAGCAAACATGAGCGGTTTTCAAGCATCGTCGTTAGTATTCCACAACGATTAAGTGGTTTTCTTTTGATGTGTCTAAATATTACATATGTTTAACGAGGATTGTTAAGTCAAAATATTTATAAGTTTTTTTGAAATGTTTATAACATATTTTTAATAGTGCCTATTTTTAACGGTTTTGAGGGGTGTTATTTTTAACAGTGACTATTTTTAATGGAATATGCATGTTTTGAGTTGTTTTTGTCTTTAATTGATTGTTACGAGACATTTTATATGTATTTATTAGGGGCTTGAGTAGCTTTTTCTTTGTATCTTTGGTAAGGAGTTTTTGTATTACTGTTGAGGGGAAAAGCGAAGACATCATCACTGCCAAAGACTGGAATAGAGGAGCCCGATAACAACCGATAGATCTCCTGCCTTTAGACGGTAAGATTCTTAGGTAATCAGATAGTTTCTCAATGTCTTTTGTATTTGCATCTATCTAATTCTAAAGACCCCACACCGGAAGAACCGAGAAAAAGGAAAAAAATGGACCCAAACGAATTACTCATGTAAGATTATTCAATCATGGTTGGATCAAGTGAATTCTCAACTGTAATTTTGATGGGTGCATCTCTGAACTTGTAATTATCGAAAAGATTCATAAAGAAAGACACCCAATTTACATTACATGGTAATGTGATTGAGTGTTCTTGTGTGTTTGTTCTGCAGAAAAATAGACCAACCCGTTCCCCCTATGGTAGAGGACCTCCAGACATTTCTGCAGCGATGCTAAATTTGACGGCCTCTAGTTTGGACGTTTGAGACTATTTTTGACGGTGCCTATTTTTAACGGTTTTGAGGGCGTTATTTTTAACGGTGACTATTTTTAACGAAATATGTGTGTTTTGAGTTGTTTTTGTCTTTAATTGATTATTACGAGACATTTTTTCTATATTTATTAGGGGCTTGAGTAGCTTTTGTTGTATCTTTGGTAAGGAGTTTTTATATTCTGTTTGAGGGGAAAAAGTAGCACAAGACTCCTACAGAGACCGGAATAGAGGAGCCCATGGAAAACAACCGATAGATCTCCCGCCTTTAGACGGTAATATTCTTAGGTAATTAGATAGTTTCTCAATGTCTTTTTATTTGCATCTATCTAATTCTAAAGACCCCACACCGCGCGCGAACCAAAAAAAGGAAAAAAATGGACCCAAACGAATTACATGTGTAAGCTTGCTCGATCATGGTGGATCAAGTGAATTATCAACTGTAATTCGATGGGTGCATCCGCAACTTGTAATTATCAAAAAATATTCATAAAAGAAAGAAAGTCAATTTACATTACATGGTAATGTGATTGAGTGTTACTTTGTGTTTCTTATGCAGAAAAAGCAGGCAACCCATTCCCCTATGGTAGAGGACCTCCGGACATTTTTGCAAAGCAATGCTAAATTTGACGGCCATTTTCCTATTTTTCTTGGTTTGGACGTTTTTGACTATTTTTAACAGTGACTAATTTTAACGGGATCTGTGTGTTTTGAGTTGTTTTTGTCTTTAATTGATTGTTACGGTACATTTTATCTGTATTTATTAGGGGCTTGAGTAGCTTTTGTTGTATCTTTGGTAAGGATTTTTTGTATTCTGTTTGAGGGGAAAAAGCATCGCAACACCTGCCAGAGACCGGAATAGAGGAGCCCAATAACAACCGATAAATCTCCTACCTTTAGACGGTGAGATTGTTAGGTAATCGATAGTTTCTCAATGTCTTTCTTATTTGCATCTATCTAATTCTAAAGACCCCACACTGGGCAGAACCAAAAAAGGAAAAAAATGGACCCAAACGAATTACCTATGTAAGCTTGTTCGATCATGGCTGGATCAAGTGAATTCTCAACTATAATTATGATGGGTGCATATGCAACTTGTAATTATCGAGAAAGATTCATAAAATAAAGACACCCAATTTACATTACATGGTAATTTGATTAAGTGTTACTGTGTGTTTCTTCTGCAGAAAAACATGCCAACCCAAACGACTTTAATCACAATTAACATTACACTAATATAGGAAGAATAGTGTAATGAATTAAATGAATTTGGAGGAAAAAAAGGAAGAATATTGTGAAGAGATCTTACAATAATATTAAAATAGACAAAACAACAGTTCCAAAAAAATTTGGTACTAACTTTAGGTCTGAAAGCCTTCAAAATCTACTTGAAACAACAATAAAATATTTCTAGATTTTCATTTTCATGGTCTTACTCTCGGTCGTTGGAATGAGACCAATGTTGAAACCGATTTTTTTCAATGTTGGAAACAAAATATAAATTTTAATATTGCTTGAAAGTACGTATAAATGACTCCTGTAATGCACTTAGATTCTTCTAATACACACTTTTATATCCTTTCATAGCTTGAAACAATACATTAAATGTATTTTGTTTGAATCTCTAATATAGTGAAGATTATTACAAACATGCATTTTACTTGAATCTGACCACCGCCTTTCCTTTCTTTCTTGTCTCACCAAATTGTGCTCAGACCATTATGTGGTTCATCAAATGAAAACTTTGATTTAACCACTTGTTGGTATTAATTACCTATCTATCTTCTCTTTCACGCCATTCCTTTTCCTGCCTAGCTATGGAGTCGACTAGGTTGTTAGCTGGCGGTGGGTGGAAGGACCTGTATCTTTATTACTTGCTCTACTTTCTTTGACTTCCCGATGCCCTTGTCTCCGCATCTTGGGGAAGGAAACCCCTATTTTGGGAGGTCTGCACTGTGGTTATAGAATTGTTTCGCTTTTAGTTCAAACGAGCAGAGAAGTGTAGACAATGCATCTTCCGGGCATCAAGGACAGGAGGGGAAGTAGATGAAGATGGACGTTATCTTGTTGCAGCATGGTAGAAGCTTGTTGAGTGAGATTCCAACAAGCAGGTCGTCCAACTATGTTGTTATCTGTTCAGTATTGACTGCATCCTCAATTCGGGATTCTCCTTCAAGGTATTTTTATCAAATCGACTGTGTGACAGTGAGAGTGTTACCAGGAGACCTGATGAAATTTATTGCTATGATCCTCTTTTGAAACCATTCTGCTTGTTTTACGATGTAACTCATGGAAGAGGAACCTCCGAAATAGAATAAAATAAAACACAGATCCACAATCACCATGTCAAAAGGTATGTGTGTTTTGCATTTGTTTTAGATACCCATACTGCTACACGCATATGAATCTCAACTAAATGGCAGGCAGAGGATTTCTTGTGAGATGGATCCTGTACGCCAAGGAATTTGATAATAATGAAGAAAGCTTACAAGTATTTGGGTGATTTACATCTGGTTTGCTTTTTATATGTGTCCACAGACAGAAAGAAAAAAAAATGATAATACCATGTCTAGCAAATCAGTGTATCGCATTGTGTGAAAATGAGTCACCACACAATGTCATCCCTTTCCCATATCTATCTCAAGCTGAGAACACTTTGTGGAGAGGGTTTGCACATTCTTCTGCTCACTACAAATACACATTCTGAATGAGATGCGAGTCTTGTGGACTACCATGATGGGAGTATATGCGTAAAATCAGTTTTCCGAGGAAACCTTGAAACTGTTTTGTAAATGTAGTTCGAAAATATGAAGCAAGATGGCATTGTTCTAGTGACCGCTTTGATTGCTGTGGAAGCTTGGCAGCTTTGATACATAGTAAAATGGTCCATGCCCAAGTTATCAAGGCTGGATTTCATACAAATTCCATTGTTGGGAATGCAATGTGAGATATGTACACCAAATGTGGAGTCATAGGAAATGCTCATCAAATGTTTGACAGAATGTCCGAAAAGGATGTTGTATTATGGACTGCCATGATTGTGGGATACATTCGAGAATGGTTATGGCGAGGAAGCTCAAACTATTCCAGAAATTGCTATGGACAAATGTTAAACCGAATAGATTCACCTTTGCAAGTACCCTTAGTGCTTGTTCGAACTTAACTCTTTGCTAGAATCGGGAAAACAGCTCCATGCCCGTATCATTGGAATTGGCTATGAATCGGTTTCAAGTGTGGAAAGCTCTCTTGTCGATGTGTATGCCAAATGTGGGAGTGTAGATGATGTAGCTCTAGCCTTTGACAAAATAGTCGATAAGGATTTGATCTCATGGAATGCCATGATTGCTTTAGGTTATGCTTACAATGGAAATGGCAAGGAGGATCTCCAATAGTTTAAATTGATGTTAGAGGTAGACATGAAGCCAAACCGAATCACTTTTTTTTAAGCATCCTGTCTCGCATGCAGCCATGCAGACTAGTGGGCTGAGGGATGCCATTATTTCGAGGTAATGAGAAGAGAACACATCAGCCTGGTAACAACTAACCACTATGCTTGTATGATTGACCTTCTGGGTCGTGCGGGACGAATATGTGAAGTTGAAGGAAGTGAAAGCTGTGTTAATGACTCTGATTACTGAAAATACTGATATTGATGAAGTGATTGAAACTGTGAAACAACGCCACAAAGAGTCAAAATTGCCTGACATTGAAATTGTGCGTCTCTTACGGGATGCGCTTATGGATGTTGTCCAGTGGTCTGGCAAGAACCAACAACAAAATGCAAATTCGGCACTGCGATAGGTTCTTCTCTGAAAATATCTCCTCCAGCCTTGTGTAGATCACTTGTGTTTGTGGTAGCACGTATAGGGTATGTGTGTTGGTTGTCGAATCCCACAAGAAGTAGAAGCTCAAGGAAATCAATAGTTGAGCACAAGTGCATGGAGTCACTTCGAATACAACAATGCTCGTGAACTGTTTGACAAAAATCCTCTTCAATTGCATGGTCTCGCGGATCGTGAATGTGGACCGCTTAGAACTGGTGCACCCGGATTCCAGTACCTACAGTTCTTATGCTGACCCATGCGGAGTCTATACGACCTGTTGAAGCTGGAGAAATAGGCAAGATATTTCTACACTTTTCTACTGTTATTTTATTTAAAAATATTGTGAAATCGAACCACTTTTCCTTGCATTGATTTGTCAGTTGGATGTCATGATGGGAGATTTCCCTTTCTGCTTGTGTCTTCTTGTTTTAGCTTTTATCGTTGACAGTATGTGGGTCGAAAGGATGCGTGTGCCCTCTCCTTTGAATGTTATGTTTCTCTTACTCGAATGATAGACCTTCGTCTGTTTGTTTATGTATTAATTCTTCTCTGCGATTGAGTTGCAAGTTGTTATGTTGATTAACTAGTATTTTCGATATCATGGAAGTAAGTTTACGATAACTATGAAGCTCCTCCCTAGCACCCAAGTTGTCTTTTGACATTTTTTTGTTAGCCCCTTCGCAAGTCCCTTTGATAACCTTTTGGCATCGAGAAAGAAAGGTTGTAGGATTGTGTGAGCAATGCGTGGGCTAGCCAGCGTAGAGTTTTGGTATCAAAACTGGTAGAATAAAAGGGTTTGTGTGCAACGTGTTTTTCCGTCTCACGTGTTTAGACTCTTATACTATCTTTCATCTTGTTTCTAGGCTTTTAAGGCCATCCTCAAGAAGTACCTTGACCATCCCTATCAACTTGAACCATAACTAGCTTTTCGGATCAACTAAGCTGGAGGTTTCATTGTGCGAATCCAGTACCTCGTTGACACTAGAATAGTTTGGTCTAATCCCCCTCTCAGAATTATTGCTGATGGCGCTCTTCTATTTTTCCTAACTTGCATTATTTTCTCCCTTGTAATGTTAACGCTATTAATTAATATTGGTCGGTTTTTATGCACGTAATTACCGTAATAGTTTGTGATGGAAATTTCCTTAAATGTGATTAATCTTCGGGAAAAACTCAGCTTTCATTTGATAATCTTATGGATTCATAGTGGAAGGTTTTGTTTGATAATGTCACTTAGAAATTATGTTTGTATCTATTTGTGCGATGGTTGACTGTGTTACAAGGGTTGCCGTAAAATATGGTTGTTTTGGGATATGGGTAATTTATTTTAAATTAACCAAACATTAGTATTGTAGTGGAGGTTTGCAAATCTTTAGTGTTATAAAAACTTGTTGATGACATTATTCAGATACTCTTGTTGGATGAAACCCCCTTCTTCTCTCGCGTGTTTGCTACTAGCCTGTAAGACTTTGACCCTTCCTGGATGATTGGTAGATCTCTTTGTAGTTAATGGTCAAAACTAGTATACTTTTCCTTCACTTCGAAACTTATGTTGTGTGTATACTCTAATTGATTTCCGGTTTGAAACTCAATTATACATGGCTTTTTGTGTTGATTTCTGAAACCCGTGTTTCCCCTTTCTTGGGCCGATCAACTTTTGTTCTTTTAGAAATGTATTATTTTAGCCTATGCGTTGGTACCTTTGATAAATTTCTAGATGGTTGGTATTTATATCAAATCTCAATCTTGTAATTATTGTTTAATTACTTACTTGATGGGAATTCTGTTTTTGCTAGATTGTTTGTTTTCTCCTTATAGGGCCAAGGGCCATTCTCTTACGATTGCTATACTTTCGTTGTTATTACTCCTAACTGAAGTACAAGGTCTTCTCCTTCTTTGATTGGCATGATGAAGACTTTACTTTAACTTGATGTGTTAATAGTGTTTAGAGCTTTAAACCAATTCTTGTAATAAAGTGCTTCCTTTTCGTGATATTGTTAGATAATAGTTATGGTGGTTTTGTGTAGCCTTATCTTGCTCAGTTCTCGCGAACTGACTCTTGTAGAAAATTTGCTGTAGATGGATCTTGCGTGTAGATGAGGGATAGATTTGTAGACTTTTGTCATCAACCTCAGTTGAGAAGATCCTTTGCTCGAAACCTTTTTATGTTGTTCAACTATTGTTAACGTCCAGTGGAAAGTTTAAAAGAGGATTAATGTCTTAGTATAATGTATTGTGGACTTTGTCATCTGAACTTTGGAAACCTTGTATTGTTTGACCATCATTGAAATTATAAGAAAATTTGGTTATTGTTGTTGAGTGACTTTGTTGGAGTATCAGTATTTTAAGAATTGATGTAATCTTGTTTTGTTCTTGTAAATGAGTGTTGCTACAACCTTGCCTTGAGAATAAATTTTGAGTTAAACCTTGATATGACTTAGTAATAAAGCATCATAAGTAAACTAACATGGGATTGTTAATACTTCTGGAAGTTAAATTAAAAGTTGTATTCAAATAAAGTAACATAAGGGTCACCAACTTGAGAGCAAGAAATTCTTTAAGTAACCAAGGGCAAGACTATCATTGCAGGTAAACTTTATAACTTGATACCCCTAGCGACATTAATGAACACTATCCCTTTCATGGTGGAATTCTTAAACTGAACTTAAAGGAAATCTATGGTTAGTTCTGGAAGATAATAAGATTTAATAAACAGGAGAAAACAATTTTGAAACTACACAATCTATCTCTCAGCCATTTGGAAAGTAAATTTTTACTCCTTGTTAATACTTTTAGTGAAGCCTAAGTAAAGTTGTTGATAATTTTGGTTAAGAGCCCTAGCTTCAATTAAATACTGGCAATAACTAATGAGGTCCTAAAGATGTTTCATCTCGACCTTCTCCCTCTAACCCTTTTCCAAGGCACCTTGTATCTCTTCTCTTAAGTGTGTTGAACTTAAACCATGTTGTCTTGTGGGCAAGAACGAATCTTAGTAGCGTTAGTGGTGAGCAGATGGCCTTGTGGAATTTAAATACTCCTTTTTCTTGATAAACGAATTAAGCAAATAAAGGTCATAATAGAGAAGATTTAAAGATAATTACTCTGTGTCAAAAGAATAAATTTAACTTGGTAAGATGAATTGTATGAATCATATCTTGAGTCTCCTTGAAAACGTAAGCTAAGAATTGCAAGATGTCCTTTTAAAATAAATAACCCTCAAGAATATCTCATTGTGGTTGGCCCTAACTGTAAGTGTGTTCTGTGATTGGACTTCTATGTTGTCTTGTCAAAAAGAAAAGTAAATTGTCCTTGATAGGTGTGAATGTTTCCGTGCTGCCTTTATGGCCATCCTTGTATCAAGTTGTTCACAGTGTTAGTTATATACTTGGTGACGACATGTTGCGTCATGTTATGTGTCAAGCAAGTCAAAAAAAAAAAAAATTATCCTGTATTTCACTGTGTTGTTCGTGTGTGTGAATTTTTTGGCGTGTTACACTCCCAACTTAAGGGATTAGATTATCTTGACTTGGGATGAATTCAAGATAGTATAGACACTTCTTATCTTACATCCATAAAAGTCTTAAACCCGTAATCCACCACTCGTTGCTTTAAAAAACGTGTTTTCCTCCTCTTATGTCATTCCGAATTGGTTGGTCCTCCATTTTGAACCAAATCTAGGCTTTGGATATTGCAACAAACCATTCTAGGTTTAAACCCGAATGTGTCTTAAAATAGACGACAAAAGGTTACGCTATTAACTATAATGGATTCATAAAACTTTCAAAAAATTTAAACTAGAAATGAAATAAAATATTTCTAAATTTTCAGTTTGATGGTCTCATTCTCGAGTTTATTAAGCTAATGAAATTGAAAATTTTGGAAAGTGGAAAAGCTCAACTCTTAAACTTATTGTCATTTTATTTCAAATAAGAGGCTTGGAAATTTTTTTAATATTTTCTCAAAATACATAAAAATGAATTCTCTACGAGGGTTAACTCTTTTATCTTATGACGTTGGTTGAATCCGGGATAAATTGAGCAGATCAATATTCCATCATAGCCTCTCATTGTAAAAATCAATCATGTAACCCCTTCGATCGTCTACAACTACTTTTTAATTCGAGAAATACTTTTACCAAGACGAAAATGGCAACATTTAGCTTAAATTTGGTCAGAGTCAAGAAAGGAGGAAACAAATATTATCACTCATATCCCATCGGTTTAAAAATTGAACGACCCTTGCACTATTGATAAACGCACCTCCAATTTGAAGAATTACTAAAGTATACTCAAAGACTTCTTCACCCATCCAAAACTTGACCATAATTTTCAAGGGGTGTCAAATGTAATCATGTTTATTGAAACTAAAATTGCCCACTAAAGGCTACCATTCATGATATAAATACACGCAAATGTATACATGTCTCATTATGTGTTTCCTTCACGTATATCTTCATTTATTTGATGTTTTCAAACATTAGAAAGATTACAACTTTAAATGTACGAATCTCCATAGTAACATAATTAAATGTACCAATGCAACATTTCAATTTAATGTTTTAACTAAATTCCTACACTTGAAGATATCAATCACACACATTATCAATCATGATAAATATTTTTCCAAAAAAGACACCAATCGAGAAACCGTGCACAACTAACACAATAAAGCCAAATTAAATACATACTGATATCAACTATAAAATAAATTAAATATTGAAAACAATATCAAATGTATTCATGTATGAATTTATAACAAATTTGAAATGTATAAACAACCTTAAAATTAAGTGGCCCATCTATATTTCTACACTTACGAAAACAATCACACCCCTAATCAACATCAACTACAAAAGTAATAACTATACCTCTAAATCAAATAACATATACCGTTCGGCGTTCACATCTCATGAAACACATGCGATTGCACTAGTATTTATTTGCCTCTAAAATCACAACCAAGCATGCCATCATCATGATATACATAAATATAAAAATATATATAATACTAAAATATTCATAAAAATATAAAAGTGTTGTCTTTCATTTTGTAATACTAAAATATTCATAAATATAAAAATATATATAATTATGTATATCAAAATAAATAATCAATAAATGACATTCCTTTATATTTTGTTAATAATCATAAGATAAAAGAAATCCACTTTCACACACAATAAAGATGGCATGTAACACACCAAAAATACCAACACAAGGACAACACGGTGAAATACAGGATAACTTTTTTTTTTTACTTGCTTTGACACAACACGACACAACATGTCGTCACAAGGTTACAACCAATCACTAGGAACCACTTGCTACGGGGGAGACCACAAGGTCAACACGGAAACGTTCACACCTATCAAGGACAATGTACTCTTCTTTTGACAAGACAACATGGAAGTCCAATCCACATGACACACTCACAACTAGGGCATCCCATGAGGAATTTCTTGTTAAATTTTCTTGTTTACTAAAGTGTCTCTTAATTCTTAACTTACGTTCTTATAAAATTTCATGTAATGATTCACACAATTCTTTTCACAAGGGAGAACTTCTTTCTTTTCAACGGTTGACTAAATAGCTTAAGGCCAAGCTTTCTAAACTAGGATCATCAATTTTATGTCCAAATCTTTTTATTCATTTGATTTTAGAACATTTTCCATTTCTTACAAGGTTAATTAATCTTACTCAAGCCACTAACACATGTTCCACACCTCTATTGTACAGGTGAAGGCATAAGCTCCGATTGAGTGGAAAGTACCGCTTAGGGTTCATAACAATAGCCTTCTTGTTTAAGGATTAAATTTGACCTTGCTTAAGAAATATCACCATGAATCAAGGCAAGGGTTAACAGAACAGGACAACAGAATTTAGCTTCAGGGTCACATTGTTTACTATCAGTCTTTTATTGAGGTTAAGAGTTTATCAAGATTGGTTAAATGTTCCATCTAGACTTTACTTAATTAAGTTTGACAAAGGAAAACATTCCAAACGATAGAGAGAGATTTAAGGTTTTATTAATCAATTTCCCTCCTACTTATTAAATCCTATCATCTTCTAAAATCTAACCATTGCTTTCACCATGAGGTCATTTAAGATTTCACCATAAAAGGATAATGTTTATTAGCTTGGCTCGAATAAATTAAAAAAAACAATAATAATTTATCATATTTTGTTACAAAAGATAGTTCCCTCTTGATTGTTCCAGTCTCAAAGGTTATCAAGTAGATCACATCTACATAATATGTTCATATATATAAATTTTAGTTTAACTTTTATCGGATTATCCAACTCACTTTATAGTGCTTACAAACTCATTTCTACTAAGTCTTAGGAGGATTTACAACTCAACATTTTAACTCAAGAGCAAAGTTTAATAGTACTCGTTTGTAGAAACAAAACAAGGTTATATCAATTCATTCCAACATGATGCACAAATCAAAGGGACATACTATCTCTATTGAACCAAGACTAGGGAGCAAGAGAGTAACTAAGGCCACGTTAAAATTCTAAGGGTTCACTAGAATATCCCATAACCAAGTAGTAATCAAAATTTCATCTTCACATGATAACCAAACAAGCCAAAGTTTCAACATTACAACAACAATACTCTACAATACATCTACTAGGCACCCTTTCTTCTTCTAAAATGTCCAAAGGCCCTTTCCAAATTTTATAACATAGTACACATTCGTACAAAGGAACATCATAACCAAGATTGATGCAATAATCTACAAGTCTTTCCATCATCTAACCACGTAAGCCATCTGCAACAAATTTTCTACAAGAGTCAGTTCACGAGAACTGAGCAAGATAAGGCTACACAAAACCACCATAACTATTATCTAACAATATCATGAAAAGAAGCACCTTATTACAAGAAATTGGGTCAAACCTCTAAACACTATGAGCACATCAAGTTATAATAAAGTCTATAACATGTCGATCAAAGAAGGAGAAGACCTTGTACTTCAGTTAGGAGCAAATGCAACGAAAGTAACAATCATATGAGAATGGCCCTTGGCCCTATAAGGAGAAAACAACCAATCTAGCAAAGACAGTATCCCCATCAAGTAAGTAATTAAACAATAATTACAAGATTGAGAATTGATCTATATACCAGTCATCTAGAATTTTATCAAAGGAACCAACGCATAGGCTGAAATAATATTTTTTCCAAGAGAACAAGAGTGGATCAGCCCAAGAGAGGAGAAACACGGGTTTCAAATTTAACACAAAGAGCCATGTATAAATGAGTTTCAAACCGGAAATCAAATAGAGTAAACACACAACATAAGTTTCAAGCGAAGGCATAGTATACTAGTTTTGACCATTAACTACAAATAGATTTACCAATCATCCAGAAGGGTCAAAGTCTTACAAAGCAAGAGTGCAAGCATGCGAGTGAAGAAGGGGGTTCCGTCACACAAGAGTATACACTAATGTCATCAACAAATTTTATAACACTAAGGATTTGCAAACCCCCACTACAATACTAATGTTTGGTTAATTTAAAATAAATTACACATATCCCAAAACAACCAAATTTTACAAACCCTTGTAACGCAGCTAACCGTCACACAAATAGATACAAAAACATTTCTAAGTGACTTTATCAAAACAAAACCTTCCGCTATGAATTCATACGATTATCACACGAAAGCTGAGTTTTTCCCAAGGTCAATCACATTTAAGGAAATCTCCATCACAAACTATTACAGAATTACGTGCATAAAAATGACCAATATTAATTAATAGCGTTAACATTACAAGGAGAAAATAATGCCAGTTAGGAAAAACAGAAGAGCGCCATCAGTAATAATTCACAGAGGGCGATTGGACCAAAACTATTCTAGTGTCAACGAGGTACCGGATTCGCACAAAGAGCCCGAGCTTAGTTGATCCGTAAGGCTAGTTATGGTTCTAGTTTCCAGGGATGGTCAAGGTACTTCCTGAGGATGGCCTTAAAAGTCTAGAAACAAGATGAAAGATAGTATAAGAGTCTACACCCGTGAGGCGGAAAACACACTGCACACAACCTTTTCATTCAAAAAGTTTAATACCGAAACTCAAGCTGGTTAGCCCCAAGCCTTGATCACACAATCCTACAACCTTTCTTTCTCGATGCCAAAAGGTTATCAAAGGGACTTGCGAAGGAGCTAACAAAATGTCAAAAGGCAACTTGGGTGCTAGGGAGGAGCTTCACAGTTATCGTAACTTACTTCCATGATATCGAAAATACTAGTTAATCAACATGGCAACTTGCAACTCAATCGCAGAGAATAATTAATACATAAACAAACAAACGAAGGTCTATCATTCGAGTAAGAGAAACATAACATTCAAAGGAGAGGGCACACACATCCTTTCACCCACATTCATCAACGATAAAAGCTAAAACAAGAAGACACAAGCGTAAAAGGAAATCTCCCATCATGACATCCAACCGACAAATCAATGCAAGGAAAAGTGGTTCGATTTCACAATATTTTTAAATAAAATAACAAAGTGGAAAAGTGTAGAAATATCTTGCCTGTTTCTCCAGCTTCAATAGGTCGTATGAGACTCCACACGGGCCAAAGATAAAACAATAGCATGAGACAAGGATGTGAGTACTACTGCTGGCGATGTCAAAGGGCCAAATGTGATAACTGGATAGACAAATGGGGCAGAAAATTTAACAGCTTGAGTCCTTTCACACCACCTCACACCGCCTCGTAGTAGGCTTCGCATTGAAACAACTCGAGGAGATTTTCTTCCATCTTCCCGCTCGCAGCGCCAGCCCTATGAGGTCATCAAGGCTGTTATCAACCAAGTATTCCTTGAAAAAGTCTGTGATGAATAAAAGCACGATGCCCTTGGCCACAAGACAACCCAATTAATCCAGAGAAAAAGACCATACAGAATGACAAAGTTGGAGAAAAGAAATATCAAGAGATGCTCTCCTCGTAGTCTCCTAGCATTGGATTTACTGCAGGTTCTTTCTCACATTTCCTGCTCTGCCCAAGTAGCTTTCCACTTCCTTCAAGCAAGACTCTCCGCTTTTCCCAATCTCCACCTACTCTTCTTCTTGCTTTTCATCCCGTAGATGCATACCATACGTCGATTTGGAGAAGTAAATAGCAAATCCAAATCCTCTTAACACTCGAAAAGAATACTTTTTGAAAGTGAAAATAACGTCCGATTCCTTCTTATCGCTGCAAGTTCCATATGATGCACCTTGATATAGTGCAAATTTGCAGCCCATTGCTTATAGCCTGCTTCACTTAGCAGCACCAATAATCTCCATAAGAACATTGTCATTGGGATAAAAGTAGATTGAATAAAAAACACATTTCCAACACTTCAATTACAATCATACAATGCCAATGCCATCCGGTGCCAATCTTAATCTTAATCTCACAAAGATCATGTAGAGAGGGTGGGTTGAAGGTGTTACACATTCTCCTTACTACACACAACTCCTCTTGTAAACACTTACATATCTTCAACTACATGCAGACCTTCATTTCCGAGAAAGCCTTGTTCACTCAAGACATGCTTTGAATCGACAAATATCCTGCTACCTTCATCTCCCAAGATGTTTTCTCCAACATTGCGCAGAGATCTCCCGTGCACTGGGTGTGATCTGTCACCTACAAAAAGCATGCACCATTTTATTTCCTGCCAATATAGTGACTCGTTGAAGATGCTCATATAATTGCAAAGCAAAATGTGCTTCATGAATATTCCTCGATATGAAACAGATCCACGCCTATGGGATTCTCTCCCATGAGTTACATCGAACAAAGAAGAAGGTCTCAACAGAGAATCTCTGTAATAAATTTCATCAGTCTCCCTGGTACACTCACACTGTCACTTAATCGATTTTGATAAAAACTATCTTGAAGGAGAGTCCCGAACTTGAAGTCTGCAATGATCGGCGGTGAACGGATAACATCATAGTTGGACAACTCGCTTGTTGGAGGTGCTCCCGAAGGCTTCCGCTATATCAGTAATGTGCCCGGCAGCTCAGCTGGAAACAATGGCAAGTCTCTGCTTATGAATCCCCAACAAGAACACATCCCCGCCCAGAAGAGGAGGAAACACGCCCACCGCTCTTCTTTGGTAGTCAGTGCGCGGCCAGGAGAAGGGAAACAGGCCTCCGTTTCACCCGAACGCCTCAGGAAACAACAAGGAAAATCCATCTAGTCTCCTCACGCGGCCATCCGAAAGAAAACCGTGGGCAAACCAAACAATCCTCCTTGTTCACGCGGCCAAAACATTTCAAACGGAGCAGGTAGCGCAAGGCGCAAGGAAAATGCAAGTCAACGGAATTAAAGGAGGTGGGGCGGCCGGCGAGGAGGCGAGGAAGAAAGGATCCGATGCCCAGTGGGCATTACGAATCTCATTTCATCAATAATAATATATTCAAAATATATGTCCTTTCGTTTATGAATATATCTCTTTTATTAATATATGAAGAAAGGATAAATCTTATCTTATGAATGGATTCTCTTTCCCATGAATATAATTCATCTTCTATTATTATAAATCTTTCAAAGCCGATGTTACACCTTTACAACCGTATTTCTTTTCATAATGATTAGCTTAGGCGTATTTAGTCTCATAACTACCAATTCATCGTGTATTTACCCATATACCATAATATATATGAACTACATTATATACCATGTAATGCCCGTGGGCATCGGCCTCCATCGCCACCGTGGCCTCCTCCCAACCACCCGGCCTGCAGATTTGACCAGCGTCTTGTGCTTTGTCCTTGCGTGAGGTCTGAGCGGAGTCACATTTTTCGTGTGACGGGTAGGGTTCCATTAGACATGACACAAATTATACTTGCCCATTTGGCGGAATTCGTTGTTACATTTTCTATAATGTCTGATATTATAGGAGATAAAAATAGTTACATGACATCCAAGCTAGTAGTGAGTTATCAACCGACAAAGAAATTAATATTAATCCGTATTTCTGATATTGTCGACCACGTTCTGCTTGCTTAAGGAAGGGTAAATGGCATCGATTGGGATTTTGGATAGACAACTGCAGTTCGAACCCCTCTGAAATAAATAACAATAATAATGAAAGTAAAAAAAATAAATTTTGAAACAAATAAATTTAAAAATGGAAACGGAGTGGAGGGCGTGGGAAGGCGCGTGTTTTCTTGACAAGGCGCAGTAGTTTGGTGAATGTATTTAATTGCTTGACCAAATGAAAGAATGGGACGGTTTTTCTGAGAGAATTGAAGGCAGGTGGGTGAGAGTCGGGTCAGATTGGCAGGGGGCGCCCTCAGTAGCTGTCACAGTCTCACCAAATGCAATAAACAAGGACCAGTACACTCCTAGCCTGTGCCTACCAAACGTGGAGCGTAGAACTGAAATTCTCCTAGGAAAGTGCCGTGAGGAGTTAACTGGCTATATGCGGCAGCTACAGGGTGGAGAAGAAAACTTATCTCAGAAAATCAGTGGCCTCTAGAGAGAGTTAAGTGCGACAGCTGCCACAGGCCGATCCCAAGGCACCGCTTGTTGATCCTGATGTTTTGGATGCACGCGACCTCACCATGTTCATTGTTGCAAAATCTTGCAGGTATGCAGAAAAGTCGTCTTGAGCGCTTCCAACGTGGTGGTTGTCCACTATGTTGTTATCTCATTGGGCCTTCGACTACATCCTCGTATTCGGGTTTTTTTTTCCCTTCAAGATATGTTCTTAAAATTGACGAAGTGACAAAAGTGAGAGTGTTGCGAAGGACAACGTGTTGACGGGATGACCATTTTATGTGTTCTTGTCCCATTCATCTGCTCGGACATTTTTGGACCCGTTTATTCTCGTATTGTGTTTTTCAATGTAGTGTTCTTTTGTGTTGTGCATCCGTGTGTGGTGCGAATGGGCCCGCTCGCCGTGTATGTATATTGTGCTTGTATTTCTCAGGTTGTAGAACACTTTGTGTGCATTATTTCAGATTAGAAAACAGAGAAAAAATGGAGGCTCTTCCAATATATTTGGATAAGATTTTTCACCCTGTTGTTGCTGTGATTCTCTCTGTTACCTTTGTCTTGGCCTTTGGTGAGGTTACTCCACAAGCAATATGTGCACGATACGGCCTTGCTGTTGGTGCAAACTTTGTTTGGCTTGTACGCGTGCTTATGATCATTGCTATCCCATTGCCTATCCTGTTGGGAAGGTGCTAGATTGTGTTCTTGGGCACAACGAGTCTGATTTAATCAGGATGGGGTAGGATGGATTGGTAAGATGCTCTTTGCACGTCAGGGTAAAAAGTTTGACTGTGATCTGAAGCAGCTTCGGTTTACTAGTGATCTCTTTATGGATTTTGGTGCTGCTGTGGAGTTGGCTATAGTGGCAGCTCCTCATTTGTTTTTACCGTTTGCCTGTGCTGCTAATTTGGCTAAGAATATTTCTGCTGTGACTTCTACATCGACTCGCTCTCATATATACGTAGCTTTTTCCCGAGGAGAAAACATTGGAGATGTGATCAAGCTAAAGGAGAGTGCATTAGCAATATTGTAGATTTGTTGGGACGGACTCTGCGTTGCATCACAAAACAAAATCCATCATTGTTGGCCACTTTTGGCAAGATTATCATGTGGATACATCTTTTGTTCATATCAAGAGGTAAAATCAGTTGTATTGAACTCCTTAAACAACTCAAGATTTGCTGCAGCTGTGGAATCTTTCCTTGAGAAATGGAGATAATAGGATGCTGGATGGCATTGAAGAAGGGGAGGTCATAGGTATTATCACTTGAAGATGTTTTTGAAGAGTTGTTGCAGGAAGAAATTGTGGGCGAACAGATGAGTACATTGATGTACACAAGAGAACAGAGTGCTTCTATCTTCCCGGAGTTGCTCCCGAGGATTCCAAGAAGGCATGTTTCATCACCCCCTTTCCTATGCCAAGCATGGCCAGTTAACGAGTTTGGACCTTCAGCAGCCGAGGAAGAGAAGCTACACCGGTTGGGTTGTTTTGCAGCCCCGTCCATCTTGTGATCGATCATGGGAGCTTAATCAGCACGATATTCTCTATACCATTAATTCTTATGCTGTTATTTAATTGAATCATTAAATAACTCTACTCTTCTTATAAATGTCTCGTGTGATGGTATGCTGTTTGGTTTTCACTTTCCTGGCTCATTTGTATTTTGTTTTGGCGTTAGAAATGATTGCGCTGGTTGAAGCCTTTTATATTGTTTTCCGGGTTTTAATAAATATTAGTTGGGTGAACTTTGTTCTTAAGTCTAATAAAACAAAAGAGGTGGGGGTCCTGTAATGAACACCCCCTAGTTCCTTATGTTGGTCTCACGATTTGAATGTTTTATCAAACATTGTTGTTGGACTCAACCTTATAGTTCCTGTTTTGTTCTTATTCTTGTTTCGGTTCGAGATCTGTAGTCCTGGGTTATGTCGGGTATTTGCGAATTAGGGATTGAGTACTGCGAGTGCATTGTGTATAGGTGAATGACGCTTTTCCTGTCTCTATTCTTTTCTTTTAGTTGTTTTAGTTTCTAGTAACCCTTCCCGGTTGGCTTGGTGTGTGCTTAGCTTGGACCGACTTATCGAATTGAGCCAAGTTGATATTACTCTCAACTAGGTTAGTTGCTTTTTTTACTTTTTAAATCGCTCAAGAAATACTTTTATTCGCTAAGTCAGCGTCATGGTTGATCTTCATAATTTGATATCAATTCATGTTCACCGTTTGGAGATTGTTTTCTTTGGAACCACCTTCTCTCCCTTGGTGACTGTTGTATGTTTGAGGAATGTAGCTGATCCTATGGAATGCCTTCTTTAGACGTTACTCACATTTCTTTTAGATAGCTTAAAATGTCAGAGGAAATACTCTTTTTCGTACCTTGATTTTGTTTCACACATGTTGGAGGATACGAGATCTACTTGATCATTAGTGAGGAAGTTACAAATCTTAAAATTGGGATGCTGGTTTTATGCGTGAGAAATTACTCTACGTTTTGCTCCGTAAAGATGTTTAAATTTCATTCTCCTGTGACTTAGAGGTTGGTGTGTTTGGAAACTCATTGGTTGACTGGTTTTTGTGATGATCGTTGTGATACGACCTCCTTGCTGTCATTGTAGTAGAATGGTTATGTGTTGACCAGAAAGGTTTAAGTCAACTTGTTGTTGACGACAAATCCTTTGGAAGCTATGTATCCTGTGTTGTGTTCTTGTGAATGATTGAGTAACCCTCTTGTAAGATTTATAATGGTTATGTTTGGTCTTGCCAAGTTTGTCCTTTTTCTTAAGACATTCTCTTGATTAGAAGAAAGTTTAATAGAAGGATTGTTAGGATAGGATGTAACCCATACGAGGTCATTTGTGCATTTCATCCCTTTTCTGTCCAATTTATTTATTCTGTACTGACATAAAATTAACTGTTATAGGCACATCATCTTAATATTAATAAGTCATGTTGGTTTAGATATTCTCATGTCGATTGATTGTTTGGGATCTTCCAGTGGCATAGTGAATCCTTGGCTTGGTGAACTAACTTAAACAAATAGGGATAGATCACGTTTGAAATTAATTCTCTTCCTGTAATTGTTTTTGTTTCGAAATGTTATCTTGTAAAATGACGGTCATTATTGTGATATGGGTGAAATTCACTATGATGTTTATTAACTGCTCCTATGAGAAAATGATAATTAAATAGAGTTAGTGCCGTCCCTTTTATTTAGACATTTTATGCTTTTGGACAGCTCTTTAATTGCTCTTGTTTAGACTCTTGAATTATTGTTTTCTTCTTCAACGGTGCTTTTCTTCCTTGAAACAGTTAGATAACAACATATTGTCTTAATGTTATAGCTTTTATCGTGCTCAGTTCTTGCGAACTGACATGTGCTAACAAATGTGCGGGAGGATTTCTTGAGTAGAAAAGAAAAAAAAAAAAGAGAGAAAAATATATACGTGTAGAGAGTGGTTTCACCTTCTTAGGCTCACATTGTATGAATGTTTTCCTTGCTTTAAAACGTTGGTATGGAAATTGTGAAGACTATATAGAAGGCATTGTGTTATAATTTTGTATTGTTCTCATGTAGGCTATTATCATTTGAAAGTCAATTTGAGAAATATTATTGTCAATAAGATTAAATGAACTTGTTTTGACATGTGTATCCTTCGTTGAATTTTCACTTTTCAGAATATGATTTATCCTTGAATTGTCACACCTAATTATAATTATCTAAACTTGAATCAACTTACATCACTTTGGTTACCTTTGGTCATGTGTTGTTTGGTAGAGGACTATGTTTTGAACCTAGCAAAAAGAAAACAAGGGAAACAAATATACCTTGTGATCCCACGTAAACTAATCAACAATCTCTTATTGTGGTGAATCCTTAGAACGGTCTTAAGGTGAAATCAATGATTGAATTCTTGAAAGATAATAAGATTATAATAAAAAGAAGGAACTTGACTAAGAAACTCTTCGATCTATCTTACCCGTTGAAAATGTAAACAGTATACTTATGTCTATCTCTTCAAGTGGAGCCCAAGTGAAACCTTTAATAATTCGGGTTAGTCTCTTGCCCCAAGGAAATCCTTTTTAACCACTAATAAGATCTTAATGATGAACCCAAGTCTTAGACAGTCATGTACTGTAAAAATAAAATAAAATAAAAATATGACCGCTTAAAGGGGGTAAAACATATATGTTTAAAAGCACAACGTTGAAAACAGTTTGATGAAGTTAAGAGCCTTGATAAACTAACTGCCTCCTAACCAATGAACAAGTTAATCAAGTTAATGAAGCAACATATACCCGATTCAAAATAGATATTAGATCTTTACCATTAAGATTAAAGAGCGTTTTTCAATCCAAAAAAATATTAAAATAAAAATATTTAGTAAAGATTTTTCCTCATTCGAAATAAGAAATTTTGTAACCCATTTAAATTTTAGCCCTGATACTAGCTGGAACGTACGGATTCTAAGCATTATTAAATAGCATATGGTCACACTGACAATATCAATATCAACCTTTAAAAACAGGACCATAACAAGAGATCTCCATAAATGCATCGATGCCTTTTAGTACTGTAATCCATGCAATCTCACGAGTCCTATCAGAGTTATTATGTAACACTCCTTTGTGCATAGCTCAAGTTAAAACCATGGAAAAATAATTACAAAGAATCTCTCCATTAAAACGGTGCATTATGAACGGAACCTTTGTTAGAATGATGGGATGAGAAATTTGTAGACACGTAAATCTGAAATCACATTACTTAAGAGTTTGGAAGGAACACTATCAATACTAATTCACAAAATTTAAGAAAATTAAATATAAAACCATGTACTCCTTTGTTCCAACAAATCATATCGGAACAATTTTTCTTCGGATGAGGTGGAAGCGTACAGGTTTTATTTGAATACAAAGTCGGTCGAGTCATCGCTTTTATTGAATTTCACAGTGTAACAGGGGAGAAACAGCTTAGATAAATTTAGGGTTACGAAAGCATACCTATCGACGACCAGTCTGCTTTTTTTTCTTAAAACGTGGATGACTTTTTTTGGACCATGTCGTCGATCGTCATTCACACAATAATTCTGTGTTATGATCTTCTTCCACAGAAAAATAGGTTGTCTAGATTTTTTTGGCCGTTCCTTATTTAAGTGCATGTTATCTATATAGCTCTTGTATTCCAGTCTCCTCTGGAAAATATTTGGTTGTAGTGGTAGATAGCAGATAGCAGAGAAGTAATCATGGCGGGTGGAATGGCAGTGGCTTCTGGCTCTAGAAAAGATTATCCAGGCAAACTCACATTGTTTGTCATGGTCACTTGCACTGTAGCTGCCACAGGCGGTCTCATATTTGGATATGGTATTGGAATATCAGGTAAGTTTTTTTAAATTTCAGAGTAGTCATTTTCTAGTATAAAAATGAGGTTTTTCTAGGGTTTTAAATCCCACTTTAATATGAAATTTAGTTATACTTATTTGGCCTACAGAGATCACAAGTTTAAATCTAATAGGGTATGTACGCCTTAAACAGAATTTCTGTAATGAAATCCAAAATGTCATGGAAGATGAATCCAATAATGAAATCTAAAATTTCAGGACAAAAAGTAATAACAGTCGCTCAAAACCACAAAAAGCTTACTAACATTTGTTAAATTTCATGCAGTGTTTTGGTTGTAAAAAAATATTGTCTGACCTGCTGTTTCCTACAGGTGGAGTTACATCCATGGACTCTTTTCTGAAGAAATTTTTTCGCAGCGTCTACAGGAAAAGGAGAGATTCTGCAAATCTGTACTGTCAATTCGATAGTCAATTGTTAACAACTTTCACATCTTCGCTGTATATCGCGGGTCTGATTGCAACATTCTTTGCATCCGGAATAACCAGGAGGTACGGCCGGAAAATCTCCATGTTGACTGGGGGTTTCAGTTTCTTGATCGGTTCTGCGCTGAACGGAGCCGCCACGAACATCGAAATGCTTATTATTGGACGTATTATGCTCGGTATCGGTGTAGGATTCGCCAACCAGGTGAGAATCTGAGTGATTTAATGGCGGATATCAATTTCTGTTAGGGTTTAAAGAACGCTGATAAATAAAACTGGTATCTTTGCAGGCGGTTCCCGTTTATTTATCCGAGATGGCTCCGGCGAAATTCAGAGGAGCGCTGAATATCGGCTTTCAATTGTTCACCACAATCGGCATTCTGTCTGCGAATTTGATTAACTACGGAACCGATAAAATCCATGGCGGCTGGGGATGGCGGGTTTCGCTGGCTTTAGCGGCTGTTCCGGCAGGCGTGATGACCATAGGAGCGTTTGGGCTTCCAGACACACCAAACAGTCTGATAGAGCGAGGTTACTTCGTGCAGGGCAAAGCAATGCTGGAGAGAATTCGCGGAACTAAAGATGTGGACGCGGAATACCACGACATGGTGGAGGCCAATATAATGTCGAAAACAGTACAACATCCGTTCCGTAACATTTTGCAGAGAAGATACAGACCTCAGCTGGTGATGGCCATTGCAATCCCCTTCTTCCAGCAGTTCACTGGAATAAACGCCATCATGTTTTACGCTCCCGTTCTATTCAAAACAATTGGATTCGGAAACAATGCGTCTCTCATGTCTGCGGTGATAACGGGGTTGGTGAATGTTTTAGCCACCGTCGTCTCCATTGTCACTGTCGACAAATATGGACGGAGATTTCTCTTCATCGAGGGCGGCATTCAGATGGCAATCTCTCATGTAAAATTACAGTTTTTTTTTCCTAAAATTTTAGTCAATTACTTTCTGTGAATGTGTACAGAGCATGCTGACATTAATGGCGGTGCATTGCATTGCAGATAGTGGTGGCGATTCTGTTGGCAGCGAAATTGGGAACAACAGGGAAGGAGATCTGTCAAAGGGATACTCCGTTCTGGTGGTGTTTGTGGTCTGCGTATTCGTTTCCGCGCTTGGCTGGTCGTGGGGACCGCTCGGGTGGCTCGTTCCCAGCGAGATTTTCCTCTGGAGATTCGATCCGCGGGTCAATCGATCAACGTTTCAATGAATCTGTTGTTCACTTTCGTGATTGCGCAGGCCTTTCTGGCCATGCTCTGCCACTTCAAGTTTGGGATTTTTCTCTTCTTTGCTGGATGGGTGGTCATCATGACTGTGTTCATTTATTTCTTTCTACCTGAAACCAAAAATGTGCCCATTGAAGAGATGACGAGAGTGTGGAGGGAACATCCGTTCTGGGGAAAATTGTTCCGGCTGAGGAGCAGCCGCTTAGACCTGTGGAGGTGGAGATGAAGACTGAAAATCTTGTTGGAAATATCTAATCTTGTTGTAGATAAAGTTTAAACTTTATGGAATTCAACTTTATGTAAAAGATATTCATATTTATTGTGAATATTAACTCCGCAAAAATATCAAAAGATATTGTATATAATATCTAGAAGGCATCAAAGTGTTCTGGAGTATTTTTAATACAAAGCCTTTGTAACGCCGCAAAATAGCCGACGCCACACTCACGACATCGACAAAGACGACGCCGCAACAAACAAGTGACCCGAAAATGCGACAAACTTTTTTTTTTTTTTTTTTGTATGGCGAATTATTTACCTACGAGTTGCTTCCACCTGGCTCGATGAGAATTACATCGGGCGAGCTCGGAAACGGGGTGGAAAACAACCTCGGTCACGAAGGTGCTTTGAAGGCAGACATTTGGATTCATCTCATTCGACGTCCCACAGAGATATGCAGGGTCGTCATGCGAGTTAGATCGTTTAGTGTCTGGAAAAATCGTGTTGACAAAATACCTGAAAGGTAACCCCAGAGGATGATATAGTTTATTTTGAATTGATTACAAGAACCACTTCGATTGCTATCCTGACTTTATTATTCAGTCATATTACATTATTTCAAAAATTTAATACATTTAGGTATACGTATATATATATACTTACTTTGTCATTCAACTATATTACGTTATTCAAGTTAATACATTACATTACTTTGTCATTCAACTATATTACGTTTTTCCGAAGTTAATACGTCATTACATTATATATAATTGTAGATATATATATATATATATATATATATACATCTTTATATAGGGATCGCCCATTTTGGGACGTACTTGATACCGATCTGTTTTTTTTTTTTTTTTGCATTGTATGTTGTTAATATACTTAGATGTACATACTACCATACCTATCTATAATGCGTATGAGAAGTTTAACTACCTACTAAGGATTAAATAAAGTGCTAAACCAAAATTGAAATTTCCTTTGTACATGGAAACAAGAGACGTTTGGGGAAACTTTTCAACTTAGTTATAAATGAATAAGGTTGGGCGGTGGGTGGCCCATTTCAAATTTGGCGGCCAAGAAGATCTTCTTCCACACGGCGCATCTACATTTAGTCAATTTGATATTGAAAATTCGCCTCCCACAGTCTACCGGCCGCCTACAACATTGGACGCATCATTTAGCACATGGGTACGCCGTTTTGCCTCCCTGGCCGCGTGGAAAAGTCGGTTTTCTCTCTTTTTAGTCCCTGTGCGCGTGGACAGTCAAGTCGACTGTAATGGTGAGGGAGCTATGACTCGGGAGGTCTGTTTTCTTCTTTTCTTTTGTGCCTGGGCGCGTGGGTACAGGCAAGAGGAGCTGAACGACCTTCGGTGCGTGAGGAGGCGAGCAGAAGAAGTTCTGGGCGCAGATCTTGGGCGCGTGGACAGGCAAGCACCTCCACTTTTATTGGGTGCAGCAAGGAGAGGGCGGGGAAGCAAGCTGCCCAACTATGTTGTTATCTGTTCAGTATTGAATTCATTCTCAAAGCTCGGGATTTCTCCTTCGTGGCATCTTTATCAGAGTCGATTGGAGGACAGTGCAAGGGCCACAAGGTCTATTGGTTACTTTGCTGTCCCAGGCGCCCGAGGAGGTATAACGTGGAAGGGGAGGAGCCTCGCGCGAGTGACAGGCGATAAGGGGGCGGTTTCACTCATGGCTTGCCACAGCAGGTCGGCCAGGAACCGCCTCAACAAGTTTTCTTTCCCTTTTTTTTTTCCTTCCTAAACACAAATCTATACAACAGGTTGACCATTCATGTAGTAGTGTCTACATATATATCTACAGGATACAATATACCTACACCATTGTAATGCAGCAATAGAATAATACGCTGTTTAAAAGAAGTATGGCGGAATAACACTGAATATTATGGTTACTGCCGTTTCTCATAAACCAGGGCAACCACTAACATGGATTTGTTTTTTTTTTTTTTTTTTGGGTAACTATTGGAATTGGTGACCGAGTGATTTTATTTTTGCAATCCTTTCGGTCTGTTCTTGTAAGGCGAGTCCCCATAACCATCAGGTTATAGAAAATGTCCTGCTCCATATCCTATAAGTAATTCGTGACTCAGACTAATGGCTTAAATGTTATCTTTGCAATCACTTACGTATATATGTGAATCCCACCATAAGCTACATACCATATATGTACAACAGTAAAATAAATTCAGAATAGTATGCTATTTCAAATAAATAAAATTTCCGTCACTGAATTATAGTCTACTACCATACATGTGAATTGGTAAATGCTCGTACATGGTGCGAGTTTGAAGTACATTTTTATAAACACGCATTTTTTTTCCTTAACACGAGTGTTAGAGACAGTATGCTGAGATATATTTATATAGCAAGATAATAATTAATGGTACCTTAATATTTTTATAATTTTATCATTGATAAATTCATTAGTTTTAGTATTACTTAGATAAGAATGATATTCAAACCTATTAGTACTTTTGCTAGACATTAAGGGGTGTTGGGTATCGAACTTGATAAGTTTAGAGTATTTGCATTCACATTTATTCCCAGCCAACTTTAATAGACATTGCATAGAAGTTTAAGCATGTTGATTTCATTTCTTCTACAATTTGTCAATAATTTCACAACGGATACTCAAAAGAGGATAAACATAGTAGGTCTACTCTATTGGCACAATGGAAGGTTCAATAAAACTTAACTCTTTCCATTCATATTACAAGAAGAAGATATTCACTAATAGTATCACTTATCAATACTTTTTTTTTTTCTCTCAACAAAATGGAATCTAGTGTGTATATTCTTTTGTAATTTTCTTTCCGCATTCCACAAAGGGATTTAACAACATTTCCAATAAATTTTAAAGTAAGGAAATTAACATCTCAATACAAATTTCCTTCAAATCTTATTACAACATACCCTACTTCATGTGGAACAAATTTACAATAATGGAACTAGAGAAAACAAGACAATATTACATTTCTTTCTCCACTCAAGGTGGGTAATTACATGATATTTTAACATTGTCAACAACAAGGTTCTTGTGCTCCAAAGTGTTCTTCATCCATGCTCCATGTTCCAAGTATTCAAATCACAACCAAGATAGGGGGAGAGGCAACACTCTCCTCCCAACCAAATCTCAATGGAGAAGAGAAGCAATCTCCTCCATTGACCCCCGAGCCCCAAACACAACACAATGAAAGGGTGGTCTCCAACTCAAGGCAACAATACATGCTTCCACAATACAAGTTCTTCACAACATTCAAGCTAAAATAGAAGAACAAAGAGACACACAATAACATCAACATTACACAACAAGGCTTGCATCCAAGCCAACAAGAGAAGGAACTATGGGAATGTTTTCCTTATGCCTCCCAAATGAGATGAGATGCCCATCCAAAACCCTCCACAATAAAACACAAGCCCCTATGACTCTTATGCCTCCCTCCTCTTATGGCTCCCTCAAAGACAAGGTAGAATGTAAACATTCCTACCCAAGATGGGCATCCCTCTCAAACTCCCTCCACAATATCCTAATCTACTCTTTTGCCTCCCTCATGAGTATTCCCATAGACCTCTCCTATACTACACAATAAGCATTCAAACCATTTTTCACAATTACACCAAGGTAAACATGCACTTTTTTCACAATTTTAGCATAGAAGCAATAATAATATGAAAGCAAAAACAAAGGAGAGGGTTCCCTACCTCTCCATTGGAGAAGCCTAAACCAAGAAACTTGTCCAAGCTCCTTCCCAAATCAATCCAAGCATGCAAGTCCAAAAACTCTCTTTATCTCTTTCTCCCAATTCTTCTTTCTCAAAAATAACAAAGGAGAACTCTTCAACAACACAAAAACAAAGCTCCAACCCCCTCAACAAGAGAGGAAGTTTCAATAAATAGATCAAAGGTAAGGGTGAGGGTGATGTGGCTCCATGTAGGATGCCACATCACACATCCTCAAACCATCTCCCAAGGTCAACTCAAATCCCAAAACACCATAAATGGGTGGTTGGGTTGAATGACAACTCTCTTCCACAATCCAACCCTTTCCCATGTGCCTTAAGGCACAATTAAATGCAAAATGAGGAAAATGCACTCCAAAGTCATATTTCCCTTCCCAAAACAATAAATAGCCCCCTTTTTGGATTCCCAACCTATAGATATGGTTGGTAAGGGGTTTTGGGAAGTGTGGGACAAGTTTAACTTGTCCCACAAGTCCCCTAAAATTGCCCTCAATCTCAAATTCGAGATTCCAAGAGTATGGAGTGGTCAACACTCAAAACCAAGCATTCAATACAAGAGGACACACAAGGCTCAAGGAGCCAACAATCAAATTTATTACACCCACTTGACTTCCCCCAAAGCTTACAAACTAAAACAAGATATTACATTAATCTAAACACACTTAACAAAAGTAATTTAACAAAAAGACTTCACAAAAGAAATCACCTACTAAATCAAGTGAAACAAGTAATAAAATTCTTACCCCCTTGGTCACATAGGAAAATTTCCCCCTCATGGAAATTTTCTCAACACATACAAGAACAAAGTTAACACAATGCAATTTACAAGTTGCCTTGACGACCAATGTTGTAACCACCCGACATTCTGTTGTGTTTGGTCCCCAATCCCCCTCATGGTTGTGATCATGCTGTGTTTCCTGCAAAATGCAAAATACCCTCTTCGGCCTTGCGGCCATGTCAAAATATCCAAAATAATCATATGCATGAAATTTATTAACATCTATACGTAATTCAAGCAATCATTATTTCTAGGTCTAATTCACAACTTAATTATGCATTTCATCATTATCCAAAATCATAGTAATGTAAATTCAACAACTACATTCTATTCAACATGGCGAATAAATCCAATGTTAGAACACATGCAATACATCCATATAAAAATAATATCAGTATCCAATAGTCTGTCCATGAGTCAGTGTAGATCATACTGAAAACAAAATCCAACCATAATCCAAATGTATCTAGTCACAAAACATCATGCTAATCAACATAAATATACGCCATGTCCATATCTAAAGTCTGCATAACTCAAAATGATAATCAACTAAGTGTCATAGGGAAGTGGGCATTACAAATTATTTTTATATTTCTCTTGTGAGTTTGTGTGTGTTCATAGTATTGTTTCTATTTGCACCACACACCCTCTAGGTTAGGAGTTAGATATAATTCCTTTAAATTGGTATCGAGTTAGGTTGAACTTAAATTATAAGTTTTTATTTCACTCTATTAGTCTAGTTCAAAATGGTGGGTATGAGCAGCAGCCCTCACTCAAGCCCACATCCCCATATTCAATAGGAAGAACTACGATTATTGGAGCATAAAAATGAGGACCTTATTTTGTTCACTAGATGTGTGAACTAGTTGAGAATGGGTTTTAGAACCCGCAGATTTTCAAGCATTTCAAGCACTAGCACAAGCAGATAAGGATTTGTTGAAGGAGAACAAGCGTAAGGATGCAAAGCCTTGTTTCAAATTCAACAAGCAATGGACGAGTCCATATTTCCGCATGTTGCAGCAGCAACTAGATCAAAGCAAGCATGGGAAAGTCTTCAAACAAATTATCAAGGTACTAGTAAAGTAAAAGTTGCAAAATTACAAAATCTTAGAAGAGATTTTGAGAATATTTGCATGAAAGACTTAGATTCAGTAGATTTATTTTTCACCCACATGATGAGTGTAGTAAATCTAATTAGGTCTCATGGTGAGACTTTAGAGGATCAAAGGATTGTAGAGAAAATACTGAGAAGTCTTCCTAGCAAGTTTGATGTGATTGTTGTTGCAATAGAAGAATCAAAGAATCTAACCCAAATGTCTGTAGACGAATTAATGGGGTCTTTAATATCCCATGAGAAAATATTAAATAGATCAAGTAGCTCATCTCTTGAGCAAGCCTTCAAATCACAAGTTTCAATTGGTGGCAATAGAGCAAGAGGAAGATCGAGCTTCAACAGAGGCAGAGGAAGAGATTTTCAAAGAGGATCTGGAAGAGCAAACACATCTTATGAAGGAGGAAGAACAAATTCAAATTTCTACACTACAAGTGCTAGAGGCCGAGGAAACAGCATGATCATACTTATGGTCAAAGGTATGATAAGTCACATGTTCAATGTCATTATTGTAAAAGGTATGGACACTATGCCAATGAATGCAAGAAGAAACATTTTGATATGAGTAGACAGAATGCACATTTTTCTGAAGAAAATCAGTCAGAAATTTATAACAATGGTTCAATGTTCATTACATGCAATGTTGCTCAAGAAAGTACAAAGGATATTTGGTTTCTAGATAGTGGATGCAAAGAATCATATGATCGGATGTAAGGAGATGTTTGCAAACATAGATGAGTCAATTACATCTGAAGTTAAGTTAGGAAATGACAATAAAGTTGCAGAGTAATGGGAAAATGAACTATAAATATTGAAACAAAGAAAGGTGAGAACAAACACATTCCGATGTGTATTATGTTCCTAGTTTGAAACACAATCTAATGAGTATTGGGCAGCTAGTGCGTATGGGATATAAATTCTATTTTGAAGATGATGCATGTGTTATTCTAGATAGAAATTCAAATAAAAATTGATTTCAAAGGTTGAGATGACAAGAAACAAAATGTTTCCATTAAGAATTCAACATGATTTGTCATCTAAAGAGCTTTCTTCACTAGCATTTAAAGTTTCTTTAAAAGATCAGACTTGGTTGTGGCATTTGAGATTTGGACACTTAAGTTTTGGTGGTTTAGATTTATTGCAAAAGAAGCATATGGTGAAGGGTTTGCCTTTGATGGAGCAACCAAACAATCCTTGTGAAAGTTGTATTCTAGGGAAGCAACACAGGAAAAATTTCCTGTTGGAAAGTCATATAGAGCTAGATCTCTTCTTGAGATTGTCCATTCAGATCTATGTGGACCTATGCAAACACCATCAATTGGAGGGAGCATGTATTTTTTGACTTTTATAGATGATTTGAGTAGAAAAACTTGGGTTTATTTCTTGAAACATAAGTCAGAAGCATTTAGTGTGTTCAAAGAGTTTAAGGCCATGGTTGAAAAGTAGAGCGGTTACTCTATAAAGGTGTTAAGATCAGATAGAGGAGGAGAGTATGTTTCAAATGAGTTTTTAAATTTTTGCAAATTTCATGGGATTAAGAAGTAATTTACGACAAGGTACACACCTCAACAGTAATGGTGTAGCAGAAAGAAAGAATAGAACAATTATGGAAATGGCAAGAAGTATGTTGAAAGCCAAACATTTATCAAATGAGTATTGGGTCAAGCAAAGAGTTTGTGCGCTTTATATCTTGAACCGATGTCCAACAAAAATTGTGAAGGATAAAGTTCCTCAAGAAGCATGGAGTGGAAAGAAACACAAGTGTATCACATTTAATTTTTTTGGATGTGTAGCTTATGCACATATTCCAAATGAGAGGAGAAAGAAATTGGATGATAAAGGAGAGAGATGTATTTTTGTAGGTTACAGTGAGCAATCAAAAGCCTATAAATTGTATAACCCCATCACAAAGAATTCTATTATTAGTAGAGATGTTCAGTTCATTGAAGAACAAGCATGGGATGGAAGTGTTGATAAGCTAACAAATATCACTGCAGGAATACCTCATCATCAGAATGAGTTTGATGAAAAGATCACACAAAATGTTCATCTAGCACCTCAAGGGATCAGTGCAGTGATGTCTTCTTCAAATAGCACTCCAGTTTCAAGAAGCATCACAAGAGGTATCTCAAGTGGATCGTCATCCCCTCTAGCAAATTTACATCCACATGAAGCATCAGGGAATGAAGGTAATTCTTCAAATTCAAAGTCTCACAAAGAAAGGTGACATATTAGATCTAGCATTGGCAACATAAAGGTCTCACTATTGGGACACCCCAGGAAGATGTAATGCCCACTTCCCTTCGACCTCATTTTGTATTGTTATTTTCGAGACTGATTACTTCACTATGGATTTATTATGGCTTCTTGATTTATCATGCTAGTAGATATTATAGACATTGAACTGTTATTGATTTAATCCTTATATGATGCATATGGTATACTGGTGGACATTTGATGACGATATTTGTATGCTTTTGACAGGGTTATTTATCTTAATTATGACATGTGGTATGTTTAATCATATTAAGTAGAACTTGATAATTGGACTAATGTGATGATCATTTTGATATAAATGATATGTGGAATAGAAATGTGCTAGGAAGTGTCGGTGATATCATACTTGCATAAATGATAGTAAATCGTGTGTTGTTTATTTTAGATTATATTGTATATTTGACATGAATGTTTTAATGCGCCAACAGTGCCGAAGGAGGTATTTTCTGCTCTGCGCAGTATATTATATTCACAATAATATCGAGGAGTGAGACCAACCACATCAGAATTTGAGAAGAATCCAGCTAAGGTCACCATGGCAACAAGTAATTGTGTGTGTGTTAGAATTATCTGGTAAAGGGAAAATTGTGACCTAGGGATCATGTGTTGTTTTGTTTTAATTTTTTCCCTTTTTATTATGTTAGTATGTGTTGCTCTTAGTAAGTGAAATTTTTACTTATGTTATTATTCATATTTCTTGGATTGGAGTTTACCCCTTTGTTAGCCATGGGTTGTAGTGGGTTAATTAAGTTAATTTGAAATTGTCCTAAACTAATTAAAGATGTGACCTAAGAGAGTTCATTTATTAGGATTTGATTTACTTGGGATTTTGTGTGGATTGATGTGTGTTTGAGTTTGAGTGTAGCACACTCTACCCCACATGGGAAACTCGAATTTAGCCTTGGAGGCCAAATTTCAAAGCTTGTGGGACAAGTCAAACTTGTCCCACACCTCTTAAAACCCCATGCCAACCCTACCTATGGGTTGGAAGGCCAAATTTAGGGTCTTTTAGGTGTTTTGGGGGGATAAAAGGGTAAAAATATTAATTGCACTTCCTTTCAAAATTTAATTTTGTCCTTTGGGGGAGTAGGCTTAGTTGGAGTGTGTAAGGTGCTTGCCTTTCTTTCAACCACCTATTAATGGTGCTTTGGAATTTGATGTTGACCAAATGATGTGGAGTGGAGGGAAAAGGAGGTGGCATCCTACTTGGAGCCACATCATCCCTCCCTCTCTTTTCTCTATTTATTTGATCCTTTTGTTTGTGTTGGGGGTTGTGTAGTGCCCACTTCCCTTCGACACCAGCTTTGTTTTGTTGTTTTCGAGACTGATTACTTCACTATGGATTTATTATGGCTTCTTGATTTAGCATGCTAGTAGATATTATAGACATTGAACTGTTATTGATTTAATCTTTATATGATGCATATGGTTTACTGGTGGACATTTGATGATGATATTTGTATGCTTTTGACAGGGTTATTTATCTTAATTATGACATGTGGTATATTTAATCATATTGAGTAGAACTTGATAATTGGACTAATGTGATGATCGTTTTGATATAAATGATATGTGGAATAGAAATGTGCTAGGAAGTGTTAGTGATATCGTACTTGCATAGATGATAGTAAATCATGTGTCGTTTATTTTAGATTATATTGTATATTTGGCATGAATGTTTTAATGCGGCCAACAGTAGAAGGAGGTATTTTCTTACTGCAGTATATTATATTCACAACAATATTGGGGAGTGGAGACCAACCACATCGGAATTCGAGAATAATCCAACTAAGGTCACCATGGCAACAAGTAATTGTGTGTGTGTGTTAGAATTATCTGGTAAAGGGAAAATTGTGACCTAGGGATCATGTGTTGTTTTGTTTTAATTTTTCCCTTTTATTATGTTAGTATGTGTTGCTCTTAGTAAGTGAAATTTTACTTATGTTATTATTCATTTTCCTTGGATCGGAGTTTACCCTTTGTTAGCCATGGGTCAGTAGTGGGTTAATTAAGTTAATTTGAAATTTTCCTAAACTAATTAAAAGATGTGACCTAAGAGAGTTCATTTATTAGGATTTGATTCACTTGGGATTTTGTGTGGATTGATGTGTGTTTGAGTTTGAGTGTAACACACTCTACCCCACATGGGAAACTCGAATTTGGCCTTGGAGGCCAAATTTCAAAGCTTGTGGGACAAGTCAAACTTGTCCCACACCTCTTAAAACCCCATGCCAACCCTACCTATGGGTTGGAAGGCCAAATTTAGGGTCTTTTAGGTGTTTTGGGGGGATAAAAGGGTAAAAATATTAATTGCACTTTCTTTCAAAATTTAATTTTGTCCTTTGAGGGAGTGGGCTTAGATTGAGTGTGTAAGGTGCTTGCCTTTCTTTCAACCACTTATTAATGGTGCATTGGAATTTGATGTTGACCAAATGATGTGGAGTGGAGGGAAAAGGAGGTGGCATCCTACTTGGAGCCACATCATCCCTCCCTCTCTTTTCTCTATTTATTTGATCCTCTTGTTTGTTTTGGGGGTTAGAAGTTTCATTTTTTTAGTCTTGTGTATTTTGGAGAGGAGAGGAATTGGAAGGAGTTTGTGGATTTTGGAGCTTGTTGATACTTGTGGGAATTTTTGTGGGAGCTTGTGGATGCTTGCTTGATCCTTGGAGGGATTTGAGACTTCATACTTGGAGCAAACTCTACCATGGAAAGGTAGGAGCTTCCCCTTTGTTTGCATTATGTTTCTTTTGTCATATGAATGTATTTTTATGTTGTGTTGAATGTTGTTGTTTGAAATGCTTGTTGGGAATGGGTAGAATGCCTAAGTTGGGAGTGAGAGGAGACTATGGGGAGCTTAATTGAGGGAGGCATAAGAGATCATGTTCTTGAGGAGGGAGTTTGGGTTGGGTGCCCACCTTGTAAGAGAAATGCTTGCATTTCTTCTTGTTTTACTTTGAGGGAGCCATAAGAGTTGAGGGAGGCATAAGAGTGAATGGAGGGATAAGGGGTACTTGAGGGAGGCATAAGAGTTGTTAGGGGTATTGTGTTTTGCATTGGAGGCTTTTAGGTGGCACCCATTCCTATTGGGAGGCATAAGTGGCTTCCCCATATGTCTTACTCTTGTGGCTTTCTTGGTAAGCCTTGTGACTTGTTGTTGTGATTGTTTTCCTCTTGTTGTGTTGTTGATTCTCTTGTTTTGAAGGATTATGGAATGCATGTGAAATGTTATGTTTGGTTATGTGGAAGCTTGTAGTTGCCATGAGTTGGATTCTCTCCCATTGTGATGTGGTTGGGGCTCGCGGGCTAATGGAGAGGATGGCTTCTCTTCTCCATTGGGTATTTTGTTGGGAGGAGAGCGTTGCCTCTCCCCTTATTTTGTTGTGAATCAAGCAAACTATGGAGGAGCCACCTTGTTGATATTTGGAGCAATGGAACCTTGTTGATGACAATGTGAAACCACCATGTACTTTACCCACCTTGAGTGGAGGAAAAATGTAATATTGCTTTGTATTTTAACTTCCATTATTGTAAATTTGTTTCCACATGAAGTAGGAAATGTTGTAACAAGATTTTGAAGGAAAGTTGTATTGAAATGTTAGTAATTCTTACTCTAAAACTTATTGGAAATGTTGTTGAACTCTTTTGTGGAATGTTGGAAAGAAATTACAAAAGAAAATATATTAAATTTTTGTTTTGTTACTTGAAAGTGATGTATTGGAAAGGTTGGAAAAATAGTGCATTATCTCTTCTTGTATAGTTGATGGAAAGACTTAAGTTTTTAAATGGCTTTTAATATGCCAATGAAGCATTTTAAGCTCTAGCTCTTTTATGTTTTTCTTCATTTAAGAATTCATTGTAAAATTATTTGCAAATTAGTAAGTGAAAGGAAATCAAACCTATTTGAAATCCCATACAAATGCTCCTATTAAAATATGTAGAAAGAAATTTTATTGTAAAAGTTCTAAGCTTATTTAGCTCATTACCCATATTTCAATAATAAGGAAAACTGATATTTTAAATATAATTCATATTAAAGTATTATTAAACTTAATGGAATTACTATTAGTAAATTGTAATATACCAATATACTGATTATATTCTTATATATATTAACAAAGTACACTAATAATTATATATATATTTAAAACAAACCTATGGCATGGCCGTAACAAGCCTGCAAATTAAACCTACGTTTGCACTGGTCTCCTATGCAAAGCAAACGGTGTTAAAATATATCTGAACTCATACATTCTTATAATATAAAACAATTAAAGCAATGTTATAATTCGTATGATCCTCGTGTATTAAGAGATCGTGCTCTTTCTCTACGTAATAACTTCACCATTAAACATCCTTTCCAAAAATCGCTTCAAAATGGATCGCCTTATTGTGGCCAACGTGGGTTTATCGATTGTCCGACAATCACAGCACTATATTCACAAATAAACTAGATGACTATAGCTGGTTTAGGGTATTGGGAAATGTCACAGAATTATCTAACACCACCCAATCCATACGAATCGCCCATTTTGCTCTCTTTCGTGATTGCTCTGAACAACTTTTTGACACATCTGCCTTCCAATATTTTAGCAGCCAGTATGGATTTTTTTATCTTTCTGATGAGTACAAAATGGGAACGATTCTCAACTGCAGCAAGGAAGCCCTGATTCCATCTGATCTCCAGCAAATACAGTGCTTGAATTGCAGCGGAAAATTAAATATTTCATGCTTCTTTAGCTCAGTCGATTGTCCATACACCGTTGTACTCATACAAAGATTGCCATTCCTACTTGAAAAACTTCAAAGCATTAATGCAATCGAAAAGAATCTTCGGCAGTTCCTCCAAAAGGGATTTGAAATTAGGTGGAATGTTACCCATGCTTTCCGCCTGTGAGGTTCTCTCCTGACAGCTACACTGAGCTATGAATACGTTCTCGGTGGAAAACTGTTGTAATACTCTTCATCCGTCTCCTCGTGACACTATCTCTGGTCCTTCATCGATTTGATAAGGATATAACTCAAGGAGAATTCTAAATTTGAAGGTGCAATGATGCTTTGAATGATAACAACATAGTTGGACAACTCGCCGGGTTGGAAGCACTTAATAAGGGCGTTAGTTACTCCTCTACGTGATTGTCCCCGCACCGTCCGTCTATTGTTGCAGGGCAGTGTGGCCATGAATCCCGCTGAACACACCTCACAAAGACTCAACGAAAGTGGAGGTAACACGCCTCTATCGCTACCCGTAGCTCTGCCTAACCACAACCTCGCAACCATCCTCTGTCTTCTCACTGCGCGGCTCAGAGAAATTAAAAACAGCAGGCCGACTTGGTAAGTTAATTGATTTGCAAAATCTAAATAAGTAAATGTACATGCGGCCAGGAGAAGTGACTTGCACGCATGGAGAGGGTTTTAAATGAATGGCAGGTGGCTATTAAAGCCACCCACCCCAAGTTTTTTTTTCAAACTCAAATTCAAATTCTAGTGCGCCCACACCAACTTTCACAATCATCTCTCTAATATGTTTTTAATTGTAAATGTATACATGTCACTACAATCAATCAAAGCAATTTGTCATTATTGATATATTTCATACTTAAAAGCATAGAGAAAACTAAGTATAAAATTCTATATAATATAATAGTGGCATTGCCACACCAACTCCCTTCTGCTACCACGTGGTATAGTGGTCGAACTATATAGTGAGGTGCCCAAATTATTACCACAACGGTGGGAGCATAACCGTTACCGACCGAGCTGCTGTAGATATATAAAGGCTGAGTTGAATAAGATGTGGGCGGTGGCATATATGTATGAAAGCCAATGTCCATGACTCAGCCCGGCCAAGTTGAATAGAGAGCTCGCCGAGGCATGTAATTAACAACTCACCCACTATAATGAACTTGCCTAATAATAACTCAGTGAACCATGTAGTCCAATTGAATTGGCCAATAACAAATTGAGCTGGCTCGGTATAATAATGCGAAGTATTATAAAGATTGAGTGGTTAGTGTATTCACTCCAAAATAAATTATATCATACTCTAGAGTTAACATTCAGAAATATTGTTATTACGATATTGTCAGACATTAGTCTAATTAACTCGAAAGACGACCCTTCTTTTCTTTTGTGAAACGTCGAATGAGATTAAATTAAACATCATTGATCTCGAAGCATTACCGTGACTGTTGTGGTTTTCAAGCCTGTATGCGGACTCACCCTGGAACTTATTTTAAAAAAAAAAATTAGTCGCATTTTCTCGTTGTTTATCAGTGGAATGCAAGTTCTTGGTGCGTCACATCATCGTCTGCCGTGAGCGTCGTCTTTTGCATGCGTCACAGTTGGAAGTTTCATTTTTAGTCTTGTGTATTTTGGAGAGGAGAGGATTTGGAAAGAGTTTGTGATTTTTGGAGCTTGTTGATACTTGTGGAAATTTTGTGAGAGCTTGTGGATGCTTGCTTGATCTTGGAGGGATTTGAGACTTCATACTTGGAGCAAGCTCTACCATGGAAAGGTAGGAGCTTCACCTTTGTTGTATTATGTTTTCTTCTTTTTGTTATATGAATGAGGACATATGTTGTGTTGAATTTTGTTGTTGCTATGCTTGTTGGGAATGGGTAGAATGCCTAAGTTAGGAGTGGGGGTAGACTATGGGGAGTTTAATTGAGGGAGACATAAGAGATCATGTTCTTGAGGAGGGAGTTTGGGTTGGGTGCCCACCTTGTAAGAGAAATGCTTGCATTTTCTTCTTGTTTTACTTTGAGGGAGCCATAAGAGTTGAGGGAGGCATAAGAGTGAATGGAGGGATAAGGGGTACTTGAGGGAGTCATAAGATTTGTTAGGGGTATTGTTTTGCATTGGAGGCTTTTAGGTGGCACCCATTCCCATTGGGAGGCATAAGTGGCCTCCCCATATGTCTTACTCTTGTGGCTTTCTTGATAAGCCTTGTGACTTTGTTGTTTTGATGGTTTCCCTCTTGTTGAGTTGCTGATTCTCTTGTTTTGAAGGATTATGGAATGCATGTGAAATATTATGTTTAGTTATGTGGAAGCTAGTAGTTGCCATGAGTTGGATTTTCTCCCATTGTGATGTGGTTGGGGCTCGGGGGCCAATGGAGAGGATGGCTTCTCTTCTCCATTGGGTATCTTGGTTGGGAGGAGAGCGCTGCTCTCCCCTTATTTTGTTGTGAATCAAGCAAACTATGGAGGAGCCACCTTGTTGATTGTTGGAGCATTGGAACGTTGTTGATAACAATGTGAAGCCACCATGTATCTTACCCACCTTGAGTGGAGGAAAAATGTAATATTGCTTTGTATTTTAGCTTCCAATATTGTAAATTTGTTTCCACATGAAGTAGAAAGTGTTGTAACAAGATGTTGAAGGAAAGTTGTTTTAAACTTCATTAGTAAGGTTGTAATGTAGATGGAATCAAAAGTTGAAAGGAAGACAATCTATTTATTCTCCTTCTTACTTGACTTGGAACCTCTCATGAGTATGTGTATCTTGTTTACATGTTAGTAGTTCTTGCTTTAAAACTTAATGGAAAGATTGTTGAACACCTCTTGAGGAAAGTTGGGAATTTAAAAAATATATATATATATTAAATCCCATTTTGTTACTCAAAGGAGATGTATTGCAAAGTTGGAATACTAGAGCATTTACCATTCTTGTTTTGTTGATGAAAAGACTTAAGTTTTAAATAGTTTTAAATATGCCAATAAAGAAATCTATGCTCTAGCTCTATTATGCTTTTCTTCATTTAAGAATTCATTGTAAAATTATTTGCAAATTAGTAAGTGAAAGGAAATCAAACCTATTTGAAATTTCATACAAATGTTCCTATTAAAATATGTAGAAAGAAATTTTATTGTAAAAGTCCTAAGCTTATTTAGCTCCTTTCCCATATTTCAATAATAAGGAAAACTGATATTTTAAATATAATTCATATTAAGGTATTATTAAACTTAATGGAATTACTATTAGTAATTTGTAATATACCAATATACTGATTATATTCTTATATATATTAACAAAGTACACTAATAATTATATATATATATATATATATATATATTTAAAACAAACCTATGGTATGGCCGTAACAGGCCTGCAAATTAAACCTACGTTTGCACTGGTCTCCTATGCAAAGAAAATGGTGCTAAAATATATCTGAACTCATACATTCTTATAAAATAAAACAGTTAAAGCAATGTTATATCTCGTATGATCCTCGTGTATTAAGACTGTGCTTCTGTATTTTGTTTCTGGTTTGAAACAGACCCACCTCTATGAGATCTTCTTCCCACGGGTTGTATTTTAAAACAGGTAAGGTCTCATTAGAGAATCAATGCAATAAATTTCATCTGGTTCCTGGGCAATACTTTCACTGTTCCCTCAATCGATTTTGATAAAAATTTCACGAAGGAGAACCCCAAATTTGAGGATGTATTTGATACTAAATAGATAACAACATAGCTGGGATACCGCTTGTTTACACACACTGCTTACCTATCCACCTACATGGCGCAGGTCGGACTATGGACCCCACCATGGACGCACCTTGCAGCACCCAACGAAGGTGAAGGTAGCAGCGCCTGATACCCAAGCCGTAGCTCCATCTCTAACCACTCTTCCCTGTTCACACGGCCAGGCCGATTAAAACGGGTCGACACGCCTTTCCACTGGCCTATGGCTTCATCTATAACCATCACATCGTATTTACACGGCTAGGAAAAAACCACACAGCAGGTCGACTGTGAAAATCTTATGGTTTGCAAAATCTAAGTGAATTCAATAAAGATATGCGGCCAGTTGGAGTGGCTTGCAAGTCAAAAAGGGGAGTTATTTCATTGCGGCAGGTGGCTGGAGCCACCCACCCCCAACCATGACTTTCCAGCCCCCCTTTTTTTTTCTTTCTTTTATGTCCTCCACGTAGTGGCTTGGCCACACAATAACTTATTTTCTGCCCCATGATTGGTTCTTCGGTGTTCTATATTCATGGGAGGTGGTATGTGGAGGGTACCACTTGGTGAATAGGTGGCGTGGTGTCATGTTAAGGTGCTCATGTGGAACGTTGGTCACACTTTGAGATCCATACATATCCCTACTTGGGCCGAGCCATATAACTATTTCCCTTTTGCCGAGCGTTGAGCCGTTTGTGCCCTATGTGCGTAGAGATCGGTTTGTTTTCCCAATGGTTTGGGCCAAGCTCATTGGCCGAGACAAATGTAACGTTGGTTAGCCACGTATCATTGCTATATGCAATTGAACGATTAGAATAAATTGGTAAGTGGCTCGGCTAAACAATATAGAACATAGGTCGCCAAGCTATGTGAAGAGCTAGCCGAGATGGCCCAATGTAGAATATTAACTCGCTCTGTCATAAAAATATGGAACTGCCAAATTAGACCAATATGAAACCAAGTTGGCGTGGAATATTATAGCCCAAAAGCAGCTCATTCCTCCATATATGAACCCGTCAATGCTAATGAGCTCGCCGAGGAAATAATTAGCTCGCCCACATAATGCAAACTCGCCCAATGCAAATAATAACTCGCCGAGTGGTGTGGAGTAGCTTGGTCTCCAATAAAGCTCACCGAGTTTATTTGAACAGCTCGCTAGGAGTGGATTGACCTTTATATAACTTTGATTGGCGGTACACATATAAATTAAACTCCTCGAGCCGTGTGAAAACAACTCGAAGTATAGTTTTGTTTATTTACAAAGTGGAATATGATTAAGTTAAAATATTGTCTTTTGGTTTATAAACACATAAACTTGGTGGTATATGTATATATATATCCCATTTTGAGATTTTAAATATATATATATATATATATATATATATATGCAACCAACTTAAGACGTTTAGCAAACCTTTCTCTATTGAATGCATGACATGAATCTTGTAAACGAAGTTAAATAATTTAAAAAAAAATTGTCGCATTTTCGGTCGAATGTTTTTTGTTGCTTCGCATGCCGCCGCCGCCGTGAGCGTCGCCTTTTGTGGCGTACGTAAGACAAGAAGCTTAAGGGAGATTTATGAAAAAACTCAAGGTGATGAGAATGTTGATTTATATTCGATTTTGCATTATTTTCTCATGATGATCCTATATATTTTGAAGATGTATTTGAAAATGAAAATGGGTAAAAGCTATGGATGAAGAAATTGATTCTATTGAAAATAATCGTACATGGGATCTTGTGAGCCTTCCAAGAAGGAAAGAGTGTAATTGGCGTAAAGTGGGTCTACAAGACAAAATTTAATGCAGATGGAAATGTTGAAAAACATAAAGCCATGTTAGTTGCAAAGGGTTTCTCACAACAACCCGAATTGATTATAATGGGAATTTTGCTCCAAAGAGTCTCGACTGTATTACATCGTAAGAACTGTTTTAGCATTAGCAACTCAAAATAATTGGAAAGTCTATCAAATGGATGTCAAGTCTGCATTTTTGAATGGCATACTAGAAGAAGAAGTTTATGTTTTACAACCACCTAGATATGAAATTGTAGGTCAAGAACACAAGGTTTGTAGATTGAAAAATCCTTGTATGGTCTGAAACAAGCTCCAAGAGCATGGTATAGTAGGATTGATTCATATTTTTTGAAAAATGGATTTAGAAAAAGTGATAGTGAACCAACACTATACATCAAAATGAATGATCAAGAACAAATTCTAATTGTATGCCTATATGTTGATGATCTAATATTCACAGGAGATTTGTCAATTGACTTGTTTAAGACAACAATGAAGAAAGAATTTGAAATGACATATTTGGGTCTAATGAAGTTTTTTCTTGGCATAGAAGTCAGTCAATCAGAAAATGGAATTTTTATATGTCAATCAAAATATTCCAATGATATTTTGAAAAGGTTCCGGATGATGAATTGCAATCCAGTATCAACACCAGTTGCCATAGGATTGAAGCTAAGCAAAGATGATAAAGGTTGTGATATTGATCCAACTATATACAAAAGACTTGTTGGTAGTCTGATGTACTTGACTGCTACAAGGCCTGATATCATGTATGGTGTAAGTCTTATTTCCAGGTTTATGGAATCCCCAAAGGATTCTCATTGGCAAGCTGGAAAAAGAATTTTAAGATATGTTAGTGGAACAAAAGCTTTTGGTATTTTATATACAGCTTCTAATATTTTCAAGTTAGTTGGTTACATAGATAATGACTCAAAGCGTGAAGCATAGATGACAGAAAGAGCACATCCAGCTATGTTTTCCATTTTGGTTCAGGAGCAATTTCATGGGCTTCTAAGAAACAACCTATTGTCACTCTCTTCGCGGGAAGGCAGAATATGTGGCGGCCACAAAGAAGAAAGATGTCAATCAATATGGATGAGAAGAGTATTATCGATCTAAAGATTAAAGAATAAGAAGATCAACAAAGATATTTTGTGATAACAATTCAGCTATTGCATTATCAAAGAATCTTGTTTTTCACAAAAGGAGCAAGCATATTGATACAAGGTATCATTTTATCGTAGAGCTAGTCAACAATGGAAAAATATTTTTGGAGTTTTACAGTCTGGGCAGAACAATATGCCGATATCTTCACCAAGCCATTACCAAAGGACACATTTGAGCATATGAGAGATTGCTTAGGCATCATAGGTCCGTATTGCTCTAACAATGCATGAAGAATCAAGATTAGGAGGGAGTGTTGGAAATATCTAATCTTGTTCTAGATAAAGTTTAAAATTTATGGAATTCACTTTATGTAAAAGATATTCACATTTATTGTGAATATTAACTCCTCAAAAATATCAAAAGATATCAGATATGTAACGTACCCAAAAATTCACGCACAAACAACACAAAGAAAAGATAGGATATATTTTTTTTTACTTGCTTGAAGATAATATGACACTACACAAGTTCTCTAGGGAATACAATCAACTAAAGACATGCGTTCCACAACACGGACCCACACTGGTTACGGATAAACATGAGGCACACACTTAGGACACAATGGTTCATCTAAAGTATGCAATTTTACAACAAGGTTTTCCCACGAAGGTTTCTTTAGAATCATGTTTTAGCTTTATAAGTGCTTTTACATTCTTTACTTTTCCCAGAGAAATCATGATAGGAGAATCTGAAGTTCATGTCTCCTTTGAAGAATTTTCTCCTACCTTGTTAATGTTAATATACAGTGTAAACCAATTATTGGATGGCAAGAGGTTACTTCATTTACTTGATTAACTTATTCATTTGTGAGGAGGCAGTTAATTTCTCAAGGCTCTTAACTTCATCAATCTGTTTTCGACGTTGTGCTTTTGAACATATATGTTTCATCTTTTCAAGCGGTCAATTTTATTTTATTTTATTTTATTCCAGTACATGACTATCTAAATATTGGATTCATCATTAAGATCTTATTAGTTGTTAATAAGATTTCATTGGGGTCAAGAGTCTAACCAGAATTATTAAAGGTTTCACTTGGGCTTCACTTGAAGAGATAGACATAAGTATATTGTTTACATTTTCAACGGGTAAGATAGATCGAAGAGTTTCTTAATCAAGTTCCTTCTATTTATTATAATTTTATTATCTTCCAAGATTTAATCATTGATTTCACCTTAAGACCGTTCTAAGGACTCACCACAATAAGAGATTGTTGATTAGTTTACGTGGGATCACAAGGTATATTTGTTTCTCTTGTTTTCTTTTTGCTAGGTTCAAAACATAGTCCTCTACCAAATGACACATGACCAAAGGTAACCAAAGTGATGTAAGTTGATTCAAGTTTAGATAATTATAATTAGGTTGACAATTCAAGGATAAATCATATTCTGAAAAGTGAAAATTCAACAAAGGATACGCATGTCAAAACAAGTTCATTTAATCTTATTGACAATAATATTTCTCAAATTGACTTTCAAACGATAACAACCTACATGAGAACAATACAAAATTATAACGCAATGCCTTCTAAATAGTCTCCACAATTTCCATACCAATGTTTTAAAGCAAAAGAAAAACATTCATACAACAAAGAGCAGTTCCTAAGAAGGCTGGAATCCACTTTCTACACGTGTTTCTTTTTCTCTCTCTTTTTTTTCTTTTTTCTACTCAGGAAATCCTCCTGCACATTTGTTAGCACATGTCAGTTCGCAAGAACTGAGCACGATAAAAGCTATAACATTAAGACAATATGTTGTTATCTAATTGTTTCAAGGAAGAAAAGCACCGTTGATGATGAAAAATAATCCAAGAGTCTAAACAAGAGCAATTAAAGAGTTGTCCAAAAGCATAAAACGTCAGAATAAAAAGGGAGGCACTAACTCTATTTAATTATCATTTTCTCATAGGAGAAGTTAACAAACAAAGATGGTGAATTCCACCCATATCACAATAATGATCATCATTTTAACAAGATAACATTTCGAAACAAAAACAATTACAAGAAGAGAATTAATTTCAAACGTGATCTGTCCCTATTTGTTTAAGTTAGTTCACCAAGCCAAGGATTCACTATGCCACTGGAAGATCCCGAACAATCAATCGACATGAGAATATCTAAACCAACATGACTTATTAATATTAAGATGATGTGCCTATAACAGTTAATTTTATGTCAGCACAAAATAAATAAATTGGAAGGAAAAGGGATGAAACGCACAAATGACCCCGTATGGGCCACATCCTATCCTAACAATCCTTCTATTAAACTTTCTTCTAATCAAGAGAATGTCTTAAGAAAAAGGAAAAACTTGACAAGACCAAACATAACCATTATAAATCTTACAGGAGGGTTACTCAATCATTCCCAAGAACACAACACAGGATACATAGCTTCCAAAGGATCTGTCATCAACAACAAGTTGACTTTAACCTTTCTGGTCAACATGTAACCATTCTACTACAATGACAGCAAGGAGGTCGTATCACAACGAGCATCACAAAAACCAGTCAACCAATGAGTTTCCAAACACACCAACCTCTAAGTCACAGGAGAATGAAATTTAAACATCTTTACGGAGCAAAACGTAGGGTAATTTCTTACGCATAAAACCAACATCCCAATTTTAAGATTTGAAAACTTCCTCAATAATGATCCAGTAGATCTCGTATCCTCCAACATGTGTGAAACAAAATCAAGGTATGAAAAAGAGTATTTCCTCTGACATTTTAAGCTATCCAAAAGAAATGTGAGTAACGTCTAAAGAAGACATTCCATAGGATCAGCTACATTCCTCAAAACAAACAACAGTCACCAAGGGAGAGAAGGTGAATTCCAAAGAAAACAATCTCCAAACGGTGAACATGAATTGATATCAAATTATGAAGATCAACCATGACGCTTGAAGAATAAAGGTATTTCTTCGAGCGATTTTAAAAAATAACAAAAGCAACTAACCTAGTTGAGAGTAATATCAACTTGGCTCAATTCAAAGATCAGTCAAGCTAAGCACACACTAAGCCAACCGGAAAGGGTTACTAGAACCTAAAACAACTAAAAGAAAAGGATAGAGACAGGAATAGCATCATTTACCTATACACAATGCACTCATAGTACTCAATCACTATTTCGCAAATACCCAACATAAACCAGAACTACAGATCTCGAACCGAAACAAGAATAAGAACAAAACAGGAACTATAAGGTTGAGTCCAACGACAATGTTGGATAAAACATTCAAATCGTGAGACCAACACAAAGAACTCGGAATTTTCATTACAGGACCCCCACCTCTTTTGTTTTATTAGTCTTAAGAACAAAGTTCACCCAACTAATATTTATTAAAACCCAGAAAACAATATAAAAGGCTTCAACCAGCGCAATCATTTCTAACGCCAAAAAAAACAAAAGAGCAAGGGAAGTGGAAACCAAACAGCATACCATCACACGAGACATTTATATGAAGATTAGAGTTATTTAATGAATCAGTTAAATAACAGCATAAGAATCAATGGTATAGAGAATATCGTGCCTGATTAAGCTCCCGCAGTCGAAATCAAGATGGACAGGGCCTGCAACAGCAACCCAAGCCTAATTCCATTTTCTTCAAGCTCGTTGGGCGCCCAAACATCGAACATCTTCACGTTGGCACAGGTAGGAGTTCACGGCCAGGGTGGGTGGTCTAAAATACTTGCCATCATCCTCCCAACACCGCTCCAAGATTAGCCCTAGAACTTCTGTAGGCCCCATTTTTGGCAATTGAACTTGATCCTTCGTCATTCATCCAAACACCTCCACCATCTCCATATGCATCTGATTGTTTCTAATTTGGACCTCCTAACCTTGGTGCTCTCATATTAGGAGCAGCCCTAGTCTGAGACAAAGCAAAAGAAGATGGCTTTATAACCAAAAACAATCTCTTGGTACAGACTCCATATCCATAAAACAGTCCCTAGACTTAGCATCCTCACCTTTTCCCTGCATCCCATAACCTGCAATCATGGCTGTCCATGAGAATACATCACTTTTAGGCATTTGATCAAATACTCGGCGTGCAACTCTAAAATTCCCACATTTGCAATACATGTCTACAAGGGCATTCATTACTATAATAAACAAATCAAAACCACTTCTTAGTATGAAGACGTGGATCTCCTTCCCCTGATGCAAATTCGACAGGTGAGAAGTTACTGGAAGAACAGTTGCAAAGGTAACATTGTTGGGCTTCGTGTCAGCCAGATGCATTTGTTGAAAGAGATCTAAACTTTCCTCATAATGTCCACTCTGTGCATACCCTGCAATCATTGTATTCCATGACACTACTATTTTCTCAGTACATGTTCTGAATCAAAAATATCCTGCTACCTTCATCTCCCAAGACATTTTCTCCAACATTGCATAGATCTCCATGTTCCCGTGGGTGCGATCTGTCACCTACACAAAAAGCATGCACCTTTTTATTGCCTTTAATCCAACTACACCAAGTTTCTTTTTAATTCCTCTATCCTTCATCGATCTCCTAAAAGCTCTCTTGCAAAGCAAACTGTGCTTCATGAATATTCTGATATGAAACAGATCCACCTCTATGAGATCCTCTTCCATGAGTTACATCGTAGAACAAGCAAGGTCTCAGTAGAGAATCTCTGTAATAAATTTCATCGGGTCTCCTGGTAACACTCTCACTGTCACTTAATCGATTTTGATGAAAATATCTTGAAGGAGAATCCCGAATTTGAGGATGCAGTCGAAATAGAACAGATAACAACATAGCTGGACAGCCTGCCTGTTGGAAGCACTCAAAACGGCCAAAACAGCCTTCTAAAAATCGAGACGCTTTAGACGATAATGCCAAACGTATCAAAACAATCACAGTTAAGAGCTCTAGCTTGGTCATGTCGCTGCGTGTCGATGAAGAAGGAGTCCCTGTCCGCGAAGGCTAAACCAAACGTAAATCCATCCTCTATGGATCTCATTAACATCACAATAATTGCAACGGCACTTCCATAGATCCCCGACGAGAACACACCTCTCAGCACCCAAAGGAAGTGGAGGGGACACACAACAAGGAAGAGACAACACAAAAACCTGCACAAAATGAAAGCCGTCTACACCACCGTGATACCCATACGCATTTAATAACAGAATCAAAATAAGATCATGGTGGAGAAAAACGGGACTCCACCGACTCCCACTGTCTCACGCCACCCAGGTAATTATAAGTTCATTTAAGAAGTGACAGAAATGTCACCCATCCGCCAGCTAACCAGGGAGAAAAATGTGCTTCAGCCACTGCCAAAAAGAATAAACAAATACAGTCTAATAAAAAATAATAATCATTAATCTTCTCCTTGATTACTAATTTTTTTTTTAAACTACACTCTCCTCATTTAGCAATTTAAAACAATTCTAGGATTGCATGGAATCAGGCGACCCTCAGGGAGGAGAACGGGGTTGAGAATTTAAATGAAATATTTACGCGAACGCCACTCCCAAACCGTGGCGCCACCACAAAACATGCTCTTCCTCATTTGTGCAACGAGGCTCGATCAGCGGGAGCGACAAACAAAACAAAAGGGTAGTTTAACGATAACAGAGGATGATATCGATAACAATCGATTTAAAGAAAGTAATAATAAAATACAATCGTTGATCGATAATACAATCAAAATGTCATTATTATTATTATTATTATTATCATTTTACAGCTGAAGTAAAATAATTATCAATTATAGTCATAATGGAAAACAATCGAGGTCGGCAGAAGGCACAAAGACACTCCATGCTTAGCACTCGATCGCCGAAGGATGAACAGGTGTAACGTAGAACAGGGCATTACATTCTCCTCCCCTTAAGAAAGCATCGTCCTCGATGCGACATAACACAGTGGAAAAGAAATGGTTCGCAACCAAGGACAGGTAAAGGAGAAGTACACCCTATGGTTCAAAATTTTAGTCGATTAAAGCACGGTCACAAAGTAGCCTTAGGAACATTTGGTAGAAATTTTAACTTTTAATGTTCTGTGAAGATTGGCAGTTCCCTCTTATCTATTATTTCACTAGTTTGTTTCCATTAGCATTATTCTTAATTTTTTTTTTTTTAAATTTCATCATTGAAGAGTTTTGGTTTATTCCTTATTGTGGGTGCCCAACATGAACTGCTAACACAACACCCTATCAGGTTCACAAGACCCTACAGATTCACAAGCACACAAGTAAATACTTCAAGATTGTATTACACCACAAAAGGTTACTCAAATACGGAATAGAATAGGCACAATCCACATAACATAGTACTCGTCACACATCAATGACTGACATACAAAATACTCAAACAAAAGAGTACTACAATCCACCAGACATTTCCTCAATTCCATGTATGAGGATTTTCCATGACTCATAAAAAAACTACATGTACATAGGGTCCACAAGGGAATCAATGACATATCCACAACATCACAACACATATCCATCTGACATGAGTAACACATACATCAAAAGACCACTACCAAACATCACAATAACTCAACATATATCCTGAAACATCAACCATACAGACAAATATCATAAGCCTCCTCAAACTCTTATGCCTCCCTCAAGTCTCTTATGCCTCCCTCAAATCTCTTATGCATCCTCAAACTCTTATGCCTCCCTCAAACTCTTATGCCTCCTCAAACTCTTATGCCTCCTCCTCTCAAGGAGGCCGGGGTTGACCCTATGGTCCAAGACACATAGAGTTCGAACACTCCTAACCCAAGTGACATAATAACGCGTGGTTCAACAACCCACTAGTTATATGTAACTCCTTGGGCGTACCCCATACAACGAAGCGGGTCCATAGGTCCAACCATTCCATGGTGCATCCTATGACCCTATTCCACACATCACGACAATAGAACCAAAGACAACAATCCAATCAAAGTGCCAAGTGGCAAAGTACAAGCCTTGGGCAAGGCGGTAAAATTCCAAATTTAAAAGAAGACCCAAATCAAGCTAAAATAAATGGCCAAATAGCCATAGTTAGTATCAAAATCCCCATGTTAGTGCCACAAACCAAGGAAATGCCCAAAATTGTAAAGCATGGCAATCAAGAAAAGTCACTGGTCCTTACAAAATAAAGTAAAAAGGCTCAATTTACGAATAAAATCAACTTATAATAATGTCACATTACGATAATCGTGTGGCCTTATCTAGCCACCAAAGGGGTACTCAACGAGTTCTAGCACTCGTAACATCGAGCCTCACTCGCAAAATACATATCAATAATACAACCGTCATCACCTCTATCCGAATCATCTCGCCACCACTTCAACAAGGCTAAACATAGTCATAGTTGCACTTAGGTTGCATACATACAACCACATAGGGAGAGAGGAAAGAATCACATGTTATCTACTAAACCGAGTTTTGGCTCAAGTTATTGACCCATGGTACACCATTCCTCACTCTCAACATACACTTCTACCGATTTCCCTCAGGATCGGTTAGCGTAAGGTTCACAACATAACATACAACAACATCACTAACATAACGGTGGCACACACATAACTACCATAACGTCTTACATATGGTACATATACAGGGTAGATCACGATCATACATTCACTGAGTGTAACACATCACTTTACCACATTCTACACCCAAAGTGCAAGCACCATACGATAGGGTTCATACACTCACCGTATGACCCAAAATCACAACATGAAGCATTACATATTTGCACAAATCATACATACGATGAACATAGTACATCTCAACATAACATCTATTGCTGCATAACAAGGTGGTACACACATTTCTTCAAAACATGGTAAAAACATCATGATACAACTCATTTCTTTTAACATCAATCTAGTCATACAACACATTGATACACCTACATATCACAATATGTCACAATATTCCAACACTCCATCATCCACATTAGAATTCTTTTCACACATCACAAACAACAATTCACACGTGAACTCTTCATAGAATCCACAAGAAGGAGAGAGAATACTCCCATCCCCAACACATCAACATGATCACAAACACGCACAAGGTGACATACCCATCATGTGCGTTCACAATATCACAATTACGACATGGATCACATCACGCTTAAAGCACATTACTCTTCCAATATCTACCACCATCATGCAACATCATCATCATCATGCAGTATCATCATGTAACACCATCACCATACAACACCAATCCGGCCCATAGGTTCGAGAGCATGAACCTATGCTCTGATACCAAGTGTAACGACCCAAAATTCACGCACAAACAACACAGTAAAAGACAGGATATTTTTTTTGACTTGCTTGAAGATAATACGACACTACACAAGTTCTCTAGGGAATACAATCAACTAAAGACATGCGTTCCACAACACGGACCCACACTGGTTACGGATAAACATGAGGCACACACTTAGGACACAATGGTTCATCTAAAGTATGCAATTTTACAACAAGGTTTTCCCACAGAAGGTTTCTTTAGAATCATGTTTTAGCTGTAAGTGCTTTTACATTCTTTACTTTTCCCAGAGAAATCATGATAGGAGAATCTGAAGTTCATGTCTCCTTTGAAGAATTTTCTCCTACCTTGTTAATGTTAATATACAGTGTAAACCAATTATTGGATGGCAAGAGGTTACTTCATTTACTTGATTAACTTATTCATTTGTGAGGAGGCAGTTAATTTCTCAAGGCTCTTAACTTCATCAATCTGTTTTCGACGTTGTGCTTTTGAACATATATGTTTCATCTTTTCAAGCGGTCAATTTTATTTTATTTTATTTTATTCCAGTACATGACTGTCTAAATATTGGATTCATCATTAAGATCTTATTAGTTGTTAATAAGATTTCATTGGGGTCAAGAGTCTAACCAGAATTATTAAAGGTTTCACTTGGGCTTCACTTGAAGAGATAGACATAAGTATATTGTTTACATTTTCAACGGGTAAGATAGATCGAAGAGTTTCTTAATCAAGTTCCTTTTATTTATTATAATTTTATTATCTTCCAAGATTTAATCATTGATTTCACCTTAAGACCGTTTCTAAGGACTCACCAAAATAAGAGATTGTTGATTAGTTTACGTGGGATCACAAGTTATATTTGTTTCTCTTGTTTTCTTTTTTCTAGGTTCAAAACATAGTCCTCTACCAAACGACACATGACCAAAGGTAACCAAAGTGATGTAAGTTGATTCAAGTTTAGATAATTATAATTAGGTTGACAATTCAAGGATAAATCATATTCTGAAAAGTGAAAATTCAACAAAGGATACGCATGTCAAAACAAGTTCATTTAATCTTATTGACAATAATATTTCTCAAATTGAATTTCAAACGATAACAACCTACATGAGAACAATACAAAATTATAACGCAATGCCTTCTAAATAGTCTCCACAATTTCCATACCAATGTTTTAAAGCAAAAGAAAAACATTCGTACAACAGCAGTTCCTAAGAAGGCTGGAATCCACTTTCTACATGTGTTTCTTTTTCTCTCTTTTTTTTTCTTTTCTACTCAGGAAATCCTCCTGCACATTTGTTAGCACATGTCAGTTCGCAAGAACTGAGCATGATAAAAGCTATAACATTAAGACAATATGTTGTTATCTAACTGTTTCAAGGAAGAAAAGCACCGTTGATGAAGAAAAATAATCCAAGAGTCTAAACAAGAGCAATTAAAGAGTTGTCCAAAAGCATAAAACGTCAGAATAAAAAGGGAGGCACTAACTCTATTTAATTATCATTTTCTCATAGGAGAAGTTAACAAACAACATGGTGAATTCCACCCATATCACAATAATGACCATCATTTTAACAAGATAACATTTCGAAACAAAAACAATTACAAGAAGAGAATTAATTTCAAACGTGATCTGTCCCTATTTGTTTAAGTTAGTTCACCAAGCCAAGGATTCACTATGCCACTGGAAGATCCCAAACAATCAATCGACATGAGAATATCTAAACCAACATGACTTATTAATATTAAGATGATGTGCCTATAACAGTTAATTTTATGTCGTACACAGAATAAATAAATTGGAAGGAAAAGGGATGAAACGCACAAATGACCTCGTATGGGCCACATCCTATCCTAACAATCCTTCTATTAAACTTTCTTCTAATCAAGAGAATGTCTTAAGAAAAAGGAAAACTTGACAAGACCAAACATAACCATTATAAATCTTACAGGAGGGTTACTCAATCATTCCCAAGAACACAACACAGGATACATAGCTTCCAAAGGATCTGTCGTCAACAACAAGTTGACTTTAACCTTTCTGGTCAACATGTAACCATTCTACTACAATGACAGCAAGGAGGTCGTATCACAACGAGCATCACAAAAACCAGTCAACCAATGAGTTTCCAAACACACCAACCTCTAAGTCATAGGAGAATGAAATTTAAACATCTTTACGGAGCAAAACGTAGGGTAATTTCTTACGCATAAAACCAACATCCCAATTTTAAGATTTGAAAACTTCCTCAATAATGATCCAGTAGATCTCGTATCCTCCAACATGTGTGAAACAAAATCAAGGTACGAAAAAGAGTATTTCCTCTGACATTTTAAGCTATCCAAAAGAAATGTGAGTAACGTCTAAAGAAGACATTCCATAGATCAGCTACATTCCTCAAAACAAACAACAAATACCAAGGGAGAAAGGTGAATCCAAAGAAAACAATCTCCAAACGGTGAACATGAATTGATATCAAATTATGAAGATCAACCATGACGCTTGAAGAATAAAGGTATTTCTTCGAGCGATTTTAAAAAAATAACAAAAGCAACTAACCTAGTTGAGAGTAATATCAACTTGGCTCAATTCAAAGATCAGTCAAGCTAAGCACACACTAAGCCAACCGGAAAGGGTTACTAGAACCTAAAACAACTAAAAGAAAAGGATAGAGACAGGAATAGCATCATTTACCTATACACAATGCACTCGCAGTACTCAATCACTATTTCGCAAATACCCAACATAAACCAGAACTACAGATCTCGAACCAAAACAAGAATAAGAACAAAACAGGAACTATAAGGTTGAGTCCAACGACAATGTTGGATAAAACATTCAAATCATGAGACCAACACAAAGAACTCAGGAATTTTCATTACAGGACCCCCACCTCTTTTGTTTTATTAGTCTTAAGAACAAAGTTCACCCAACTAATATTTATTAAAACCCGTAAAACAATATAAAAGGCTTCTAACCAAAAAAATACAAAAGAGCAAGGAAAACATTTCTAACGCCAAAAAAATACAAAAGAGCAAGGGAAGTGGAAACCAAAATCAAAGATACCATCACATGAGACCCAAGACATTTATATGAAGATTAGAGTTATTTAATGAATCAAATAACAGATTAATATCATTAAGCTCCTAATCCATTTTCTTTTCATCCCAAGCCTGAAACAACCTGGATCTCATTAACATCACATAAGCAATTCCAGGGATCCCCAATGAGAACACACCTCTCAAGACTCCAAAGGAAGAGGGGACACGCAACAAGGAAGAGACAAGAAAACCACGGGAAGATACCCATAAGCATTTAATAATGTACAGATCAAAATAAGATCATAGTGGAGAAAACGGACTCCACCGACTCCAACCGTCTCACGCCACCTAGGTAATTATAAGTTCATTTAAGAAGTGACAGAAATGTCACCCATCCGCCAAACAACCAGGGGAGAAAATGCGTCACCATCGCCAAAAAGAATAAACAAATACAGTCTATAAAAAAATAATAATCATTAATCTTCTCCTTGATTACTAAAAAAAATTTTAAACTACACTCTCCTCATTTAGCAATTTAAAACAATTCTAGGATTGCGGGATCGGTCGACCCAGGAGGAGAACGGGGTTGAGAATTTAAATGAAATATTTACGCGAACGCCACTCCCAAACCGTGGCGCCACCACAAAACATGCTCTTCCTCATTTGCGCAACGAGGCTCGATCATCGGAGCGACAAACAAAACAAAAGGGTAGTTTAACGATAACAGAGGATGATATCGATAACAATCGATTTAAAGAAAGTAATAATAAAATACAATCGTTGATCGATAATACAATCAAAATGTCATTATTATTATTATTATTATCATTATTATCATTTTACAGCTTGTAAAATAATTATCAATTATAGTCATAATGGTCAGCAATCGAGGTCGACGAAGGCACAAAGACACTCCATGCTTAGCACTCGATCGCCGAAGGATGAACAGGTGTAACGTAGAATAGGGCATTACAAGATATAATATCTAGAAAATATCAAGAGATATTATATATATCTAGAAATATCTGAATATCTATAAAATATCCAAAGATCAATAATATCTAATATAAGATATTATGAGATATTATGAGATATTTTCTAAGGTGTATGGTTGGAAAACTTCTATAAATAAGAGGTTTCATTTGTAATTCAAAAGCAAAAAAAGCAAGAGAAGGCAATCAAGTGTTCTCAAGTATTTTCAATACAAAGCCTTGTTTTTATATTTCTCTTGTGAGTTTGTGTGTGTTCATAGTATTGTTTCTATTTGCAGATACACCCTCTAGGTTAGGAGTTAGATATAATTCCTTCAAATCTTTCTCCTTAAGCAATTATTATCTCCGATTTTTTCCCTCTTACCGATTTAAAAATTTTGTAATATATAACCACCATGGATGCTACATAATTTTCTTTTCAGCAATAATGGTGGTCGATCTTTTATCTCCGAAATATCGTTGAAATATCTAAATTATAACATGAAATAATAAGAAAATGATATCGTTGAAATCTCTAAATTATAAAGCATCAAATAATTAAAAATCATGCATGCGTTAAGAATCTTCAAACGATCGCTGTTATTGAAAGCGCTTAAAATCCACATAACTTTCTCCATATCGCTTCGCTTCGTGTCGTTAATCAAGGAATAAAGGAAAATCACAATTTTACCAAGGCCGCCCAACATATCCCTACTCTAATTCCACCCATTAATGGGATTTTTATCTAACCAATTTATTCAATATTTTTTCATATGGAAAACTCTATCATATATGATGGAAAATGTAATTATCTCTCGATATATGATTGACTTCTCCATAATAAATGAATTTTCTTAATTTTTTAAGCTTTAATATAATATATAAAATCAAGAGTATTTGATTGGGACAAGGCTATTATATGCCTTCGAAGATCCTAAGGTTTTAATCATGTACTACTTAATTACAATTTTTCATGTTTCCATTTAATATCTTAAATAATAGATTGAATCTTCTTATACTAAAGCCATAGCTTCTTGAAATCATATCATTACACCCTACAAAATCATAAAGATGGAAAACCCCATAACCACGTACAAAAACATAGACATTAATATTCTCTCATATAAATGGGATTAAATCCTCATTATATATGCAAACATTGAGATTTAAGATTTTATAATTGATAAAAAATGCAAATTAATCTATGATTAAATCTAAAATTAATAAATACATACTTGGTCAAAATGAAAATATAATCATTATATTACCAAAAAAAAAAAACTATTTTAGTATTTAAAGGTTGACATGTTTCTTGAAGATTGATTTCATGTTTTTATAATTGTCCATCGAATCCACACATGAATATAAGGCTACACCCACCTTTATATTTTGATTTTTTGATTTATATAATTCAAATAAAAATAAAATTACATCCATAAATTATATACTTAAAATAAATAAATAAACATACATATATACTCGTTGTTTTTTAAAAAATAATTGTTAAAATTAGATAAGTTTATACTCATGGGGTTCACTTAGTAAAAGTATGGTATAGTATATTCGTTTTCGATTAACTAAAATGTAGTAAAATGTGGTAATTAATATAATTAAGAACTTCGAAAATAATAAATGAAAAGAGAAAGTGACTCAATCAACTAGACTAATGAAAAATAGAAACCCTAATATGTAAATAAGGGTTGGAAGGAGTTTAGCCGACTTAATGAGCTTGCTAACCGTGTCGCAAAGATGATTGGAAAATAAGAGGAGGTAAAGAATCGTGTTTGAGGTCTAGAAAAGAGCAAGTCTAGGCAATTTGAGTGGACTGGGCATCTGGATAGGTACAAAGGCACTGTGGGGCACCCCGGTCCGATATATGGGTGCCCTGAGTCTCAGAAAAGGCTTTGCACTCTTCCTCCTCGAAATGTCGCTTGATGTAGTCACAAAATCACACACTTATTATTACATTTTTACTTCCAAGTATGTTAGTTTATATATGGATCTCATGTAAGAAAAAATAATCACTAATGGCTCATCCCCGCCTTGTTGTCGCTTAGTCGGTCGCCTATCTCACTTGTCTCACACTATCGTTAGTTTTGTATACAATTTCAGTCATCTCTCGGAGGTTTTAGCCTATCATCTTTTGGTCATTTTTTGTCTTTAGTCTCTGTCTAGGGCATATGGAAAGGTGCTAGAGCACTTGCGGCACCCAGTCCTCTTTTTGGGCACCCCGGTCTTGGTTGCACTTTGTTCACATTTAGAATTTTGAGGTCGGTTGTTTACAGCTTTTATTACATTCCCCTAGGTGTTAGTTAGCATGTTGGGCCATTAGTGTCAAAATTTCAACAAGAGATCCCTATATAAACATAACATACTCACTATCTTATGGGCGGACAATCTACTATCAAGAGTTAGCTATCTACTAAGGCAAAAACTGCATTTGGGCATCTTTTATATCTGCATCACACAAGCATAGGGAGAAAGAGTTGTATTCATTCTATTCCATCCACCATTTGCATCTTACGTATAGTTATTTCCCTACTGCTGCGGCTATGATGCTAGGAACCCTAGACACACAATTACACACACAAACACACAAAACTACATTGGGTCTGGAATGTAGTCCAACACTTAGTTGTAAGTCCACCATTATGGCAAATGTAAGGTCGGGCTTCGACCCTTCATTTTTATATTTTTTTAGGAATTTGATGCTTTGTATTGGGTTTCACTGTACATCTTCATCACACAACAACGACATAAGAAAGGATATCAATGTACCAAGTGACTAAGATGAAGGTACTGCGAAGACCTTGCAACACTCTTTCCTCTTTTCCGCAGACCATAGCGCCAGTAGATCACGCACAGGGCACCCACATGTGCCCAATCTAGATAGATCTTCATTTGCTACAATTTTTTAGGTAGCACCATCATTCTCTCGACCTATCCACACAACATCTTGTCCAATCTTGCATATCAATGAGGTAAGTTAATTTTAGTTTAGTACCTTATCCTTTCCCATTTCCATTATTTCATTTAAAATATCAAATAAAATTATTTATTATTTACGTTGCATTTATATTAGTTATTCCATTATTGTTACTAATATATATTAACTTATAAAATTCTTATTTTAGTTAATCATTTTGGTGAACCCAACTCTTTAGAATACCTTGCCCTAGGATCTAATAAAACCCTAATGGCTAAGCCTATTTGGTCTTCTTTACCCACCATGTCTCATGTTAGTGTTAACCCTATCTATGATGAGGCTACCATTGTTGAGCTTAAAGATCTATATACTTCTCCCGTCACTACACGCGACCATATCAAACAATAACTTCAAGATGGACTACAACATGTACCTACTCTCTTTGAAGATTCTCTTATAGGAATTAGCATTATTGACGATCCAGTAGCATTTACTCGATGTACTCCATGCTATACGGTTACTTGTGATCCACCTTCCGATATTTCATAAGAAACATTAGATGATTATCTTATTGATTACTTGCTTGGTATTCACACTTGTTCACATGAACATACTGATTCTCCTTCTACTCCGACCACTAACACAGTTTCCTCTCATGACTCTACCTCTTCTGACATTGCTTCTCATGATACATCCCCTCCTACTTTGCATACTCCTTCACACTATGTTGATGATCCTATTGATAGTGTTTTTAGTGATATCCTCATTTTTGAGTCTTTATCAAATAATTGTGAGGCACTTGACGATCATGATTATCTTTCTTTCCATACTACCAATATGACTCACCTACTCCATTTCTATCTTCTCTTGAGATCGTATCTAGCACTACGCATGAGTCACCACCATCTATCACTTCTTCTTCCCTTACCATTTCATCTCCTCTTACTAGTTCACGTATGTCTCTGGTACATCTTCTATGTAAGCTTCCTCCCTAGATACTTTGCATATTATAGATGTTTCGATGCTAGTCCAACCATTGCTCACATGGTGTATTCCATATATATCTCATACCCTAGCTTCCTGGGCACATACTACCAAGTGTACCCTTAGCATCAAACCCTTCTCCATCTCCTTTAGACATCCCTATGATCACTCACAATGGAAAATTCCAACCACTTAACACATTATTACCATATTCCATCATCCCTTCATAATATATCTGTTCTCTCATGCATGTCGTAGGACAATTACAATCTCAGGTTCATTCTCTCGCTTTAGAAAGTAGGGCTTATTGCGCCTCCATTGACAACAATTCATTACATGGAAATCTGATCCCTAAGAAGATTCATAATTTTGCATTCCTCATGACTTCACCATGCCTAATTTCACATGTTTTGATGGTATGGGTGACCCTCATGCTCATCTTATGCATTATCATAGGACTATGGCCTCCTATTCTAATGATATATTATTACTTAAGGCCTTTTGTTATAGCCTTCCGATGAGGCGTTACAATGATACACTCATCCCCCTTTGGACCCATTAGTAATTTTCATGACATGGATGATGCCTTCCTCCATCAATTTATAATTAATAATGGCTCTAAGGTTACTTGTGACCGGCTACCTACTCTACATCAAGGCTTCATGTAACCTATCAAGGATTATATTCTATGATTCAATGCTTGTATCCATTAGCTTGTCTTCCAACTCATAGATCTTGAGAAGAAATTTATTTTTGTCATGGCCTCATTCCTTCACTTAAGAAACAAATACAATATGATACATGTGAGTCATCCATTCTTCTATGCTATAAGATGACTTAGAACAAGATCTTCTCTCCACACACATCATAGATCCTCCCCACATTTCTATAACTATTGTCTCATCTAGTTCTCTATGACAACCTCCGGTTGAGTATCCTACACAATATCCATCCTTACCTCCAAAGCAAAGCAAGCAAGATCAACCCACTTCACCACCAAAGCATACTCCTTCTCCGCCTTCGTGACAAGCTAATCCCCTTACCACCCCACCTAGGTCACGTGAACCTTTGCACTTCTCCCACCATGCACGACCACATGATGTGTTGCGTGTATTACTTAATGAGCGATTAATTCACCTACCTTCAAATTAACATCATCCGCAACACCGACTAAAACAGAAACGCTACCAACAATATTGTAATTATCATCGTATAAATGGCCACAAAGATGATAAATATCTTGCCCTTTAGGATAGATTACAACAATTAGAGGATAAGGGCTTAATCTCCTTTGGGTTCTCACCCATGTGAGTGATCCATATCTCCTCTACCTTGTAAGAGAGTTTCTATCACTATTGATTCATCTCCCACATATGGTGCTTCGACTATGATATATCCACCACGGTTTGTTATTCGTACACATTCCCCACTACGTCCATCACATTCATTCATCACATTCACGATATCCACCGCATCACGATTCTACTTCACATTGGTTACCATAGCACCCCGCTTTCTCACATCCCTTCGCAACTCCATATGATATTCATTTCACTTCATACACTCATGCAATTGCCATTCCACATGATTTCACCGCCCCACGCCGCCTTGGTCTTTTATATGTGAGTACTTTCACCTCACCCCGATGATGCACTTGTGTTCTTACACGACTGTTGAGGGTTTTCTTTAAGAACTTTTCATCGCGCCTAAATCGCTTCATTTGGCGCACTTTAATAATTTCCCAATGACGCACTCTTGTTTTTCGTGGTTCATTCTTGACTATTGAGGGATCTTAATTAAATAAACCTAATCATATATATCTTTAGGGAACCGCTACTTTCCCCTTCTATTCATCACATCGATATACTATGATTACATTACATTATTATGAAATACATTCATCACAACATGTTAGTTCGATAATCATATATCATCTCTTTTCACATGTATTTTTATATCATTATCATATTAACTACACATTATGAATTCCATTCAACACACACAATGCTTAACTCATCATCATACTACATGTTACACATTTTATTTACTAAAAATTTCACTTAGATGATCTGTCACAATGCGTGTACATTCCATTTGTAAGTATTCTATGAATATTTCATCAATGAACACTAACAAGATATACAACCATCACATACATTCATAATCACCAACTCATGCAAAACCGATACAACACAAAATAACTCATCACATATAAATCACACATGTCCATACATAGGTAGAAAATAAAATAATCATTGGGGGAAATTCGCCTACATCATACACAATTATAATAATAAAACCTCATCATCATTATCGCTCTCAGTACTACGAGAGCCCTAGAAGTAGATGCCTCACCACTCACTCTATGCCAATGTTTGTAGCCTTAATATTGCTCCACTTTCCTACGCAATAAGGTATTATCTCATGTAGAATTCTCAAAGAACCGACATTACAACTCCATGAAGTGTACAAATACATCTTTTGCCAAAGGGCTACCATCCACCGCCTCGTGGGATCGCTGAGTCTCCTCATGTGCCTCATCCCTCTTGGATACTAATACAAGATACATGCACTCTCTCGCTACAACCATTGGCTCAAATAGATAGGCATGCTCACCCACAATATCATCCACTCACTTCAATACACAAATACTAAGCACATCATCCGACACATTCCATGTCAATGTGTGGATAGAGGTATCAACAATAAAAACCAATATGCATCGCTATAAACAAAAATTATACAATGTGTGCAGACAACCACATATATAACAATATAAGCATAAAAAATGAACACAACTTCCCAAATACTTACGATCCACTATAGCAGCTTGCCAAAAGGTCGGGACATGTGCTTCCCCACTCTTCCCCTCCTACATGTGGCAACCATGCTGGATATGAAAATACTAGGAATGAAAATACCCATCGATGTGCCACCTACCATACACAATACTCCTCTATACAACCAACATTTTCTCGTGTCTATAACCTCTATCATTGCATTTACCTCCTTCTGTACCATGAGGCATTAGCTGCTCTACTATGGGCCCTGGTCTAGCCCCAACCCTCCTCGGTGCTCTAATAGCTCTCAACCATATATATGGCTCTGGGGGCACATCCTGAGCCATACCAAACTAACGCAATACTCTCTCCACCTGAATTAGCTCTACCATACCTAGAAATCTATCCTCTAGCCACATCATTCTTCAAATACACCGTAGCTCTATGGCATCCTCGCCATCCTCCATAATCATGGTATGGCCTCCATGTGATGGTCTTAGGCTCCATCCTGTTTATCAATGGCCTATAAGTATATGTATCCATCATGTGCCCACGAATGTTAATCCACCTCATCGCGTATCTCTCCGGCCTAGCCCACTCTACTCGTAGACCCCAACTGGCCTCAACGCTACTATATGCTCATATGCCCACACGTGTAATAGTGTAGTAGCTCTATCCCTTCTCCATGCCCATAATGAGTAAATCGGTAAAAATATCTCATAAGTGGGCTAACAAACATCGATCCCACACATATATAGTACTTTCCTCCTCTATACGATGACATATGTCATGCATCTTATACAAGATTCCCACACCATCTACCTCCACCGCTATAGGTGAAGCAATAACAACTGCTATGAATTTCCACAAGCGCAGAAAATTAGAGCTGGGAATAACATCTAGACTGCTATGAGCCTTAGAAGGTGTCTCGAGTGCCTACAAAATACCATCTCACCACTTGCATATAATTATCCATGTCCCTGCAATGGAATCACCTGTACCTTCTTCTTGATAACTAGAAACCACAATATACGATATACATCCTCCAACATCACTGTCATCTCCCCGGTAGGAAACCAAAAGGTACACATGTCTACACACCATCTCTCACATAGTGTAGTCAAAATCAACATATTATGGGGCACATTCCCCATCCATGCTAAATGTCGTTGGTTGGAACGGTCCATAACATCCCACTCATCATCTAAAAACCTAACCCAAACAACGTGCTCAAATTGTTGGTCGTCAAATAGGACTTTACGAAGAGCAATGGGGCCAGTGGGGGACAAAAAGTCCTCCTCTTTAATGGGAGAGGTTCCTTATTCAAAACGAACTTATTTACAAATATACAAAACATGATTTCCCGGTTGAACTTGGATATAACAAAAGTATTTTCTATAAAGATTGTCAATTACAAAAGGACCGAGGAATGGGGATACGAGAATGAGCAGAAAGGCAACATGCAGAATTATAGATAACAGAGTAATTCTTTATGTATGCGAAGTTATAGTGAATTGAAACAAGATCATTTATATCATATAAATAAGATGGAATTTAAAGACACAAAGTTCTCAAAATAACATCTCGCCAGAACACAAAGTTTCTTCATATAACATGTATAAATGATCTTCACGATATTAAATGAAAAGGTAGGGAATAAAAGATATCGATAGACAAAGAATGGAAAGCCCTTCTGTATTGATTTCTTTATGATCTATTTACACTTTCAGAAAATATGCCAAGTTCTTCCTCCTCTTCAAAATGGCGTAGAGAGGCCATTATATAGCTTACAAATCAGTTACTCTTTGTAACCACTTCTTTTAACTAAAGATTAGTTAAGGATTGCCAATCGCAATACCTCAACTTATTACAAAGAATATGGAAAAAGAATGGGAAGAAGAGAGAAGAATAAGGAGAAGAAGACAGGTGGTTAGTTACTGGGAGGGACCCACTGACTTCAAAATCTGCTGCCTGAATCTCTTCAATGCCTCAGCTATGTCTCTGCCACGAGGGACCGATGTGTGTCAATGTAGATCGAGTCCAAAATCTGAGGCACTTCTCCATTTCCTTATCAAACTCGACATGAGTATGATAATCTTTATTTGCTTCTTCAATGGCAGATTGAAGAGAGCAGATCTCCTTCATTTTCTCTTTGGAGATGGAGCTTTCCTTGAATAGATTATCTTTGACAAAAGCTCTGAATTGAGCTTTGATTTCTTGTAAGGAAAGGGGTACACCAAGTTTCATCCTGAAGATGACAATGTATATCTTTGAAAGCAGATACAACTAGTGTCTTGAAAGCTTCACCCTTCTGCCAGCTATTCTTCAGCTCTCCCAAAGCCTCCTCCAAGACTTTGATCTTCCACTCCACGCTGTAGACCCAGGATTTTGACAGATTATCCTTTACATCATCAAAAACCTTACTCGCCAATAAAATGTTCTCATCTGTCTGTCCCATGAGGCGAAGGTCTACTATGCAACTGCTCCAAAGTTTAAGCTCTTTATCTATGATCCCAATAGTGGAAGAGAGCTTCTGTTGCAAATTGTTCACTTTTCCGTGGAGTTTGAAAGCTTCATCGATGAAGTTCAACCCTGCAACAAGCATATCATCCACCATGGCCTCCATAGCTCTGCCATAGATGGAATACTTGTGCATGTCTTTGATACTTTGTACTTCATCTTGGCTCAAAATTACAGGTGGTGGAAGAGTAGTCAATGGGGTAGGGTCCAAAACTTTGTCCTTAGACAAAAGAGACTTGATGAAACCTGTGAGAATCTGGGCCTGTTCCTCCAACTGTTCAATAGTTTGCTGCCCTTTCTCTACCCTCCCAATGACTCTTGTGACTGTTTCCTGGAGGTTATGTATCTCTCCTTCAGGGGTAGACTCTCCCATTGGAATTCTTGAGAGTTCTAAGTCAGATGCCTGCAAGTCCTGCTCTGATTTGTCTGCTGTAGGCTTAGCAATCTCCAAGAATTGCTGACCCTGAGCATCAGACACTATCCTGGAGGTGATTTTGGCCTTTTGGCACGAGAAGGAGTAGTGCCTAACAAGGCTGCCACAACATCAAAATTTGGTCCTGAGCTCCGAGAGGAAGATTTCCTCTTCCTACTGTCAACAAGAGGTTGCACCCATGCAAAAGAGGAAGAAGAAGCAGCAGGAGGGGCAAGAGGACCAAGAGACAGAGAGCTCATGGCGCCCAAAGTCTGTACTGCTGTTGTCTCAAGTTGAGACATGAGTGGGGCACTTGTAACAATTGCAGCAGAGGAATCAATAGCACTTGGAAGTTCAGTGCTCTGGACCTCTTTGTCCTTATCAGTTGGATCTTCAGGAGCATTTGTAGGAGCAGGCACCTCACTCTCCTCACTTTCACTGAGAACAATAATGTTCTCTGGTCCCATAGGCAACTCTGCCTGCTTTTTCTGGAGATCTTCTTCCACAGGCTCCTTCTTAACCTCTTTTAGTTTCTTCTGATATACTTGGGTGGATGAAGGAGTAGAAACTGCAGGTCCTTGTGTTGATGAGGCAGGAGGGGTTTGCACTGGTGTATCTGACCTTGGAATCGATGCTTCCCTCCTTGGTGTTGAAACATCCTTGGAGGAGGATTCTCCTGAGTGCCTCCTGAGCTCTCGAACCTTCTTATCAAACCATATCTTAGTTCTGACTAAGACTGGAGCTAGGATCTCGGCCAGATCATCTTTCTCTTTCCTGTTCCAATCCAAGTCCTCCAAGGGAGTGTGCTTAACCACATTGTCATACTCATATGAGTATAGATCAGAGTTGTCATCCTGGAGCCCTTCAGGAACTTGATACAAACCGAGTTCTTGGATCAATGGCAGAGAGAACCTGCCATAATGCCTTCTTCTGGCCTCAAAATCATCAACACAGTAAGCCCAATAGTCTTCTGTATCTTCCCTATGATGATAGATTATCTTGATATTCTGCTCGATGAACTTCTTCAAGTCAAAGCAAGTTCTTGGCTTGAAGAAATGAACAGTGATGGGAACCAGGGCTCTTTCTATATTCTGTGCGTCCAGGGCTGTTTTACAAGTGTAATTTCCCAAAGAGATGGGAAAGTGCAAACCAGTAATCTTCTTATCTCTGCAGGTTCTGTGCAATTTGTCTAACTGCCTGCATATTTCTATCAAAGCCATTTTATCACTGCAGAACATGGGAAGCCTCAGAGGGGTGCCCTCATAGCCGGCAAGCCTGATATAGGAGAATTTTCTGAATTGTATGAAATAGGCACCGTAGTGCGATATCAGGTTCATGGCTTCATCATAAAACCTTCTAAGAGATGTCACCTTCAAGGAGCCTAACCACGTATATGGTGAAAGCATCATCGACCCTTCGAAAATTGCGATTGCTGGTTTCTGGTGGTGAACTCACAGTGGGCGTGTAAGCATATACAGGGTCATCCTTGTGAGCATCAATGTAAGAAAAACCAAACCATTGCCTTGATGCTGCCAGAGTATACATCAGGTAAGAAGTCATGTAGAACTTCTTTGTTTGTTGTACATTGGACAGCTGCTCCGCCAAATTCATGCTGATGATTTCGCCTGATTGATATTCCTCCGAGTTCCCTCGCACACCATGCCGATGAGCGAGCACATCTAGAAGTGGAACTCATTAGTAGAAGGTAAGCCCATAACCCGAGCCAGTAGGATTATGAAATCTGACAACTCTTCATTGAAATCTACTCAAGAGAGTCTTGGATAGACGACACGCTCCCTTTTGGGGTTCTCGAGCCAAGACTTCGCCACCCGCGCCTTGTATTTGTCGCTGTCTTGATTGAACAGGGCCTGAGCTTGACTTTGAGAAACAACTATGGCATTATCCATCTCTGGGATCCTCGGTGCAAGGTCTAATGGCGCTGGCTCTAATTTGCGATGAGTTCTCCATGTACGTTGGTCAAGTCATTTGAATCAGGGTCGAAGTGAGCTCCGCATGAAAGCACGGTGTCAGCACATTGCACCGAGATTGGGAAACCTCCAGCGAAAAGCCAAACCGCTGTCGTGAATCATCTGCGCCATTGGTGTAGGGTTTGCATCTGCCATCCTTGCCCAAAAATCGCCGAAGTCAAGATGACGAGCTTCACTGTCCCCAATATTGGGAACGGAAGATTCTAGTGGTGAGATTTGTTCCTGTCCCTGAAATTTGATCTTCATATTGATAGTAATTCGGAGGACAGATGCAAATTAGACTCGGGAAGGAATTACAGAGGGAAGGGATACACGCGCAGGAATTTAGATTGCAAGGGTTCGAGCAAAGGATAGCATGGAAGCAGTGTGAAAAATGCAAAGGTGGTTTGCTCGTTATATAGCCGATTAGGAGAGAGAAAGACAATGAATGCGCACTTAATACATACCTACCAATTTGAATAAGCAGGATGTTCGGGTAGAGCGGGAAAAATAAGCACGAATGGCACTTGGTTCATTTGGGACATGTGAGACGTGAATGCGCGAAACACACGGCTCGGCCGATTCGGGCGAAGCGGGGAAAAGATGCACAAATGCCTTTTGGGACACGTGGGACAAAAGTGCATGAAGTACGCGACTTCGGCTGGATCGGGTGAAAAGGTGACGAAGGGTCCGAAAATTTTGGGACAAGAAAACGCCAAGTACACGGTTCAAAGCGATTCACCAAAAATGGAACAACTTGCCCGATTGAACTTGGGACATGCGGGACAAGAAGTTCCGACGGGCCCGAAAAAGACAAACTTCGGGTAAATCGGCCGATCGAGAAACAGAGGACCCAAATGAACTTGGGACACGCAGGACAAAAATGTCCGACTAGCCCGAAAACACACAAAAAGACCCCAAAACGCAGATTTTCTCAAGTTTCTGACTTTTCACACTCAGCTCGACAGAAAAGACACCTAAACTCAAAATTTGAAAATTTTCATTTTCTTAAGAGCAGGGGAATTTTGAGTGGACAACACAAATGACACCCACCACGAAACTCCCTCGAGTGAATATCCCTCTACACAACACAAAATGACAACAAATGTTGCATTAGATCACCTTATAGTGTGAAAACACACTCACTTATCATATTCATATACATAAAAATTTCATTTTTCATCATCCTAGACCAAACACACACATTCTAGACTAGGGTGCCAAGATTCAGAATGGGGCACCCAAGACCAGACACCAATGCCCAATTTTGGGCATTTTTGTCCCAAGGGTCAATAACACCCTCACCACTATTGTCCAGTGCCCAAAAATTCGAGAAAATTAAAATTCTCAAAATTGCAAAAATTTAGTATAAACACCTAATACACCATACATTTTGTGAAAAACAAGGCACTTACCAACTCGACAATGCGTGCATGATGTTACGACAGCTTCCACCCTCTCAAATCGGCTAGGATGTGCTACTCTCACTTGTGGAATTTTCACTCACCTTGTGCTAATTTTTAAAATCGCGTAAACATCAAATAAGGTGACTACTTATCTTTTCAATTTACTATTTAAAGTTATCTTTTTGCCACCTACATTACTATAGTCATTATTTCATGCTTATTACTACTACTAATACACATTACACGATTTTCACCATATCTCGAGAATTTCTACTCTAATTGGCCCCTCATTTCGATGTTCTTTATAAAATTCCTCCTACCATCGTATTGAACATGTTACAAATACTTTACCTAAAGCAAGATAAACTTATCTTCCAACCAAATCATACACATTTTGTGATTTATATCACATTTCTATCTATTCTACATATACATTTGGAAAATATAATATACTTCTTTTTTCACTCGAAGCTCGCCGAGCAACTCGCATGGGAGCTCTCCTGACAGCTCGCCTTGCCAACTCGTCGTTCGGGGAGCTCGCCACGGCAGCTTGCCTTGCCACCTCGTCGGGGAGCTCGCCTGTAAGACTGCTGACACGCTCGCCCTATAGCAGCTTGCCGCGGAGCTTGCCTTGGTGCTCGCCAAACAGCTTGCCTGGGATCTCACCGAGCTCGCATGGGAGCTCGCGGTGCAGCTCGCCCGGGAGCTCACCGAGTAGGCTAACCTGAGCTCGCGAGCAGCTCGCCGAGTAACATCTGGCCAGGGAGCTCGCCAAGTAGCTCGCTTGGGAGCTCGCCGAACAGCTCGCCAAGTAGCTTGCCTGGGAGCTCACCGATCGGCTCGACTCGAGCTCGCCCGGGAGCTCGTCGGGCAACTCGCCTGGGAGCTCTCCTGACAGCTCGCCTTGCCAACTCGCCTTGAGCTCGTCGAGTAGCTCGCATGTAAGCTCACCTAACAGATTACCGACAAGCTCGCCTCGGAGTTCGTCGAGCTGCTCGACCTAGAGCAGCTTGTTGGGAGCTCGCCGAGCAGCTCGCTTGGGAGCTCACCGAGCAGCTCGCCTTCGAGCTTGCCCTGGGAGCTCACGGAGGCAGCTCCGCTGGGAGCTCTTTTGGGAGCTCACCGTACTCGCCAAGTAGCTCACATGGGAGCTCGCCAAGCAGCTCGACTTGAGCTCGCACGGGAGCTCATCGAGCAGCTCGCCTGGAAACTCGCCTGGGAGCTCGCCTTGCCAACTCACCTTGAGCTCGCTAAGGAGCTCACCTTGCCAACTCGCTTGAGCTCGTTTGGTAGCTCGCCTCGGAGTTCGTCGAGCAGCTCGCAACGCAGCTCGCCCGGGAGCTCGCCGAGCAACTCGCATGGGAGCTCGCCTTGCCAACTCGCCCGGGAGCTCGCCTGTAAGATTGCTGACAAGCTCACCCTATAGCAACACTTTGCATGGAACTTGCCTTGTGCTCGCCGTGTGCCTTGTCAAACAGCTTGCTCGATCTCACTTTGAGCGCCTCGCATGGGAGCTCACACGTTCAGGCCACGCGAGAGCTCGCAGCGCTCGGCTGAGAGCTCGCCGAGTAGCTTGCCGAGCAGCTCCCATGGGAGCTCACCGAGCAGCTCGCCAAGGAGCTCGCGGCACTTGACTTGAGCTTGCTCTCGAAACTCACTGGGAGCTTCCAGGAAACTCGTCTGGTAGCTTCCTTCTCATTTTTAACTAATTTGTGTCATTTATTATATTTGTGCTTCCTTCTCAATTTTTCTTTCCAATAATTTATTGGGCTCATATTTTGTGTCCACATAGAAAAGAAATAACCTATTTTTGCTCCACCTCATCTACTCAAAAAATTATCTTGCCATTTGAATAGGACCGCAACGCAATCCTTAGGTAGTTAGGTAGACGAACCAACCTCCCACTCGTAAAAACCATATAATCAATAGACAACTTTTATTTAATCTACCAATTGTTAATATATTTTTATCTATATTACTAAAAATATATAAAATGATGGTCATATTTAAATATATAGGTTGAAAAGTAATTTTAAATTTAAATAACATCTACACCTTTTTTAATAATAATTTTAGTCGTTAAATACTTACAAAATTATGAAATCACTCTACCTAAATTTACAAAATTTTGAAATAACTTGCAAATTTTATTTGATTTATATAAATTTTTATACAAATTATATTGATATGTAAATATAGGTGGAAATTCATTTTTAAAAAATCAATTTTCTTTTAATATAATATTGTTGTTGTGCATAACGATCATCAAATTTAAATCTTATCTTTACAAACCCAATATAAAAAAATTACACATATTTTATGATTAAAAATATGTTAAAAAACAATAATTAGAATTTGAAAACGCTTTTGATTTATTCGAAATTCTCGTTAAAATTAAACCGCGTGCTACTTATCGTGTTTTCTAACGATAAACATGGCGAATCGGAGCTTTTAGATTCCGTCGTAGAAGTATCTATTCCGTCAATTTGACGGCGATAAACGTATTTAACGTCATCCACAATCAAAACGCGTTAGTGTAAACGCAGCTGAATCGGAACAATTTTTCTTCGGATGAGGTGGAAGTGTACATGTTTTATTAGTTCCTGCCTATGGCAGGAATACTATACCTTTCACTCCAAATCAATAATTTTGATTGGTTCATAAGTTTGAAATGACTATTTTTCTCCCTTATTACAGTACAATGTTTATATAAATTTTAAAACTAAAAATCTTAGCCAGACATGTGTCCAGCTTTTAAATTGATTTGACTGAATATTAATAACAAAACTACTTTTCACAGAATTCTTGAAAAGTAAATCGTTTCCTTGTCCAAAAGTAGAGCAAAGAAGCTGAACAAGTCATATATATACACGGCCACTTGAATAACAACAGCTGGACGACCAAATTTATGATTGCAGATCACAGGAAAGTGGGGAAAATGCGCCTTCCCTATCAAGTATTTAATGCAGACCAAATCTGGTTGATGAAAGACTAATTTTTAGTACAAAAAATCTTAAAATTCGGCATAATATATTCTGTCTCCTCATGCCCAAAGAAATTTATATGTTGACTTTATAGCTTATATGTGATTCAGATTTTGACAAGTTTATAACATTTTAAAATAATAAAATTTTAAATTGACAAGTGTCCTAACATTTATATCAGATTTTGACAATCATTAATTCAATTCAGTACATGGAAAAAATCAGTCACTCCAGCGCCATACACTGTCACTTCTTGAAACTTTTTGTCCGCTACTGCTACTGTTCTATCCCAAATTGTTCTTGCAGAGTGATTTTCCAGCAATGTAAATATCTTCACATGATTTTTGTAATAGCGTTTAACAACAACATTTGTGAACAAATCATCTTCAGAATTCAGAGACTGTCCTGCATTGCGAGCCCAATTTACATACTGGAATTGTTTGGTTTAGCCTCAGTGGAGCTGCCCATGTAAGACAGATCAGACTGACCAGAATAAGGCTTGGGAGAAACCTTAGAGAAACTATTACAATGTGAAAGCTCAGAACCCTTGGATGGCCTAATCCTGAACAGAGACAGCAGGGGATTCGTATGGTGCTTAGCACTTTGCTTAGTCTTATTCTTACCAGACTGATCATTACTCCCCCAAGAAGGATTGCGAGACAATGGCCTGGAAGGAGGAGGAGTTGGGCGGACTGTTAAACTGCTTGGTATAAATATATTCAACAGAAAACTCTTTGGGTGATTTCCCTTTAGTGGTCTTCTCTTGTTTGAATTCCCACTGATCCTTTTTTTAGTCCAAGCCTCATCTGAAATCCCCATCTTGTGTTTATCCATGGCTGCCTTCTGGTCAACGAGATCCTTGAGAGACAGCTCATAGGCAGACTCAGGCATGCCTTCGTACAATTTCATGAGTTCCTGTCTTCCCCTGGCTATCTCCTGAGCTCTGATTGACATGGGGTGGGAGGGATTGGACATAGACGAGCCAGGCCTCCACAAGTGGACAGATTGATTATAATGAGCCTGATGTTGTGTTTCTTGGCTTTAGAAACCACAAAGTCCAGAGCCTAGAAAATAGAAGCACAAATACCATTAAAAACATGCAATGCAAAGACAGGGAGAACAAACAAATATGCAAGGCAAGGCTCTATGGGGAACATACCTGAAAGACTTTCTCATCATAAACACCAGGAGAAACCTGCAATGCCTTTTACTGGCCATCATTGAAGGCCCAGGTCCTAGCAAGATTGAGGCCATGACCTGCAGCTTCTTCAAAAACAGAGCAAACTTTGTTTCTCTGTGATGGATCTGTCGCTACACTCATTAACCAGTAAGAGTTAAACCCATTGACATAAAGGGGATTTCCATTGACAAAGAAATGTGTGCCTACTGTTTTCACAAACCCATCTCCTGCAGCCTGCTGAAAACTGATAAAAAGTATCAAATAGGATACAAGAGCCACAAAGCTCATCTTTTGAGCACCACTCATTTGTGAAAAATCTATTTTTAGACCTTAGTAAACTATACCAAAATACCTACATTATTAATAAAAGTGTTCTTTAACTGAAACTACATATATTGCAAAATTTAAAACCCAAAGTATAATTTGAAAATAAACCACCAACCAGAAGAACACAAACCAATTCAGTCGTTCTGTAAAGAACACAAAACCAATTCAGTCTCATTAGCAATGTATTCAAATAGCCCTGTGCCGACTATCGCTGCAATGAAAAGTTTACAGTAAAAATATTAGGAAAGGAAAACATTTGATTTGGCTCTCTGGCGAGCTCAGTTGATACATAAATTAGTATGGCCCAGATTAACTTTGCATTTATTTCAGATAAATTTTAAGATTCAACATTGAATAGATTGTGTTAGCTTTTATGGTCAGTGTAAACTTTTTGTTCCAATCAAACATCTGAAAGAAAACTTTCCTACACAACGACCCAGCTTTGGGTGTTGTTTATCTCCACCTGTTAAACTTGACAGCGTTTTCCCTGGTGTGTGATTCATGGTGACCTACCAGCTCCACAACGCAGTCCCCTTCCTGTCGAACGATCTGTCCACTGCTACAGCTGCAAGAATTCATCACGATTCCAGCGCACCAAACATTGCAGTGTGACCGTAACACACACACATTGTATATATACATCTACACACCTGCACCAATGATGGGTACTCATGGTTTGAAAACCCCATTGCGGAGTTCAGGCACTAGCTTCACGGAACCAGTACAGAATTATGAATAGACCCCAAGAAAACTGCCAGGATCTTAATTAAATGAACATAATCATATATATCTTTGGGGGAACTGCTACTTTCCCCCTCCCATTCATCACATTGATATATTATGATTACATTACATTATTATGACATACATTCATCACAACACGTTAGTTCGATAATCATATATCATCTCTTTTCACATATATTTTTCTATCATTATCATATTAACTACACATTATGAATTCCATTCAACACACATTGTGCTTAACTCATCATCATACTACATGTTACACATTTTATTTACTAAACATTTCACTTAGCTCATCTGTCACAACATGTACATTCCATTTGTAATTATTCTATGAATATTACATCAATCAACACTAACAAGATATACAACCATCACACACATTCCAATCATAATCACCAACTCATGTGCAAAAACCGATACAACACAAAATAACTCATCACATATAAATCACATGTCCATACATAGGTAGAAAATACAATCATCATTGGGGAAATTCCCCTACATCATACACAATTATAATAATCAAACCTCATCATCACTATCGCTCTGGGTACTACGAGATCCCTAGAACTAGATGCCTCACCACTCACTCTATGCCATTGTTTGCGGCCTCGATATTGCTCCACTTTCCTACGCAATAAGGTATTATTCGTAGAATGCTCCGACTAACATTACAACTCCATGAACCATACAAATACATCATGTGCCAAAGGGCCACCACCCACCGCCTCACGGGCTCGTGAGTCTCCTCATGCCTCATCCCTCTCGGATACTAATACAAAGTACATGTACTCTTCCACATGACCACTACTGCTCAAATAGATGGGCATGCTCACCCATAATATCATCCACTCACTCCAATATACCACCACCAAACACGATCGGTTCCATGTCATGTGTGGATAGAGGTATCAACAATCAACGACCAATATGCATCACCTACAAACACAAATTACACAACGTGTTAGATAACCACATATATAACAATATAAGCATACAACAATAAACACAATTGCACAAATACTTACGCTCCACTATAACAGTGCCACCACATGGTCGGGGACATGTGCTTCCCCCACTCTTCCTCCTCCTACATGTGGCAACCCATTGGATCTTGAAAATACTAGGAATAAAAATACCCATCGATGTGTCACCCACCATGCACAATACTCCTCTATACTACCAACATCATCTGCATCTATAACCTCTATCATTGTATTACCTCATCTTCGGACCATGAGGTATTAATGGCTTCTCTTGTGGGCCCATGTCCGGACCCCAAGCCCTCCTCGGTGCTCTAATAGCTCTCAGCCATATATATGGCTTTGGGGGCACATCCTGAGCCATACCAAACTAACATGATACTCTCTCCACCTAAAATAGCTCTGCCACACCTTGAAAATCTATCCTCTAGCCACATCAGTCCTTCAATACACCATAGCTCTACATGGCATCCTCGGGCCATCCTCCATAATCACGGTATGGCCTCCATGTGATGGCCTCTGGGCCCCATCCTATCTATCAATGCCCTATAAGTATCTGTATCCATCCTGTGCCCACAAATGTTAATCCACCTCCTCACGTATATCTCTGGGCCTAACCCACTCTACTCGTGGACCCCAACTAGCCTCAACATTGCTATATGCTCATATGCCACACATGTAATAGTGTAGTAGCTCTATCCCTCCTCCATGCTCATCATGAGTAAATCAATACAAATCTCTGTACAAGTGGGCTAACACACATCGAGCCCACGCATATCTAGTACTCTCCTCCTCTATACATGACATATGTCATGCATCTTATACAAGATGCCCACACCACCTCCCTCCACCGCTATAGATGAAGCAATAACAACCGCTATGAATTTCCGCAAGTGCAGAACATTAGACCTCAAAATAACATCTAGACTGATATGAGCCTCGATAGGTGTCTGAGTCCCTACAAAATACCATCTCACCACTCATATTCTTATCCATGTCCTCCAATGGCATCACCTATACCCTCTCCCCAACAACAAAAAACACAATATATGATATACATCCTCCAACATCACTGTCATCTCCCTGTAGGAAACCAAAAGGTACACATGTCTACACACCATCTCTCACATAGTGCAGTCAACATCGGCATATTATGGGGCACATCCCCCATCCATGCTTATATGTCATAGGCCAACATGGTCCATAACATCCCACTCATCATCTGAAAAACCTAACCCAAACAACGTGCTCAAATGACACCCACCACGAAACTCCCTTGAGTGAATATCCCTCTACACAACACAAAATGACAACAAATGTTGCATTAGAACACCTTATAGGTACAAACACACTCACTTATCATATTCATATACATAAAAATTTCATTTTTCATCATCCTAGACCAAACACACACATTTTGGACCGGGTGCCACCCATTCTAGAATGGGGCACCCAAGAAGCTCTTGGACACCAATGCCCAGTTTAGGCATTCCTATCCCAAGGGTCACTAACACCCTCACCACTATTGTCCAGGCCCAAAACATTGAGAAAATTAAAATTCTCAAAATTATAAAAATTAATATAAAATGACTCATACACCATACATTTTTGTGAAAAACAAGGCACTTACCAACTCTACAGTCATGCATGATGTTACAATGTTGTCACCATCTCAAATCGGCTAGGACGTGCTACTCTCACTTGTGGAATTTTCACTCACCTCCTGCCTCACTCTTAAAATCACGTAAACATCAAATAAGGTGACTACTTATCTTTTCACTTTTACTATTTATAGTTATCTTTTACCACCCACATTACTATAGTCATTATTTCGTGCACATATTACTACTACTAATACACATTACACGATTTTCACCATATCTCGAGCATTTCTACTCTAATTTACACCTCATTTATGATGTTCTTTATAAATTATGCCCTACCACCGTATTGAACATGTTACGTGTGTACTTTACCTCATATAAACTTATCTTCCAACCAAATCATACACATTTTGTGATTTCTATCACTTTTCTATCTATTCGTATACTTTTGGCTTAGCATTTATTCTTCTCATCACTTCCCCTTTCACCGAAAAGGGGGCATATCATTGGGGTCATCCTATAATTCCCCTTATATCACTATATGCATTTAAAACATTACCAATGTGAAAATTCCAAAGAAATTACTAGTTCACAATATGACACTTCACCAATAATTCCCCTAATGACCTAATTTGGGGAAACAAATGATCAAAAATCATTCCATTGATTATTCAATGAATCATCAACTCCCCCTAATGACCTAATTTGGGGAAAACTAGCATAAAACCTCTCAAGAGTAATCAATCAATCAATTAATCGTATTCAATTCCTATATCAAATCACATTCATCAATACAAAAATCAACACAATTGGCCTCCCAGATGACATAACTTGGGAGTTACGTGCGGCCTCCTAGATGACCTAACTTAGGAGATTACATTCATTTCTTGCTTCTAGATGACCTAACTTGGAAGCCATCTCAAATTTCATCTTGTGCTTCGCTCGGATGACCTAACTTGGAAGCCATCTCACATTTCACATTCACTTCCAGATGACCTAACTTGGAAGCCATTACATTGCAGGTGACACCATGGAGTGGGGGAAAGAGTGCCTTTCCTATACCACTCATATATGGGTCAATTGTTTGATCAAAATTTTATACATCTAAAACCATCAAATATTTGATCTTTGTCCATCTGCAAAGTGGCTAGATCTTGAGGATGTAGTTAGATATTGGAGAATAACACAAGTTTCTCCCTAAACTCTTCCTCTAGCGACATAAGACACCCAAATCCTCTGGTTGATAATTCATATACATGTGTTCGTTCGGAATTGATCACTCCCTACCCCACATCATTGTCATCATACATTCTAATCATCACTTTCATTTAGTGCACTTCATCATACTATTACACTTTTTTTACGTTGCATGGATCAACCCATTGATCCATGGTTTGACACACTTTTTGGTTATTTCAGACATGCTTCTACTACACATCTCGCGCATGTTCTACTACAATAGGGCTTCTCCAAATTTCTCTCAGTACACATCTCTATCTACTTTATGTTATCGAGCTTTCGCTCACCAACATAAAGTGGGGAAAATGTAGTCACAAAATCATGCACTTACTATTACATTTTTACCACCAAGTATGTTATTTTATATATGGATCTTGCGTAAGAAAAGTATTCACTAATGGCTCATCCTCTAGTCTTGTCATTAGTTAGTTGTCATTATCGTCATCTCACTTGTCTCACCACGGTCATCAATTTTCTACACATTTCATCAAGTCTCTCTAGGTTTTAGTTAAGTCATCTCTTAAGAGGTTTCATCTTTAGTCTCTCATCTTTTGTCAGAAAGGTGTTGGGGCACCCATCGGCACCCCAGTCCTCTTTTTGGGTGCCCCGGTCTTGGTTGCACTTTGTTTGCATTTAGAATTTTGAGACCGGTCTTTATGCTTTTATACATTCCCTAGGGCTAATCGACATGTTGGGCCATTAGTGTCAAAATTTGAACAAGAGATCCCTATATAAACATAACATACTCACTATCTTATGGGTGGACATTCTACTATCAAGAGCTAGCTATTTACTAAGGAAAAGGATTGTATTTGGGAATCTTCTACATTTGCCTCATCACCTGAAGCATAGGGGGAAAGGGTTGTATTCATTCTATTACATCCACCATTTGCATTTTACATCTAGTTATTGCCCCTACTTCTACTCTGTCAATTACGTTAAGGCACAGGCACACACACACACACACACAAAACTACATTGAATATGGAATGTAGTGTAGTGCTTAGTCATAAGTCCACAATTTTGGAAACTAAGGTCAGTCTGATCCCTTCATTTGCATATTTATTTTTAGGAATTTGATGCTTTGTATGGGGTTTTGCAGGTAGATCTTCATCACAAAACTACATCGACATAAGGGAGGATATTGTGAAAACCAAGCGACCAAGACGAAGGTATTACAAAGATCTTGTGACACCTATTAGAATCGGACCTTGAGATTTTCCATAGACCAGAGCACCCAAAGTACAGACCACGACGCCGATAGGAACCCCAATCCTCTCCAAGGCACCCTAGTCTAGATAGATATTCATTTTCTACAATTTTCTAGGTGGCACCATCATTCTATGACTTGTTTGCACATCATCAATGTCAAATCCTACACAACAATGATGTAAGTTAAAATAAAATAATTTATTATTTACATTACATTTATATTAGTTATTCCATTATTGTTACTAGTATAGATTAACTTATACAATTCTTATTTTAGTTAATCACTTCATGATTGATTTGCCTTCGCTTCTATCACACTAGATTCATTAAACTACATATTTTGTTCTTTGAAATCCAAATGAAGATAATACCTACAAAACCCCAAGAAAGATCAAACCCTAAAAATAACGATGTAAATGAAGGTCCAAGGTGTCCTGATAACCTCAACCGCCACAATGTCGGACTTATTAACCGAATCGAGTGCCGCACTACACATCTCGGACACTGATGTAGTTTTATGTGAAAGTGTGTGCAATCATGCCCTAGGATGCTCTTGTGCAGTCACACTTTGTAAAATTAGCGAGTAATAACTATGTGTATAAAATGTAATAGAATGTGTGCATGGAAACAATAGACTCCTCTTCTATGAAATGTGATGCAAATGAACCAACCTTGTTCCTTTATGATGGAGCTAGATGGATGCGAGTGTAGCCTTTGATGGATGTAACCTTCGATGATGATAGTAGTGCTTAGTGCTTGGTCCCTCATTATGGTCTCATAACTTTATATTTATATGGTTCTCTTGTTCTAATTTCATAATTAACCCCAAAAAGGCCGACCAAGGAAATATGAAAAGTCCAAACAACTAGAAAGTGCCCAAAAAGTGGCAAGAAAGTGGGAAAAGGATCAGGGTGCCCCGATCGGGACTAGAGTTCCTGTGGGTGCCCCAAAGACAAGCCTAGGCACCCCAAACATAGCTAAAATGATGGAAAAATATGAAAATGATTGGGAAAGTATGTGTGGAGGTCAAGAGTGACAACAAAAAGTAAATCAAAATGGCTGAAAAATGGGCGTTAATTAGTACTATCTTCACTCAAAACCATATGAATAGTAGTATGAAACGAGACTAAATAATCTATAAAGTGTGTGATTATGTGACTACATTTTACCCCCACTTTATGTTGGTGAGATAAAACCTCGGTAACATAAAGTAGATAGAGATGCGTGCACTGATAATCCATGTAGAGTAATGTAGAAACACGCTGAAGGACTAGACAAAGTGTGGAGTGATAAAAGATGATGGAGCATGGAAACTAAAGTTGCAAAAAAGAAAAAAAAAGTGATGAGAGTGAACCTAGGTGGAAACACGTATGTAGTTACCGCTGATGTGTGATGTACTTGCATGGTTAGTATCGTGTGTGCCGCCACAAAATGTCATTATTTTGCCCCATTGTCGTATGTTATTTTTGTTGTTGACTGCTTGTTTCTCATGTAGACAAATTTGCAAGGAGAAAATTATCAAGTAGTCAAATATGCATGTATATGTAAAAATCATTTAAAATACGCATGTATATGTATGTGAAACTATGTAAATGTAAAGTACATAAATGAAAAATGGAACATGTGCCCCTGATCCATGTCAAGAGAAAAAGTGTAGAAAGAGGATATCATGTCCTAGGTTTTTGGGTGATTCAATGCCATATGCCAAAGAAGTGTAAGGAGAAAGATGCATTATTCCCGATCCGTAACTACTTCCTTAAAGTTATATGAAGAGATCTTTAGACGCTAGTTTTTAGGTGATCCATGCCACTTTGAATGATGTAGTGTAGAGAGGAAGATCATTGTATCCTCTAACCTCATGTAACAACTCCCTAAAATGCTAAGGATAACCATGTCCTATAAAATCCACTTTGTGTATAGGGTTTGTACATTGGTCTAAACCCACTCGATGTATAACCCAAAATGCCAAGAGCGTAAACCGAATCGAACTAAACCGGTGTAGAAGCACTATATAATATGTAAACCAAAATGATTCCCCCCTCTTTGGGGGCACATGCGATGTCATTGATAGGAGAATACTACCCTAATAGAGGACCAACCGCATAAACTATGTAAATATTCCTCATGGGGGAAGGGAAAGCACTTGATATAAACTAAGGCATGCATAAACAAGAGGCTAGTCAAAGAAATGTTTTAGTACAAACAAGCATGCATGCATAATACAATGTGTAATCTACGCAAATAATGTTTAAGCTACCAAGAAATGTAGTGTTGTAAACACATAAGAAGAAAAAGTAAGTCACGTAAAGCTAGTTTCGAAACATGGGACATCACTCACGATGTCACAAGACACGCAAGGCCATCATGGATGCATACAAAAATAATCTTGCACACCAAAAAAGGGCAAGGCCTCGTATACAATAGTTAAAATTAGTCAAAAAGTGCAAAAACTTATAACCATGGAAGAAAGTAATCCTACAACCAAATGTTGTACATGAAGCCCCATTAGCATGTTAGAAAGATAACTAGTACGTCAAAAGTGTGTGTAGCCATGTAATGTAGAGTGTTAAGTGTAAAATGAAATAATAACACCCGTAGCAAGAGATGAATGTGGATGCCCCCAATGACCAATGTAGGAAGGGTAGAAGGCGAGCATCAAGATTTGTATGTGGGAAAAGACTTGTATCTATGATCACAACTAAACAAAGGCATGAACGCACATGTGTGTATGGAAAAGATAAATGACGTACAAGAGATCTAACTATCATGTGTAATAAAATGACCATATATAAGAAAATTTAGGCAAGAGGAAAAGCAAATTCCAAGATATGAAATATGTGGATGGATGGAGTGGAATGTAAGATGGAATGATAGAAGCCATGTGCCCCCGAGTGAATGGAAATGTATGCAAATGAGGTTTATTTAGTTTTTCCCCTTAGTAGTCAAGAATGAACCGTAAACGAGAGTGTGTCATTGAGAAATGGTATAATAGTGTGTTGTTTCTAACACGTTGTGATGAATGTGTATGTGTGATGATATGCAACCTAGAAATTATGTGTCGTCAACCCTATAGCCGAAGCGTATATGACGACAAGATGATCGAAAGAGTGATGATGTAGTGTAAAACATATATCATGACTAGATGAATAGAGGGAGTGGCGATGTAGTCTAAAGCACATTCCACTATAGGATGAAGAGATAGGAGACCATTTAGATCATAGTGTATGTCACTAACCTAGTAATGTCACATGATAGAATGTGGAATGATTAACGTGTGTGTATGATAGGGTACATTTTTTTGTAAACCCTCAATAGTCTAGTATGGACCATGAGACTAGAGTACGTCATAGGGTAGTGAGTGTGGCACGTAGAATATTATGTATAGTATTTTGATGATAAATGACCATATGATGTGTAAAATGTGTAAAAATGCAATGTATAGTGTATAATGTAAGATACACTAGTAATGTGAGAGTATGCACAATGTATTATGTAAGAGTAGTAAGTGGTGTTAGACTCGTGGATAATAAAAGTGTGAAATATGTATGATGAATACTAGTATAGTGTATATGACAATGTGTGATGTATAAATGCATGATGCAAGTATATAAAGTAGACCCTAAAATTATGATGTATGTATAATGAAGACTAGTATGATATATGATGTTTAAATGTGTAATGATTTAAACTAAACGTAAAGTGTATTTTTATAGATGTAAGGTGCAAGACATATGGCGCTAGACCTGTAAAGAGACATATTGTGTAATGTATAGTGTGCATTATGTAGGTCTCATGTGAAGTAATCCCTCAACAATCAAGTGTGAACCAAATCATAAGAGTGTGTCATCGAGTAATGCAAATATTAGTGTATGTTTTGTGTAAGGATCGAGGTGTGAAATGATGTGAATATAAGTTGTATGTGAATGCTAGAGGGGGAATAAGTGTGATGTCCCCCGAGTGTACTATGATGATAGAGATCTATGTAATGACATGAGTAGTGCCATGTCATTGTGGATGAATTTTTGTGTCATGATAAAAGTGAGGTCCAACACAATAGTAAGCCAAGCAACAACAGAGGGACCATGCGATGGCGACGGAATTCGAGATGTGTCTTTTTCATCAGTAGGAGTAGTAGCTTTGACAAAATTGATTGGTTTTATCTTATGTGGGATTGATGACACTAGCAGAAGACTTGATAAGAGAAGAAGGTGGACTAATTTTGAGAGTGGTTGTGTAATTTCACTTGGTAATGTTGTGGATGACTTGAGAGGAAGAGGTGTTGAACTGATTTTTAAAGGAGGTTTCTTATGTTGACTTGGTGATGCCATAGATGAATCAAGAAGAGGTGTTGTATCAATTTTGAGGGGTGGTTTCTTAGGAATCTCTTCACTTTAGTTAGAAATTATGGCATGATGCTCATTAGATGAATCAGATTTAAAAACCCATTGAGATGTAACAAGTGGAGAGGACTATGTAACAGAACGCAATGCGGTGAATGAGATGAAACCTTGATGCTCAAGATGCTTGATTCTTCATTGTAAAGAATAAAAATCATTTTCATTATGTCCATTGATTTGATGATAATTTCAATATGGAAGACCTTGATTTTTGAAGTCGATAAGAAGGATAAAAATGAGTAGATGAAAAGATGATTAATTGATGAGTTATGAGTTTCGAGATAATATCTTGTTGCATAGAATTGATTGTAAACATGAGAGGCATATGGAACGAAAATATTTGAGGTGCACTAATATGAGCACATGCAGAATACATAGAATAAAGATGAGATGTAGAAGGAGAAAAAATATGATCTTGAGTAACATCCTTAATATGTTGGATTTAAGATCTAAGATATGTAATTGGATTCCATAACCTGAAATTTATCTTGGAATAAAGAATGAAGAGCTTGAATAGATTTGAAAATAGATTGATAGGAATTAGAACTAATATAGTCATGGGTGCCCTAAAAGATGATCAAAGATAACATTGACTTGAGTAGGCAACATATTGATAGGAAGATACATAGTTTTTAGGGTTTGATGTGTTTGATCTTTACAAGATGGGTTTAGAAGAAATTGAAGCAAGGAGAATTGAGAAAGAGAATGAGCCATGAAAGAGTAAAAATGAGGATAGTTAATGAGTGAAAGAGTCAAAGTTATTATAAAATGATTAACTAAAATGTAGTAAAATGTGGTAGTTAATCTAACTTGGAACAACAATAAATAACTCAAATGAAGGGAGAAAATGACTCAAGGAACTAGACTAATGAAAAATAGAAACCCTAATATATAAATAAGGGCTAAAGGAGCTTAGCTGATCCGATGAGCTTATTGAATTATGTCGCCGAGATGAATAGAAAAATAGTTGAGGAAGTGACTATGCCAAAGTCCACAAAAGAGTAGATCTTGGAAATATAAGAAAAGATGGCACTGGATAGGCACAAGGGTTTTGGGTGCCCTAGTCTAATATATGGGTTCCTTGGTTTGTGAAAATCTTTGAACCTTACCCAAAGGTGTGATTGTGATTATCAACTTACTTCATTTAACACACTAGATTATGAATCATAATATGTTTTTAGAAATATGAAATGAAGACGAGACCTATAAAACCCCTAATACAAACATCAAAACCTAAAAAGGAAATATGAAATGAAGGGGTCAAATCGGTGTTAGCTACCGTAATGGTGGACTTACTAAGGGGTTGCAGACTACATCTTAGACCCAATGTCGTTAGGAGAATGTACAAGTGTGTGTAATCATGCGTAGGATGCTTTCTTGCGCCATTCGTACTTTGTGAAAGTAGCAGAAATAACTTTTGTGTAGAAAATGTAATAGAATGTGTGCATGGAAACAATAGACTCCTCCTATGAAGTGTGATGCAGGCATGTGAACCAACCTATGCCTTTGTGATGGAGCTAGATGGATGTAAATGTAGCCTTTAATGGATGCAACCTTAGATGATCATAGCAATGCTTAGTACTTATAGTTACCACATTATGGTATCATAACTTTATATTTATATGGTTATGTTGTTCTAATTTAATTAACCATGAAAAGGCTGACCACAAAAATATGAAAATTCCAAACGGCTGAAAGTTCCCAAAAAGTGGTGGGAAAGTGGAAAATAGGATTAGGGTGCCCCGACAGATCGAGGCACTTATGGGCACCATAAGACAAGCCTGAGCTCCCAATCAAAGATAAAATGACCAAATGATGAAAATAGACTCGATTAAGTATGTGTGAGGTCATGTTGGTGATGCAAAAAATAAATCAAATGGGTCAAAAGACGAGGGTTAATTAGTACTTTCTTAAGTAAAAATTCATATGAATAATATTATGAAATTAGGGACTAATAATGTTTAAATTGCTGTGATTATGTGTTCACTAACATATTACGTTTCAAGGGTATTAAAGAATACCCTTAATTCTAGTTTTTACCTCATGTTTTGTCTTGCTTTACCCATTTTCCCATTACACTTTATTTACCTCTTTTTTTATTTCTAGAGCTAATATATCAAATAGAAAATATATCATGTTTTTCACTTAGTTATTATTTTCCTAATACACCTTTCTCTAGAAAGAGATTTTGAATCCATTCATAACATATTTTAAATTACCTTAATGTTAATCTTTAATCATTTATCAATAGTTCTTCATATAATTAAGATGGTGAAACAATATCATTTGTGTTGAAAATTATACTCAATCCTAAATATTTTCTAATAGATCTTATTATTTCTTTATTAAGAATCTCCTAATTGAGATTTCCTTATTAATAGAGAAATCCATAGTTTAACTTTATGAACAAACTCTTTATGCAATTTTAAGGTGTTTAGTTTTAAAAACTAGGGTTCAAATGTTTTAGTTTTATAGTAAAATTAATCATACATTTCCTTAATGCCCACCTCTCTAACCTCCCCAATACCTAGTACAAAATATGTTAGGTTAATTTATGCATTATATTACCTTAAATATTTAATTATTTAATAAGGTAATTATTTTATATATTGTTATAAAAATTTATAACAATATTTGTCATATTATCAGCATAGGTTATATTATTACGTAGTTATTTGTAATAATTATTATTTGTTTTCCCATGTGTATTTTAGAAGTTGTTTTGGTCATCTAACCCATATGTATAAATATTGGTTTCCAATATGTATAAATATTACAAGCACTTCATTGTAATGGTTAATTAATTTCACATTAATAAAATATACAGGCTTCCATCCTGTTTGTGAAATTACATTTGGTGTCGAGAAGCAGTTGAAGGATATCGAGGATTACAATAGAGTTTGAGGAGCATTAGAGAAGCTTATGCAAGAAAAGGAGAGCCAAAGTTACCTCTGCAACTTCCTAGCCCCATCTCATGCAATACCATCATCAAATTCCTCAAAACCACCATCAAATTCATCAAAATCACCTTTATTCATTGCAATTAAGGTCGAGGAGGATTGAATACACCAAGGAAGAGATTACAAGCTCAAAGGAAGGAAGAAAATTGATCTAAGGCGCCATACACACTCAAAACCACCTTCATTCTCACCAAAAGCGCCTGTCATTTTTTTGTCTTTGCTGTAATTTTTTCTCAAAACCACCTTTCCCAAACCGTGGTTTTCTAAAGTGGTATGGTTTTATAGTTGAAGTGTTTATTTACAATTTTCTCTTTATGCATATTTTTTAGCTTAGCCGCACAAGTGGCTAGTATAACTTTGTAAGACACTTCCCATCAAGAGAGGTCAAGGGGTCAAATCCCCCTCCCTCACCCACTACCAAATTTGGTGGGAAATTTAGTGGAACCACTAAATTTAGCAGAAAATTCAAATTTAGTTATAACTAACTAAATTTAGCGAGAAAAACCCTATTTTAGGGCAATTTTTTTTCCCTCACTCTGCATATTTTTACATTCTGAGCACTTTTTGCCAAAGGAGGGCTACCTAAAAACTTCATTTTGAGCTATTTTTTTATGGTTGTTTTCTCAGCAAGTCATATTGGGCTCCGAAGGCCACCAGGGCCCCGAAAAACAATTTTTTTCCTACCATTTTTTTTTTCCAAATTTTTGAATGTAATTGTATACTTTAATGTATTTTACTAATTTACAGGTTGTCATAGTCAATTGCAAAAATTATAACTTCTCAAAAACTAGCAAACAATTGTAATAAAAATAGTGAAATTTGGTTCTGAAACACTTACAAGATCCTAGATCTCATTCACAACGTCGGTATATACATGCCTCCTGGAAGCACTTACGGGTAAATCCATCATGACTACTATTGCACTTAACTCCTAGTATAGCTACAAAAATGTTGTCCTGGCATCAACCCTTTAAATCGATAGGAGTAATAAGGTAAGAGTGCACACACTATGAGCCATCCCATCCATCTCGTGAATGATCGCACGACATAAATCTAGAATAAGAAATTATCCGAGTATATAGAGAAGTTACACATGTGTATCATGAGGATATTTATTTGAGCCAAAGTGTCAATAATCACATGACCCTTTTAAGTACTTCCTCGGTACCACGTATCGAACTCTTTCACGTACGTTACGCCTCTTTCATGTACTGTCGAGTATATAGAAAGGGCGAGCTTCTTCCACATACCGATAGGTATATCGGAAGGGCACGTATATAGAAAGGTTTGGTATATCGACTGACGGTATATAGATTGGGAGACCTTATACCTAGAGTGATAAGAGCCAAACCTTGTTAGTGATCTCTGTAAAATGGGCACTAATGCCCCCAAATTTTTTCTTCTGGATTCACAACTACTCAGAGGAAACAACTATGTTGCATGGAAGACAAAAATTAAGACACAACTTGAGTTTGAAGAAATATGGCTTGTTGTGACTAGTACTCTAACTAGATAAACTAATATACTACAACAACAGAGGTAGTTTGATAGAATAGATAAGAAAGTCAAACTCTCATCTTGTTTGGAGTTTCCGACGATGTGCAACCCTACATTCGTGATGCCAAAACAACCAAAGAAGCATGAGATAAGATGAGCATGATACAAGGCCAAGAACAAGAATGTTATACATTGAATTTGTAGAGTCAGTTACACACATTGAAGTTCAAATAGAATGATAAAATCGAAGCTTTCTTAAGAAGAGTTGCAAAGTTGAGGGCTTCACTTCTAGACATGGCGAGAAGTGGTCTCAGATGATGCTCTCATTCCCATTGTTCTGAGATCACTCCCCTCTTCTTACCACATTTTTGTTACAACACTAAATGTGTCAGATACGACCGTTAGTTTTGAAAAATTGGTAAACTTACTGCAATAAGAGGAAGCCATACGTAATAAGGATGATGAAGAGGAGAAGGCACTTTATTCACATAAAAAAGGTAAAGGAAACCTAATTCCTATCAAAAATCCCAAATCAAAATTAGTATCAAGAGGACAAACATAATGTAAGAAGAAATGTCCAATCAAAAAGATGACATAACCTAAAAGATTATTGGTATAATACTTACAAGAAAGGTTCATCAAGAAACTCGGACCTCCACAAAAATCTCACAAGGGTCATTCTAACTACAATCAAGTGCGAAAAAGGGAACTGGAAAATAATACCCCATCAAAGAAGGGAAATATTGTTGAGCAACAAGAACATTCAGATAATGATGACTACTTGTTCATTGCTCGATCAAGTGAACCGTCCACGTCATCTAGTGATGTTTGGTATGTTGATTTGGGGCCACTCACACATGACCGGCCATAGAGACTAGTTTATTTCAATGAGGGACACACCATCGAAAAATCATGTTTCGCTTTCATATATAGTTCATGGGGTTGGGAACATTTCTATACCCCTTGGTTCATGCAACTCAGAATATCGATGTCTTATATGTCCCCTGGTTGAGAAAGAATTTTCTTTCAGCTTAGTCAACTCCTTGATCAAAACCTAAAATTGACTTTGATAGTAATTCGCAAGAAAACATGTTTAATTCGAGATAAATCACGAGGCTCAAAAATATTTGAAAAAGCCTCCAATGTGGGACGATGTTCCAACTTGATTTTGTCTCATAGAGACAATCAAGCACTTGTGGCTAAGAATTCCACCTTAGCACCGTTGTGGCATCGGAGACTTGGTCATGTACGTTTCAAGTATCTAAAGACACTTCACCGATGAAATATGGTACATGGGATACCATTTCTTCGTAAGGATACAAACAAGTGTCCTCACCGTCTACAGTAAAAACACGAGATTCATTCTAGAAGAGTACATATAGATCTCATGGTCAAATTGATTTGGTTCATACCGATATTTGTGGTCTAATGCAACCAAGTCATTCTAGATTTCAGTACTTCATGCTATGTGTTGATGACTATTCAAGGAAAATGTGGATTTTTTGTCTTCACAAGAAAAGTGAAGCTTTTGAAACTTTCAAGAAGTTCAAAGTAGCAATTGAGAATGAAACTGGTCATCACATCAGAACTCTCCACTCAGATCAAGGGGGAATTCACCAGTAATGAGTTCAAAGACTACCTACAAACTCATGAGATTCATCGAAAAATGCCTCCTCCACACACACCGCAGTAGAATGGTGTTGTTGAGAGAAGAAATTGTACTATTATGGAAATGGTGTGATGCATGATCGATGAATCTAGAATTGTAAAGACATTCTAGGTAGAAGCATAAAAACAACAAGTGTATTTGTTGAATAGAGTGCCCACAGTTGCTCTTGAAGGAGTAACACCACAAGAAGCATGGTCAAAATGGAAACCATCTATTGCACACCTTAGAGTATTTGGGTGCAAAGCAAGCATGCACATACCCAAGTAGAACATAAATAAATTGGACATGAAGTCACATAAACTCATCTTCATTGGGTATAGTGAAGAGACTCTTGGGTATAGATTGATGGATCTTAAGACTAGAAAAGTCTACACCAACAGAGATGTTGAGTTTTTCGAGAAGAAGGAAGAAGAGACTCCTCTTCCAGACTCACAAGATGTAGATTTTTCACCAATTGTAAAAATTGAAGCTGATGTTCCCTCAAAAGATGAAAGTGATGATAGGGATGATGGTGTTAATAAGATAGAACCACGACCCATGTGAACAACTCAGATATGCCCAAGTGGTGTACTAGCACATTATGAGATACAAAAATGGATGCTCCACCGATACGTCCACCACTGGACCACGCACTCATAAAAAGCAAGAGAAGAAGTTAACCTTTCTTTGATGAGTAGAGTTATTGAGTTTGATGAGCCCTCTACAGTCCAAGAAGCCCTATAGTCAAAAGCTTAGAAAGATGCCATGGATTCTGAATATCAATCAATGATGAAAAATAACACTTGGCAGCTTGTCGATCTTCCACTAGGGAAGAAGCCCATTGGATGCAGATGGATATTCAAAACAAAGTACAAAGAAGATGGGACAATGGACAAGTATAAAGTGAGATTAGTAGCAAAGGGGTATGCACAAAAATAAGGCATTGACTACGAGGAGACATTTTCTCCCACAACTAAGATCAAGATGATCAGGATGATCTTTGCTCTAGTTGCATAGTTTGGATGGAAAGTCCATTAGATGGACGTAAAAAGTGCCTTCTTAAACGGAGATTTACAAGAAGAAGTCTACATGACTCAATGTGAGGGATATGTAGTACCTGGTCAAGAAGAAAAGGTATGCAAACTCAGAAATCTCTGTATGGCCTTAAACAGCACCTCGGGCATGGTACATCAAAATTGATGAGCATCTCGTATAACATGGATTTGTTAGAAATCCATATGATCCCAATATTTACCTCAAAAAGTAAGGGGAGATTGTGATTTTTTTTGTCTATGTCGACGATCTAGTCATCACTTTGTAAGTTTAGTGAGGATGATCGATGCAACGAATAAAGATCTTAATTGATCGCTCGACATGACCGATCTTGAGTTAATGCACTATTGTCTTGGATTGAAGTATGTATGGCGAAAAGAGAATCACATTTTTGTTTCTCGATGAAATATACCAAGACAACGCTCAAGAAATTCGTGATGATGGATTGCACACCAATTTCTACACCTATGGAGAACATATTGCAGTTATCTCATTCAGATCCATCTCCTGAGGTAAATGCCACTCTCTATCGCCAGCTGATCGGGAGTCTCATTTACCCGACCTACACTAGACTCGATATCGATTTTCAAAGAGCTATCTATCCAAGTTCATGTAGGAACCCAAATTTTGTCATTGGAAATCAAAAAGGTGCATTTTGAGATATCTCAAAGGACAAGTGGATCTTGGTATAGAATACAAGAAGAACAACAACTTCTTCTTGACTCGGATATTCATATTCAGATCATGCAGGTAACATTGATGATAGAAAATCCACTTCTAGATTTGTATTCTTTATGGGATCTAGACCAATATCATGGGGAAGTAAGAAATAACACTTCAATTCTCGCTCTTCCACAGGCTTGTATCGTCTCTACAAGAGAAGTTGTCTACGAAGTGATATGGCTACGCCGCATACTTAGAAGGACTTGGAATACCACAGACAAACCAACCACCATGTATGTTGAAAATGAAGGTGTTTTCAAACTCGTTCGCAATCTAGTGTTTCATGAAAGAACAAATCACATTGAGGTACAAGTTGATTTTATACGCAAGCATGTGTTGAAGCACAACATCCAAATTCATTTTTTCCAACAAATAACAACGAGCAAATATCTTCACAAAGTCACTTGCACGTGACAAGTTTGAGTTGTTCAAAGAGTTCCTCTCCTCATCCCTTGAGGAAATGCAAAATTAAGGGGGAATGTTAGGTTAATTTATGCATTATATTACCTTAAATATTTAATTATTTAATAAGGTAATTCGTTTATATATTGTTATAAAACTTTATAACAATATTTGTCATATTATTACATAGGTTATATTGTTACTTAGTTGTAGAATAATTATTATTTGTTTGTATTTAATCATTGTTGCTTCCCGGATGTATTTTGAAGTCATTGTGATTTTGGTCACATTCAGCAACCCATTTATTTGTTTGTATATTGTTGTCCAATATGTATAAATATTGGCAAAGACTCCGTCAGAATGGTTAATTAATTTCACATTAATAAAATATATAGGCTTCCTCCCTGTTTGTGAAATTACAAAATATTAGTAAATTAACCCTGTCACCCCTAATGTCTACCGGTATATTGACTTTGATTTTATCAATTTTAATTACCTTGATATAAATGAACAAAGTAAGATATTGCCTAGTTAATGAGCCTCGAGTGTTTATACTCCTTTCAAATTTTAGATTTATATCTTCAGTAAACAATCATGTATATCATCGAACTAAAACTTATTATATAGTTATTTAATTTTAAACTAATTTATACTTTAAATGTATTATCAAAACCTCTTAATTTTTTAATACATATTTCTATAGATTTATTTTTAATTAATTTTATTATTTTAAAATAATTATTATTATTTGGAAAATCTAAATTTAAAATTAATTATGTATTTCATTTAATTATGACGGAGATAAAATGAAATTAGATTATATTATATTTATATCCACAATTTTAGAATGAAATTATATTTTTTAATGTTAATATTTTGTTCTCAATTAATATTTTAATTAATCTTAGAATTAGTTTTTGTTAGTGTAGATTATTATTTGTCTTTTTTTATTTATTTATTAGGATAATTATTACACTTACATTAGCTCTACACTTGTGTTAGTTTTCTTTGGGTGCACAAGTTGTGTTGAGTTAGCTTACCAATTGTGTTGATTTAACTTACTAGTTGTGTGGAGTCAACTCTAATGCCATTATCTGTTAGTGAGAGTTATTCACCACTTATCTAGGTAGTAGTTTTCATTTCTTCGTCTTATATGTACACCACTCTCATCATTCAATTATGGAGATTTTAGTTGATTTTCTCGCACTTTCATGGTTGTGTAATGTTTATTCTACTAGAGTGATCCAGGATGAGAAGCATTAGCTTCTCGATATGGTATCAGAGCATGCTTCAACAACCATTGCTTAATTTTTGTGAAAGAATTATCCAGGTTGTATTGATTGTGAGCATTTCTTACCTCACTTTGAAATATCCACCATTTGATATGTCTCCCTTTGATTTCCTTGGTTCGGCCTACAAAAATTATACAGACTCCAAGATCTTAACCTCCCAAAATTTCGAGACCTTTGTATGACTTGTTGGGTGGTGTCTCGATTTTTTTTTTTTCGAGTGGAAATTTGATGGTTCTGGTTTCACAATGCAACTCCGAGTGGTGATTTGGGCCAAATCGGATGTGGACATGAATTTTTTTAGTGTTCGATCATATTTATCAGTGTCGTGACTTTATTTTTCCTCATTCAACCATAAGTATGACTTACATCTTCCTAGATCAGATCCTTTGTTCTAGTTTTCGAAAGGAATGATAAGAATATTCTTCCAAGTCAGTGAAGATCTCGGATGATAATAAAACACCACATCACATTTGATAAAATGAAATGAATTCACTAGAATAACCTTACAAAAGGATTTGTAAACAAAGAGTGAAGATATCATATATGGAAATCCATCATAATCCATTATCTCATTAAAATTATAAAATGTCATTTTTGTAACACACACTCAATTATAAAGTGCTAACATTTGGGGTCTTTTACTCACATGTGGACACATTTTGGGATGAGCCCGATGCCCTAAAATTTTGAGCATTGAATTCTTATATCTATCATGGATTATAAGAATCGAGATGTTTTCTCCGAACTATATGGACTTCGGAGGAAATGGTCAAATTTGTGGAAGAAAATAAATCACTTAAAAAGAAAAAAATCTCTTCTTCATAACCTAATTTATGGTAATGATAAACTAATACAATCCTTACAATAAAAACTTGCTCACTTACAACATCATCCTCACATTGTGAAATCTTATTCCCATGCCCTTCAAAAGTCCACTTAAAGTTCCTAATCCCACACCCACCGACCTTGATTTATCAATTTTGATTCCGATCCTACTCTACTCATGATGATCCTAATCCTATTAGGTTTGTTATTGCATGTTCTCCCACATATGTGCCTATTGCATTTACACACTCTTTTTCAGATCCCACATCCGCTCCTTCTACTCACCTCCTGGATATTTTGAGAAGTATACCATCGTGCATTTGGTTCTCACATGCTTTGTTTGATGGGTTATTCTTGCAGATGTGTTGGAAAATATTCACATGGTATTACTTCACCTATATAGTCCGTTAAGTGGAATTATTTCCATGGTATTGTTTTTCAAGTAGATAACTCATTGGGATCACACATTGATAGATCTCCTATTTTGTACGCTTGACTCTTTCCGAGGATCATGAGCTACACATGAGTTCTGCACCTTCACTCAGGCTTGAGAAACCTGAAATTTTAGCTATCAGACATGATCGACCTAACACATATTCTAATGTTCCTTTACATTACCCCATTGCTTATTTCATACCCGAATCATATGTAGGCATATTCTTCATCCATTAATGTTGATTTTGGGTGGATATATGATCACTCATGGTGGCGACATATGCATTTATTGAGAGGACACTACAAGCGTGGATCCTCCACCATTCGGCCTCTTGCTCCACTTTCTATACCTTCTGCATTGTAATGCTCCTTGTTTTGAGAATTTTTCTTTAACTAGATGTAGTATATATCTCTTGTTTGTTGAGAGATTTTGTATCTATATTTTTGACACTTTTAGGCATGTTAAGAGTCTCTCTTGTGAGGGAGCTATTCTAGCGAATCCCAATGTTAGTTTGTCACGCTGATCAAGTAGTTATTTTGAAAAATTGTACATATTTGTAGCGTCACTCCACCCATTCAAAAATATGGGAGGGTGTGGTGTTGATCCTTATTATTTGGGTCCTATGTCCTTTCCTTATTACCTTTGGATTTTCTTAGATCAGGTACTCCTATTTCTTTGATCTTGCCTCCTTTCCTTATTTCCTTGGTTATTGTGCTTGGATCATGAAACACCTATTTGTAGCAGTTGATTGAATCATGTTTTGTGTTTTTCACTTTTAAAATCACTCCATTGAAAGTTCCTTGTATGGACCTATTATGGTGAAGCCCCGTGTTAGTTGTTTTTAAGTTTTGTGATTGAGCAAGAGATTCGCACCATAATGCATACAAAACATCTTCAACATTGTACATGTTTTTGAGCCGAGATTCTTGGGATGCCTTGCAATGGATTTTTGTAGACCAAGAGGAGACATTAATTAATATTGAATTCAATCCTACAACTAGGAACTTGAAGAGGTTGATAGAAAGAGAATTTCCAAACATAAAGCCATCATTTGGAATGATACATCATAAGACCTCTTCTCTCTTACAAAGAAAAATAAATCTAAAATATCCCAAGTGGCTCAATATGAGGAAGACCTAGTGTCTTATATAAAGGCCTCAATATAATTAGTATCCAAGTCTGTAAAGGGAGTACATGATAGAAAAAGAGATATCAAACTCAAGTAAAGACCATTATTCCTAAAAACATTGCCTAAAATGTTGAATAATATTTACTAATATTATATGATATCATTAAAGATAGTGTGGAGGAAAATAATAAGGAAAATCCCGATTAAAGAAGACCAAGACCATCAGTGGAGAAGATGAGTGTTATACGCAAAAATGTTGAGAATCACTGGCTCAAAGCCATGAAGAAGGGATTTGAAAAGACCATGCAATCGTGACCTTGGATGATATTGACATATGCCGGACATATGCCAATTACATAAAAGAGAGGCTAAAGGAGTGGATCGATCAAATGGGTAAGATTCTATCTTAGGCTTTGGATGATGTGATTTCAAGAGGGACTCAACTATTCTCGTGAGGCATCCATTAGAGGAGTTGATCCGATGGACATTCTAGGTGGCCAAAAGCTCCTAATTCTCTCTAAACCATTTAAATATTTAAGAGAACTCTAATAGATTTCCAAATCATATTGGAACATGTGAATTGGACACCATATGCTCCCAATCTGTCGCTGGTCAAAGTTCAAGATGGAACTGGGTCAACAGGGGAAGTGTAGGTCTATAATACCTTGGCTCATAGAGTATATTTACATATTTTGAAGTTTATTAAGGAAAAATTGATCGTTGATGTGTTTGGTCTATTCTCCATTCTTTGATATGCATGCAAAATTTTAGTTATCAACAAAGGAGGTCCACTCTTATTTTAGAAGGGAACCCAATCATCGTGGTATATTAGTGTGATTTTAATTTTCCCAATCACAAAGATGGTTTATGCCATATTATGCCATGTCTTCTAGTGTTGAAACATGGTAAGGTCCACATGGTGGGTCCTTACGCCATCGATGGCCTACCATCATAATACAACTATTAATATCCACCTATATTCCAATTTGGAAGCATATATCTTGACTTCGCCAAGCCATTCCACTCAAGAACCAAACTCGTGGGAGGGGTTGTGCAGTAGAAAACTCATCAACTCAAAAAGTAGCATGGTTAAACCACTTAAATTCATCGACCAATGGATCTTGGGGGAGTTTTTCCCTAAAACAACAAAATAATTTGGATGTGGCCATAACCACAATTATAACCAACATACCACCGTATATTTCAAGCCCTTCGACCATCGAATCCTCGAGAGATGTGGGGTTTAACTCTAGCTCCATGCCAAAATAATCCTCTAGGGAATTAAACTCGATAGCAGGGACAATAGGATAAGGTTCGCAACCAACCCGCCTTCCAAACAATATAAAAGGAGCTTAATGGTATTTGAATAGGGTCGATCCCATGACGATCGTGTATAGTCCCAAATGGGCGCTTATAAACATGGCCGTTTTTATCCCCAAGATGACATTTTCAATATTTCTACATAAGTAGAGAAATGTTCATACAATCAGCTTGAGATTTGAAATTTCCCGATAGGTGTTCGTTTGACATCATTTTGGAATTTTTTTACTACTTTTGACATAAAATAAGGGGAAATTGATCGTGTAAATGCTACGGGAAGGTGGAGGACATTACTGATTGAGATTAGAGTCTTTCAAAGGTCTATTAAGCTTATATTTGTAGGTGATAGTGTCCATTAACATTTCTAATATTTCCATTGTACTTGCAAATTTGATTTTTAATGGATTAGATTGCATTTTAGAAGTCCCTTAGTCATACTTGATCAACAAGTGAACTCGTTATCATTTTGGTTTTTTTTGTGCATAGTTTGCATCAGTTTTATTTTAATTATTTACAAATTTAAATCAATGATTAAATGAATTTGGTGAAATTTTAAAAATTTACAACATTTTTCAAAAATTGTATTTGATTAGTTTTGATGTGCAAATCAAATCAAAAGGTTTTAAATCATATTTTTGATTTAGTTATTGATCACATTTAAAATGTTTGGATCATATTTTTAATCAATTCCTATTTATAAATTTGGGGAAAATAATTATTTTTAAAGGATCCATTTTTGTAAACTATTTATACATGAGAAGTGTTAGTTTGTTGATCAGAGTCCTCAAGGAAAACTAAGAATTAATATCCACCGATGAGTTTATTGGGCTACTTAATCAATTTTGGCTAGATTCTAGAGAAATATAATAGAAGAAAATGAGGAAGATGCTTTTCGGTAATTGAAATTGTTTCTCGGACTAAATATAAGGTCCAAAAAATGAGACTTTGAAAGAAATCATAGGAAAGGAAAAATCCACACAAAAAACCTTACTGGATAAAGCTCATGTACTTGGAAACTAATTATGGACTTGGTAAAGCTAGACAGAGACTACAAAATTTGCAAGGAACCATTGCCACCCGAAAAGGGTTAGCTATAACAGATCCATCATAGGAAGACCCCACAAGCTCAACTCGACTCAAAACGTTCCTTTCTAAGTGGACCTAGTCCAAAAGGGTCCCATGATGAAGTAAGAGCTATGATGAATCATTGGGTAATGTTGTATTTTATCATATTAAATTTTACCATCAGAATTATCCTAACAAAATTCTCGTTAGGATATTTTTGAACATCCAAGTTGTTGGCAATATTCCTAAGTTTTTTACAAATATCATTCAGATTAGGCGGAAAATGATGGTCTTAAATTGTATAAATAGACCTAACTCCATTCTAAAAAGAGGATATGATTTTATGATTAATAGATGCAAAACAATTTAAAAATTAACTCATGCGAAGTTGATATTTTCGCAATTTCATTTTCCTCTTGTGTTGAAAATATGCGTGTTAAGAATTCTTGATGCTTGAATGTATTTTTCATTGCTTCCTAGGTGATCTTTTAAATATTGTTGTGTAAGTTTAAATTAAAATCACCATAATATGTCAGAGATTGGATTAATCAGATAAATGTGTAATTCAACAATTTAATTGGTAAATCTATCTTCTAGTGGGCTAAAATTTAAACATCCTTTAAATTTACATATCACTAGTGTTCAAATTTGAGTCTAAATGTATTAGTTTCTCTTGGTTAACAAGAAAAAATGTTATTTCCAAATATCAAACATCAAGTATTTAAAATACAATGGTTTTAGTATTTTCTCCCCGCCTTTCCTTTTGATTTTTCTTTGAGTTGTTCCCTTGGATTAAATTAGTTTGGGAGATATTCAAAGCTAAATCAGTGAAAGAAATGCAGGAGTGGTGCTAAAAGGACTAACATTCCAACAAACACCCTCAATATTGGTCTAATTAACCAATACCATGTAACTCATGCCTTGAATCACGTTCCAAGTGGTTCTAAAATGAGAAGGACATAAGATCCTATCATTTCTATTTCTATGTCATTTTCATACATCAATAGGATATAGGAAAAAGATGGAACTAGAAAGAGGGAAAACTATGAACTACATTAAATCATGGGCATTTTCATTTGTGTTATACATTTTCATGTGTTTTAGTTAAAATAATTCATGTATTTGAGCATTTGACATTGTGTATTTACGCTTGATTTACCAAGAATTGTGACTAGGTCCCACTTTGATATTGGTTTAACCCATATTTCTCTAGATATTAGTAGGAAAATTTGTTCGTATAAGGAAAATCCAAAATTCCAAAATTCCTTTAGGAACTCCTAAATATGCCAAGCTATCTAGTCCCCCAAGATAAAAACCCATCTCCTTCATTATTTCCTACAATGGCCTGGTTAGTGGGATCTCCCATCAATATACTTGGTGTTGTCCATGATCTACCAAGGAACCCAAAGAGGTATCTTCCAATATTTGACCCAACAAGAAACACCTCTGTTGAAGAGAACATTAGAGAATTCAAGTCATCTCTAAGGTTATTAAATGTAACCCATGAGGATGTGGCTTGTAGGATTTTTCCTTTTCTCTAAAGAATGTAGTGTATGCCTGGTTTCTAAACCTACTTGAAGATGCAATCACTAGTTGGTAAATATTCAATGACATCTTTCTTTCCTAATTTGGTAGAATCACTTGTCCAACTATCTTATACCCAAGATTCACCACCCGAGGAAGGGATTTCTATGAACCTATCGATATTTCAATGCTAGATTTCAAAAGATGTATAGTCTGACCACCCAACCATATAAACCCTTAGATGACTTGACACTAGAAATTTACAAGAATTCCTTAGACTCGATGACCTTAATTTTCTTAATAAGGTCCCCCAATATTATTACCTCGACTGCTGCATATGCTGAAACCATCCAAATTGATGAGAAAATGCACCCTCAAGGATCATATATTACCAATACCCTCCAAAATCAACTATTTTCTGTTATGTTTGTGGAGCCTGTTTTCATGTTATATTTTGGTACACCTTCTATGTGTTACACTCGGTATTTTTACGGCGGTCCCGCTCATCGATGAGTGGGTTAAGGGGGTTTGGGGGCGAAGCCCCCGAAGAAAATTTTCATGGGTGGTTTATTAACCCATGGGTAATGGGTAACCGTTATGGGCTATTTTTGGGCCCATGGTTTTTCGGTACCCATTGTTTTGTAAAACCACCTCTTCGGCTACCCATAGGTTTATGGGACAGTTTTTGTTTTTTCCCATTGTTTTGATACCCACGGTTTTGTAAAACTACTTAAGTAGTTGTCTATTTATATGGTTTTATGTATATGATAGAGATATGAAAAACATCAGATCTACTTTGAATTCGGGTGTGAATTTTGTAGAGTTTGTTGAGCATAGGTCCAAACAGATCTAGGTATTGTATTGAGAGAATGGTGTCTTGTAATAAAATATGAGAAAGTGATTCTTGGTGGACGTAGCCCAAATTGGGTGAACCACGTTAAATACTGTCTCTTTATGTTGTGTTATTTTATTTTGCCATTTTATTTGAGATCTGTAATAATTTCTGCATATTAGTTTCTACTGTTGTGATTATGTGAGGGATTATTCCGCGTATTTTATCCCTTATTTCCTAACAATTGGTATCGAGCCTCGGTTTGGTTTGCATGAAGTGTTAAATCATGCAGGAAATTTTTATCTTGAGCGGGAGCTATGGCGAGATGATGGAAGATCTAGGGTTGATAAATTAAATGGGTAGAATTTCAGTCTTTGGAAGATGTAGATGGAATATTACCTTTATCAAGGATCTTTACACTCCACCGTATGAGAAGGTGAACAAACTCTCAAGCATGACAGATGCGTAATGGAATTTGCTAGATAGGAAGGCACTTGGGACAATCCGACTGTGTCTTGCATCTTTGGTATTATTTAATGTTTCAAAAGAAAAGACTACAAAAGAATTGATGGATGCATTAGGGAAGTTGTATGAAAACCCTTTTCCTTTAATAAGATATTTTTAATGAAAAAGTTGTTTAATATGAAGATGTCTGAGAATGGTTCAAAGAGCGATCATCTAAATGATTTTAATACGGTTGTAAATATGCTAGCTTTGGTTACAATAGAATTTGATGAAGAAGTTAGGGCTTTATTAGTTCTATGCTCTTTACCTGAGAGTTGGAATAGCTTGGTAATGGCAGTAAGCAACTCGGTTCCAGCTAACTCAAAGTTGAAGTTTGAAGATGTTATAGGGTGATTATAAGCGAGGAAATGCGAAGAAAAAGCTCTGTGAATCTTCTACTTTAGGGAATTCTTTTGTGATGGGAAACTAGAGGGAGACAGGAAGAATAGAGGAAGCCGTGGAAAATCAAAGGATCGGCAAGGTCAAAATCCAAAAGCAAGATAGTATCTGGGCCTGGAAAGCCTCGGGCATGCAAAGAAGGACTGGCATTGGGAGCTTCGAGATAATAAGAAACAACAAGAAGAAAAAAGGAGGTAAATGTGGCAATGTAATGTATGCCAGATGCTTTGATTCTTTCATTGCATAATATTATTGAATCTTGGGTTTTAGATTTGGGGCTTCCTTCCATGTTACTCCACATAGGAATTATTTTGTTGATTATGTTCAAGGAGATTTTGGGCATGTTTTTCTTAGTGATGATGAGCCTTGCAACATAGTTGGAAAAGGTTATGTTCAGGTTAAGATGCAAAATGGGAATACTTGGCTATTGAAGGATGTCAGACATGTGCCTACATTAAGATGAAATTTGATATCGGCGGGCAGTTAGGAAAGTGATGGTTATACTGTGATATTTATAGTGGACTCTTGGAAGGTTACCAAGGGTGCTCTTGTGGTGGCAAGAGGTAAGAAGGTTGGAACCTTGTATTTAACCACTTATAGCACTAATGTTTGTAATCTTGTGGCTTCAGAAGTAGATACAACATTGTGGCACTATAGGCTCGGTCATATGAGCCATAAGGGCATGGAGATCATAAAGAAGGATTTTCCTAGATATACAGAAACATGTTTGGAGTTCTGTGAGGACTACATATATGGGAAACAAAAGCGAGTAAGGTTTCTCAAGGTTGGACCTACAAAGAAAGAGAGTAAGTTAGAGCTGGTGCATTCTGATGTGTGGGGGCCGACTCAGGTATCATCTCTTGGGGTTCAAGTTATTATGTTACTTTTATTGATGATGCAATAAGAAAAGTTTGGGTTTATTGTATTAGAAACAAATCTGATGTATTTGACACTTTTGTTAAATGGAAAGCCTTGGTAGAGAATGAAACAGGTCTTAAGCTAAAATGTCTCAGTCGTATAATGGAGGGAGTATTACAACAATGAATTTGATGATCATTGTTCTAAGAGTGGAATCTGCAGAAAAAATATGGTTCCAAGAACTCCTCGGTAGAGAATGGGGTATCAAAAAGGATGAACAAAATAATAATGGAACGTGCTTAGAGCATGAGGACACATGCAGGGACTCCTCTTTCTTTTTGGGGTATAAATGGAGCACAACTATGCACTTGATAAACAGAGGACCCTCAAGTGCCTTGGATGGAGGCATACCGAGGAGTCTTGATATGCTAAGAAAGTTGATTATTCATTTCTTAGAGTCTTTGGATGTGAGGTGTTTGTTCATATAGACAAGGATGATAGGACCAAGCTAGAGGCTAAATTAGAAAAATGTACTTTCATTAGTTATGGTGGTGATGATTTTGGATATAAATGTTGGAGTACTAAGGAAAAGAAAATCATTCGATCTAGGGATGTGGTCTTTAATGAGAAAGTCATGTATAAGCAAATTGCGGGAAAATAGGAAGAATCCAAGAAAGAATATGTAGTGGAGAGGATCTTCCGTGATGGGAAAGTAACACATGAATCAGTTCAGAACCCCCTCAACAGAACCCCAAACTCCTATATTGAGGATGTCTTCTAGGGTAAGAAGAGAACCCGAACGTGTTTCTCCTTCTCTTTATTATTTATTACTCATTGATAGTGGAGAGCCGAGAGAGCTTTGATGAAGCAATGTAGGTAGATGCTAGAAACATTTGGAGCAAGCCATGGATGAGGAGCATAATTCTCTCATGGAGAACCGACTTGGGATTTGGTGAAGCTACGAGGAAGGTAAAAGAGCATTGCAAAACAAGTGGGTTTACTGAGTTAAAGACGAAGAAGGAGGAAAGAAAAGACATAAGGCTTAGTTGGTGGTCAAGGGGTTTGCATAGAAATAAGGTATAGATTTTGATGAGATTTTTTCTCCTATAGTAAAATGACTTCTATCATAACTGCTTCTTGGAATAGTGGCAGAAAAATACTTGCACTTAGAATAGTTAGATGTAAAGACTACATTTCTCCATGGTGATTTGGAGGAGGAGCTATATGTGCAGCAAACCAAGGATATGAAGTCAAAGTTAAAGAGGAGATGGTGTACAAACCGAAGAAGAGCTTTATGGCCTCAAACAAGTTCCACGTCAATGGTATAAGAAGTTTGATAGCTTCATGATGAAGCAAGGTTATATTAGATTTCATTCTCGACCATTGCATGTATAAAAAGAAATTTGAGGATGGAAGTTATATTATCCTATGTGTTTGTATGTTGATGACATGTTGGTTGTAGGTAAAAACATGTAGGAAATAAAAGTACTCAAGAAATAACTAAGTGAATCCTTTGATATGAAGGATTTGGGGGCAGCCAGATAAATCCTTGGTATGAGGATAACTCGGGATAGGAAGGAACGAAAGCTGAATTTATCTCAAGAAGAGTACATTAGAAGGTATTGGATAGGTTTAACATGCAGGGATGCTAAACCGGTTGGGACTCATTTGGCAGGCCATTTTCCGTTATCAACGGAGCAAGTCCCAAGACAGAGGAGGAAAGAAACCATATGTCCATGGTACCTTACTCATCGGTGGTTGGCGCTTGATGTATGTTATGGTGTGCACTAGGCCTCGATATTTCCCATGCAAAGGGAGCCGTGTGAGTAGATTTATGAGTGATCCGTAAAGAGCATTGGCAAGTAGTAAAGTGGATCCTTCGGTATTTGAGAGGGACCATGGGGATAGTTTTGTGCTATAGTGGATCGACACCACTTTACGTGGTTATGTAGATTCGACATGGCTGGAAATGTAGATAGCAGGAGGATCACGACAGGTATATTTACACTATAGGTGCGACAACAAAGAGCCGGATTTCATGACAACGAAAATTGGTGGCTTTGTTAACCACGTACGCCGAGTATGTTGTTGCCACAGAGGCAAGCAAAGAGATGATTTGGTTACAACAATTGCTTGAGGACTTGGGGCATAAGCAGGAGTAATGTAAGTTGTATAGTGATAGTCGAGTGCTATACACCTAGCTAAGAACTCGCTTTCCACTCCGGTGACGAAGCATATACAATTGAGATATCACTTCATCAGACAACTTTGGAGGAAGATAAGTTGAAGTTGAGAAGATTCATACCACTCAAAATCCTGCGAGACATGATGACCAAGGTGGTCATAAGGGATAAACTAAAGCTATGTTCAGCTTTGGTTGGCCTTCATGGATGATAGTGAAGGGTTGAGAAGCTTGCTTAGTGGAAATCAGTCTCCAAGTGGGAGATTGTTATGTTTGTGGAGCTTGTTTTCATGTTAGATTTTGGTACACCTTCTATGTGTTACACTCAGGTATTTTTACGGTGGTCCCGCTCACCAGTGAGTGGGTCAAGGGGGTTCGGGGCAAAGCCCCCGAAGCAAATTTTCATGGGTGGTTTATTAACCCATGGGTAATGGGTAACCGTTATGGGCTGTTTTTGGGCCCATGGTTTTTCAGTACCCATTGTTTTGTAAAACCGCCTCTTCGGCTACCCATATGTTTATGGGATGGTTTTGTTTTTTGCCCATTGTTTTGATACCCATGGTTTTGTAAAACTGCTTAAGTAGTTGTCTATTTATATGGTTTTATGCATATGATAGAGATATGAAAAACATTGCAGATGTGCTTTGAATTCGGCTGTGAATTCTGTAGAGTTTGTTGAGCATAGCTCCAAATGGATCTGGGTATTGTATTGAGAGAGTAGTGGCTTGTAATAAAATCTAAGCAAGTGATTCTTGGTGGACGTAACCCAAATTGGGTGAACCACGTTAAATACAGTCTCTTTGTGTTGTGTTATTTTATTTTGCAATTTTATTTGAGATCTGTAATAATTTCTCGCATATTAGTTTCTAATTTTGGGATTCTCGTGAGGGATTATTCCGCATATTTTTTCCCTTATTTCCTAACATTTTCTTCAATCCAATAAAAATATTACAAACCCTTTACATACACCAATTCTAAATGCCATGCTTATTAGTTATATAGCTCCAAATTAGTGACAAAGAATAGCTAATCCTACGCCCTTGATCGAGACTCATACAATTAATAGTCAAGCCTTTTTCCCCATTAACAATAACTCCTCCCCAATAACACATCAAGAAAATGTCAAATGAGAAATATATTCCCTCCAAAGCATGGTAAGAAAATTAGGACAAGATTTCATAAGTCGACAGAGGCAAGTGGACACTACGAATGAAGTTAACCCACAAAAAAATTACAACTATCAAAGGTATAACAATAGGCCCCCAAATATAAATAATAACAATCATGAGAAGACATCTCAACACAAATGTCTAAGATAAATGTATGTGAAATTGCATTGCCTAATTGGTGTAGGGTTCACAATACTGCTAAGCATGGTGAATTAGATTGCATAGAGTTTTTCATGAATTTGAAGTTTTTCAAGGAGAGTTAGATAATTATGAAATAATTACAAATATAAATGATATGACTAACCCATCTGATGATGCAAAATCACCTAGATTTTCTATGATGGTAGAGACATTTTCTTTTCCATTATTGTAGGATAATGAAATGGAGGAGAATATGGATGAGGTCCATGATTTCCAATAGTACCAAAAGATTAATATTTATTGAGGAGTAAAGAAAACAACACCAAATCTATACCTCCAAATGTTTACACTACTCCAAACAGATCCAAAGGAGAATAATAACCCTCCTCTTCCAAAAGGGATTGACTATAATGTATAAACCGACATCTCGTATTCCTAAAACTAGTTACAATATTGTGGAGGACATGAAGAATATTAAAGCAAACATAACATTTCATGAACTAGTTCAAATCACAAAAAAAGGGATTTATTGCTAAAATATTTAGGAAATAAAGCCCATAAGGGATCCCAAAATCCTTATGATGCCAATGTTGCATTATATAAAGAAAATTGAAGTTCCTCCTTTCCTTTTGACTATTAGAATATTTGGGAAAAACTTGCATAATTGTCTGGTTGATTCAAGAGCATCTGCAAACATTATGCCTTCTAGAATTTACAAGAAACTTGGGCTTACCCCAATCAAATATGATAGGGTAGTGGTCCAATTAGACAAGTCTAAAGTAGAAGTGATTGGGGAACTTCTAAAATTTAAAATGCAATCAACATCCGAGACGAGAATTCAGAAATTTATGGATATTCAAGTTATAGAGATCCCTGAGGCATATGACATGTTGCTAAGTAGGTACTGGTCAAAGGTTTTAAATGGTTACATGTCAACTGATTGTTCTCACATGTGGTTACCTTGGAGGGGCATCCTAAGCAATATCAGGGTATAAAGAGAACCTAAAATGAAACATATAATCATCTAGTACAATACCAATAATTAAGAAGCTAAGTTTTTCTCATCTAACATTGGGGTATATACATTGCAAATAGAAATACCCAAATTACTTTGGAAGAGAACCAAGAAAATTCAGGTCTTTATTCTTTATATTTTGATGGGCTTGTTCCAAATGAGGAAATGAGGCAAGAATAATCTTAAAAGGCCCTAAAGAATAACAACAATCTGCATTATATAATATATAATTCCCTTGTACCAATAACTTAGCTAAATATGAGGATTTAGTAGGGTAAGTGCACGAAGTCAGGGGCCAAAAAGTGGACAAAACCCCCAAAAAGCAAAAAGTGTATACGTTCTATTATAATGAAATCACATTTTAACTTTATAGATTTGGAATTTACCAAACCATAACATGTACGCATTATGTCTACTATAAATAAAAAAAAGAATCCCAAGCCTCTATCATTTTATCTCCTCAAACACGAGTTTCAAATCTTAATTGTTCCTCACGTTTTTCATTCAAATGATCTCAAGCTCAAACGATCATCTATAGATCACCAGAAGATCTGAATTGATGATGACACCATGGAGAAGAGGTAGACACAATTATTTTCTCAAAATTGCATTGAAATTTGATAATTATATAGTATAATTTGAATTGAATACATTTTTTTATTTCTATAGTTCGAGGTCAAGGGAATCAACCACAACCAAACCCTGTTATTCTTGTCATCCCTCCCAACCCTCCCATAGTTGCTCAACATCCCCTGTAGTCAAGAATATTTAGGAGCCCACATAGTTGAAAAAAAAATTGAAATTGAGGATTTAATCAAAAAGAATGAGGAATTCACAATCTACAAACCCCCACCGCGCCTCTCTTACAAACAAATCGAGGAAATACTTTCTCAAGTTGATGCGGTAACGGGGAAAATTGATCGTTGGACATCTTACAGAGAGGGTTGTAGGGTTTATTATTCCAACAAATTTTCATATGTGGATGTAAAGAAAAAATAAATTACAAAAGACCTCATATGCGCCTTATTCATGGACCCCCACACTAATTTTCTTGTTCCGTTGTCATGCAAATGGTTTCCCATCCATTGGTGCAATAATAATTTGATTAAAAATAATTTTTGGGATTGATGGTGGATGGTGTTTGATTTTCCACCTTGTAATAACAACAAGGTGCCACTATAATTTCTGAGGAAACTCTATTGCGAGTTTATCCTCAACGAGATCCAAAATTATTTTGATTTCCGAGATTTCTAGGCCAAGGAAAAGGATTTACACAAGATCGACCAGGTGCACAATGTGCACCTATTCAGTAGGGTAGAGTCCCCACATAGAATCCCCTCACCTTGAGATTGTCCCTCCAATAGTGAAGGAGACAATAGAGATTGATACACTCCACACACTTCAGGGGCTATCTGTGACCCTTATTCGACATACGAGGGATATTTCTGAGCTAGATGCTTATGGAGGTACACAAAGTATTCCCTCAGGGAGTACTAACATGAGGCCACATCTTTTCTCGTCATGTGGTAGCATATGTTTGGGGCCCAAGGAGGATGATACTTTCATGTGTATTGATTTTGGTGGAGTTGGTGCTAGGGGTGCACACGATAATGTCACTATGTCGATGCCTTTTTGAGTGAGACATTTGGATTACAATCATCGGCGTCACCTTCACAGGTATTTTTTATGTTTTATTATGTGTGTTACAAAAATTTCAGAGTACTTGATTTACTTATATATGTTAAATTTTTGAAATAATTGTATTTGTACATGTACATGCATTGATATTACAACGACGCGGGAGGCGCATCTTCATCCCGACCATAGCTGGAAAGCACCATGTGTACACATACATTCATAGAGGTAATTTAGAATGTTAATTGTGTAAAATTTTCACATACATGCAAAGATATATATGCGTGTGTGTGTGTGTGTGTATATATATATATATATATATATATATATATATATATATATATATATGTATATATATATATATATATATATATATATATATATATATATATTGAAGTCAAATATATGTATGTTCTTGTATGTTCATCTAACTCACGTGATACATGTTTGATAAAGATGTTGACTTCACTAGACACCCCACCATCTCTGCAACAAGTAGAGAAAGGTGTTTCCACTGTGATTTCATCTCGCAACAACTCACTGAGGTATTCAAACAACATGTAAATTTTGTTAAATTTCTCGTGTAATTCATATTATGTTAAATTACATGTTAGTAATGTCTTTCATTGTAGAATTATTAAATTATGTTAATAATGTCCTTTATTGTGTATATGCAAGAGTTACTTGTGACAATAACAACCCTATGTTCATTTGATTCACATGTGTGGTGGGGTAAAAACAATAGTTCTATATTGATAAAATTAGTTAAAATATTGTCATTACACATACATGTACTTAGTTCTATTTTCCTAATTCTGATGTTATATTTTGTGATCTTATGTGTATGTAGGGAACTTCAACCCCCTCCATTTTGACTTTGAGGGCACGAACTCCTCCATCTCATCGTCTTCGTACCCCTATTCATACTCCAGAGCTCTCGATGACTCATCTAAGTGTGAGATGTAGATTCGGCGTGATCGACAACTTGCAGTAAGTTTGTGTATTTATGTAAATACTTTCATTCTAGCATGGTCTTAAATACATGTTGAAAACATATATAAATTAAGTTTTGAAAAAAAAACATTGTTTGCATTTATAGGTTCATCTACAGTGAGTATTTAGCGGAAGAGGACTCGTAATATGGGCTCAGATGATCCAAAGTCATCTCATAGATCTCCATCTTTGTCTAAGGGAGGGCCTTCTTTGAGAAAGGCCAAGAGAGGGATAGATTTTGATGATTAAGAAATATATATGTCTTACATGACATTTTTTTGTATGCCTATGTGCATGGCATTGTATGTACGCCTATATGGCATTTGAACTTGATGGTATATGACCTATTTGGGCATTTTTATATTTATTATGCACATTAAAATACTATTTGAACTTGATATTTTTGTATGAGACCTTACATTTCTAAGATTATTTTTGCATGAAACTAATATGATGTGCACTTGACAATATTTAAGACATTATGGATTATTTTTTCATTTATTGGTGATGTACATGTACTAGAATTTTCAATGTATAATATGCATCAAACTTTGGAAATCAATATTTATATAATGTATGTATATAAAGAGTTACTAATTTGAGTAATTATTCATTCAATTTATCAATGTGTATATGTGTATTTACCTTACTTGCGCTTCTTCTTGCTCATGGTCTCTTTGTACTAGTTCCTATCTTATCATGCACCTACTACATTCTTCAATGCTTCTTAGTCTTCTCCCCTGTTAAAACACATACAAACATTAGAGATTCAAGCATGGATAGAAAGATCTAAGGATGCCCACAAAGTCACAATGCCTTTTCATCTGTTGATATTTTGAGAATGTATCTCCATATACATTACTCCAATGCTTAGAATGTCTCCAGATGCAATGACATTCTGATTCGGACACTCAATGATTCTTGATTGTCTAATCCTGTCCAATTCATGTTATTACCTTTAAATCATGTAGGCATTTCAAGTTATTTGGAAATCACATCACACCCTTCACTAGGCTTGATGACTACCCCTATATTTTTAAGGAACTTTTGAAAGCATCCATGGGTTTATCATAGCATAAATTATCAATGAATGGAAGGTCACTAAGCCGTAGGCCAGCTGACTCCCATTCAAAACTAAACAAGAAAGATTTACTAGGAAATTGATAACTCCCATGTGTTCTTAGACATTACCCTATCAAATTCATTCTTAAGCCAATATAGTCATTGAACAAGAAATCCTTAGATGAGGTGTCGGATCTGACGAGATGTCTCTAGGTGTCACGGAGTCCGAGAAATCACCTATCAAAGATATATGTGTTTTGGTCTCAGGGATCTTAAGGGACTACAACCGATGAGGTAGCCCGAAAAGCACAAGGAGCATGTAGGAAAAAATTATACTTCCCTAGCATTTACCTAGCCACCCCATGTGTTGGCATAGTCATTTCAGGAACTAATAGCTTTTGTTTTAAAGTATTGCATCTCTAACATCCTTACACTGACTCAAATTGCATTATTTCATACTTTTTGCAAAAAATAATAGACAAGTGAGAGAACTCAATGGAGATGGATAAAACTGCAAGAGGATTTTGTATAGGGCCTCGACATGGAGGTTTTGGATCTGAAAAGACATCTCTAGGTACCATGGAGTCCAGAAATCACCCGTCAAAGATATAACATGTTTTGGTCTCATGGTTCTTAAGGACTATGCCCGAACGAGGTAGCCCATAAGCACCCGTGGAGCGTAGGCAACCAAAATGACACTCCCCTAGTATTTACTTGGCCACCCCAACATTTTGTATAGTTGGTTCGGTGCAAAGATTCCCTTTGCAAATATTGTGTCTAACAACCTTACATTAACTCAAACTACACTATTTCAAGTTTTACAAATAATAAGACATCGAGAGAACAATGGATGGATAAAACCATGAGAGATTATTTTGTAGAGGGCCCCAAGTGGAGGTTTAGGATATGAAGATACATCTCTAGGTGCCGCTAGAGTCCGATAAATCACATGTCGAAGATATAACGTGTTTTGGTCTCAGGGCTCTTAAGGGACTATGCCCGAATGAGGTAGCCTGGAAGCACGTGGAGCGTAAGAAACTAAAACAAACCTCCCTAGCATTTACCTAGCCACCCCGACATGTTTTCATATTCATTCGGGCACAAGAGCTTCCGCTTGCAAAAGTATTATGTCCGACAACATTACACTAACTCAAACTAAATATTTCACATGTTTTTCAAACAATAGACAATATGGAATGGAAAAACCAGAGAGGATTTCCAAATGGAGATTTTAGATAAAGACCTCTATGAGAGATTCATCACCCATCGAAGATATAACATGAGGGCACCACTACATGGAGGTTAAGAAACCAAAATGAATCCTCCCTAGAATTTACCTGGCCACCCTGATGTGTTGGCATAGTTGTTTTGGTCCAATAGCTTTTTTGCAAAGTATTAAGCGTCTAATAGCCTTACACCGACTCAAATTACGATGTTTTCACGCATTTGCAAACAATAGACAACAACGAGAACCAAATGGAGATGGATAAAACCCAGAGATAATTTTTAGAGGGTCTCAAATGTGGAGGTGTCGATCTAATGAGATATCTCTAAGTGTCACGGAACTCGAGAAATCACTCTATCGTAAGATATAACATTTTTTGGTCTTAGGGCTCTTAAGGGACTATGCCTCATTTGAGGTAGCTGGAAGCACTTGGAGCTTTGTCCTCTAAAATGAGGCCTCCACTAGTGTTCACTAGGCCATAGACATATTGATGTAGTCAATTTAGTGCCAAGAGCTTTTCTTTTTAAAAAGTATTGCATCTGACAACCTTACACTGACTCAAACTACATAGTATTTCATGTGTTTGCAAACAATAGGACAACGAGAGAACCAAATGGATATGGATAAAACCATGAGAGGATTTTGTATAAGGACCCAACATGGAGGTTTTGGATATGAAGAGACATCTCTAGGTGTCCATTGAGTCCGAGAAATCACCTGTCAAAGATATAACGTATTTTGGTCTTAGGGATCTTAAGGGACTATGCCTGCCATGAGGTAGCCCAAAAGCACACCTGAGTGTAGAAACCAAAAGGACACTTACCCTAGTGTTTACCTTGCCACCCCGACATGTTGGTGTAGTCATTTTTGTGCCATGAGCTTCCATTTGTAAAGTATTGTCTAAAATCCTTACATTGACTCAAACTACATAGATTTCATGCGTTTACAAACAATAGACAAAAGAGAAACCGAATGGAGATGGATAAAACCATGAGAGGATTTTATAGAGGGTCCTAAAATAGAGGTTTTGATCTAATGAGATGTCTCTAGGTTCCATAGAGTCTAAAAAATCACCTATCAAAGATATAGCATGTTTTGGTCTCAGGGCTCTTAAGGGACTACGCTCATAATGAGGTAACCCTGTAAAGCACGTGGGGAGCTGTAGGAAACTCAAAAAAAATTCACCCTAGTGTTTACCTACCCACCAAAATTTGTTGGCATATTCGTTTGGTGCCAAGAGCTTTCCATTTGCAAAGTATGCATCTCGATAGCCTTACACTAACTCACTCAAACTACAATTTTCGTGCGTTTTGCAAAACAATAGACAATGAGAGAACCGAATGGAAGATGGATAAAACCATGAGAGCATTTTGTAGAGGGTCCCTGACATGGAGGTTTCACATCTGAAGAGATACATCTCTAGGTGCCATGGAGTCCAAGAAATCACCAACAAAGATATATCATATTTTGGTCTTAAGACTCTTAAGGGACTACGCCTGATGACGAGGTAGCCCGAAGCACACTGGAGCTTTGGCCTCCAAAACAAAACTCCACTAGTGTTTCACCAGGCCATCCATGATGTGTTGGCATAGTCATTTGGTGCCAAGAGCTTTCATTTTAAAGTATTGTGTCTCGACACCTTACACTCGACTCAAACTACACTATTTCATGTTTTTTGCAAAATTAATAGGACAACGAGAGAACCAAATGGAGATGGATAAAACTATGAGATTATTTCATAGAGGGTCATCATGGAGGTTTTGGATCTAACAAGACATCTCTAGGTGCCATAGAGTTTGAGAAATCACCCATCAAGATATAACATTTTTTGGTCTCGGGGCTCTTAAGGGACTATGCCCGGGACGAGGTAGCCCTAAAGCACAAGATTTTGGCCTCCAAAATAAGGCCTCCACTAGTGTTCACCAAGACCATACATACATGTTGGCATAGATAATTCGGTGCCAAGAGCTTCTCATTTGTGAAAATATTGTGCATCCGACAAAATTTTATACTAACTCAAACTACTGCAATATTTCACACATTTGCAAATACAATAGGACAATGAGAGAACCGAATGGAGATGGATAAAACCGTGAGATTATTTTGTAGAGGGTCCATAACATGGAGGTTTTTTGGATCTAACAAGACATCTCTAGTGTCACGAGTCTGAGAAATCACCTATCAAAGATATAACATTTTTTTTGGTCTTAGGCTCTTAAGAGACTACGCCCAAGATGAGGTAAAAACTCAGCTTGGAAAGACCTGGATCTTTGGTCTCTCCAAAATGAGGCCTCCACTAGCATTCACCAAAAAGTGCCATCCAAACATGTTGCATATTCTCATGGCACCAAGATCTTCCATTTGAGCTAAAGTATTTGTATTTTTTCACAACCTTACACTACTCTCAAACTACAATATTTCACGTGTTTGAAAATAATAGGACAACAAGAGAACTGAATGGAGATGGATAAAACCATGAGATTATTTTTTTAGAGGATCCTAACATGGAGGTGTCGATCTACGAGATGTCTCTAGGTGCCATGGAGTCCAGAAATCACCCATCAAAGATATAACATTTTTTGTCTCGTCCTCTTAAGGACTACACCTAATGAGGTATCCTGAAAACTTGGAGATTTGGCCAGGACTTGAAACGAGGCCTCCAGAGCATTCACCATGCCATCTAGAAAATGTTTTGGAGTAGTTGATTCGGTGTCAAGAGCTATTATGTTTGTAAAATTATTACATCCATGACAACCTTACACTGTGTCTCAAATTGTAATATTTCAAGCATTTTGCAAACAATAGGACAAAGATAGAACCAAATGAAGATGGAATAAACCATGAGATAATTTCATAGAGGGTCCCAACATGGAGGTTTTAGATTTTACGAGACATCTCTAGGTGCCACGGAGTCCAAGAAATGACCTGTCGAATATATAGTGTTTTTGGTCTCAGGGATCTTAAGGGACTATGTCCAAGGATGAGGTATCCTGGGAGTGTAGGGAACCAAAAAGAGGCCTCCCCAAATAGCATTTACTAGTCCCTAGACATGTTGACACATAGATGGTTTGGTCCCACAAGCTCTCTTGCAAAATATAGCTTATATAGCCTTACACCTCTATGTCAACTTTTGGACTATTTCACATGTTTCGAAACAATAATGGGCTTGTTCGAGAACACCGAATAGGAGATGGAATAAAATGGAATAGGATTTCATATAGGGCCCTAACATGGAGGTTTCAGATCTAAAAATAATTCTCTATGTGCCATGGAGTCCGAGAAATCACCCGTCAAGATATAACATTTTTGGTCATTTGTCAACCTTAATAAAAAAGTCTCAGACAAAAACTCATATAACTTGAACAAATGACCTAAATTTGACCTAAAATTTTGTAGGAAGCATCATGACACCTTCCTATATCATCTCCCATAATTTATAGAAAATAATAGTTCTACATTTTTCTATCCCATCTCATTTGCATGCATCGCATTGTATTTTTTGCAACGTAGTGAAATAGTGTAGTGTTGAGTCAGTCATTCGATGCAATATTTTACAAATGGAAGCTCTGGGACCAAACCAACTGCACCAACACATTGGGGTGGCTAGGTAAAGGCTAGGGAGGTTTCAGGTTTTGGATTCCAAATCTCCAGGTGCTTCTCCGGATACCTCATCCAATGAGTCCCCTTAAGAGCCCCGAGACCAAAAATGTTATATCTTCGACGACGTGATTTCTCGACTCCATGGCACCTAGAGATGTCTCTCAATCCAAAACCTCCATGTCAAGGCCCTCTAAAATCATATGCAAGTTTTTCCATCTCCTTTCGTTTTCTCACTGTCCTATTGATTGCAAATGTGTGAAATAGTGTAGTCTCGAGTTAGTGTAAGGTTGTTAGACGCTATATTTTGCAAATAGGTAGCTCATGGGACCTCAACCATCTATGCCAACATGTCCGATGGCTTGATGAATGCTAGTGAGGCCTCATTTTGGTTCCCTACACTCCTCATGCTTCCTTCCAGGATACCTTGCTAGGGCGTAGTCCCTTAAGAGCCTCGAGACCAAAACACGCTATATCTTTGACAAGTGATTTCTCGACTCTGTGGCACACTAGAGATGTCTCAATCAGATCCAACACCTCCACCTAGGAACCTCTACAAAATCCTATGCTGCATTTTTTCCATCTCCTTTTCATTTCTTCTCGTTGTCCTATTGTTTGTAAACACGAAAATAGTGTAGTCTAAGTCAGTGTAAGGTTGTTCCATTTCCAATCACCTAAATAATATAGGTGGTTCATACAATATAGGTGGTGAAATGAGAATTTTAATAAGATATTTTTACAATATAGGTGGTGAAATGAGAATTTATGTTTTGTTGTTCCTTTCTAATATTTAATTTCTCTTAGCTTCACTTGGCTTTGAGAATAATAAATTCTCTACTAATAATGCCAACCACGTGAAGGTGGAAGCTTTTTTGGCACCACTAACCTACATAAACATGTTAGTAAGAAATTAAATAGAATTTTAAATCATACAAATTTAAACAAAATCATTAAAGTAAATATTCAAATTAAATTCATGAAGAACATACCTTTGCAAATTCAATCCAATGAACCACAAGGATCAACTCTACTCTTGATAATAGCAAGAATTGCTTCATGATTTGATTCACGAACCTTCCACATATTCTTGTTTAATGGCCTACCTCGATATTTGATCAATTTAATATTTGTTGCAAGAACCAAATGTGAATAGTGAAGTATCTTTCGATGTACTTCATAGTCTTCAAACAACCAAGTGTTTGATTTTTTGATAGATATCGTCAAAGCCAAGTTCCAAGTGACTACCACTGACCCAATGGGATACTCAAGGTCTTCACCATCAATGACTATGGAAGTCAATTTTTTTCCCTCTACACAACAAGACAAGAAGTAGTTTGTTCCCTCTTCGTTAAATTCCATCGCAATAACTACAAAAACGTGCCCTACATCACAAAGTAAAACTCAAGTCAAATTTAAAATACATTAAGAGTTGACCATTTAATAATTTATAAATCTAAAACATGGCATGTACATATATGTATGTACCTTGTTGCACTAAATCAGAGACTTGGTCAAAGTCAGGTGATGTTGTCATTTGATCTAAAGACCCTGCAAGTTGTAATGCTCATGGAACTTGATGTGTGTTGAGTGGAATTAGAGGTCTACAAGTCCATTCATCCACCCACTATTATGACTCACATTCATTCCATGCAAAATCAATGCATGATATACAAAAACATGCCATGCACCTAGTATAAATAGTCCAAGCATTTGCATCTGAACTACGGAATGAGTGCATATCACTTGATCCTACAACTATCATACAATCTTCAAAGTTTTCCAGATGTTGTTCCTCTATCAACCAAAAATATCTACAAACCATTGATCTCTCTTGAGATTCATGGCCCATATTCTTGACACACCAATCAATAATGTTTTTGATCTATAAATTTAGCACCATCCTTGAACTTTAACTCTTCTCTTACAAGTGCTCTTTTCACACATGCTCCTACACCATCATGCTCTCCTTTTCCATGCCCTACCTCAGTAAAACTCTAGATATGTTGTACATTTGTTTCTTTTGCATCATGCTTTTAGCCAATAAAACATCATGCATTCTTGAATTGTGATGTGCAGTTGTCCAACCAAATGTAATGTTGATTGAAACTAATGTTCCTCTCATTCAAGTTTGCATAAAACACCTGAAACACCCTTGTACATATTCTGTAGAATGTGTCCAATCATCACTGATGTAGAAATGATACTCTCTTAATATTTTTTGATCTTTCTCAGTGCTTTCTGGAGAGTGCATGAATGCTATATGCACAAAATAACAACTTGCACTGAGTTATAATATTGAGACTGAACCTCCATTTGTGGCTGCAATGTGTAATTCTCTATGAAGTCAACTACTGAAACAATAGTACCAAGTGGGAATGTGTCCTTTCTTAACTTGAATTGTTCATCCAACCATCGAGCTCTATGTGTGTGCCTTGCATACTCATAAACAATTTCCTCTCTGAATTTGACCATATATTATGATACAGTAATTATTTTGTAACAAGCTCACACCTCTTAGATTCTTTTCCATATTTTAATTGATATGCCACCATTTATATTTTTGAAACCAACCAATTCTTTTCCTATTGAATTTGTACTCTCCTCATGGATACAACTTTTCAAATTTGGCAAGCCACCACATACATTGCACATGTTCCATCCAAACATGCTTTGTTATAAAAAAATTGTCTAGTTGATTTTTCACAAAATATTGTCGAATAAATTCCTTGAAGATTTTGGTGGGACATTTAATCCACACTCCTACAACATGATGTCAGTATGCAAAACATGACGTATTTGACAAAAAAACATCATAATGCATTGAAAATTCAACATGATGCCTGCAACAACAAGTGGTACATGAGTGATTGATTTTCACATAAAAGGGTTTTCTCATTTCAAAGAATCTTTGGCTAATGTTAATTTGTGGATTTTCATTCTTAAACTTAGAGAACAATTGTGTTTGAGTCATATCTAAGAAATTTTTTTGCACATGATTCACGATTACGAGAACCTATTCTTCTTTTTACTATATCTCTTCTATTCGGTGACACCCTTGTGTTCTCATTCCAAAATTTTACAATTAATTCTTTTAGAATATCAGATGTATTCTTGTCTTTCCATGGAAGTCTACTAGAGAAATCCCAATAGTCAGTGTTATTGATTGACTCAAGACGTTTACGTCTCTCTATTGCTTTCATTAGTGTTTTTCTATTTAGCTTCAAAGCACTACTTGTTTTTCTAATCAAGTGTTTATTAACTATTTTATCACTTACTATACAATTAGTAAGTGCACGCCATGTAACATTACTATCTTTGGTGCATCTTTTTCCACCTACAGTTTGGTATGCTTTATGTATGTTTTCAACAATTGACACATTTTGATCAACAACATTAGATGTTCTTAACCCCATGGTCTTCATTATAGGTCTCATCTTAATTAATTTCATCAATGTAACAAATAATTGACATCTTTGTGTGTCATTTAAATTCTCAAAGTAATTATCCCAAATTCCACTAGCTTTTCTTCTCGCATTTCTTTCAAACATTTTGTTAGGCATTGGTTTTATAATGTTTTCATCAATTTCAATTAAGTGAATTGGTTTTCTTCACAAAATGGAAGGAGGTGTTCTTAGAGGTGAAGATTCATTTACAAGGTTATTTTCTTCATTCAGTGTTTTCATACAAATTTTGGGGTTAACATTTGGATTCTCAGGTAAAGGTTCAACAATTGGATTCATATCAATTTCTTCATCCATACCAACATTATCATTCAATTCAATATCATTATTCATTGCAAAATCATTATTCTCTACATTTTCATTATGTATTTCATCCCCATTTTCTAATACATTAGCTACATTTGATATAGTAGATGTACCTTTCCCTACACGAAGTTTTTGCATTCTCTTCAATTTCTTTATTCTCATCTCTTCCAATTTCTCCAGTGTCTTGTTCTTGACTTTCCTCTTGTCCTTAGCTCAAATTTTATCGCCCATGATTAGAAAAAATCAACTAGTGGGGTAGGGGACAAAATGAACTACTAAAAAATCATGTAAGAATGTATAAAAATTGCAGACCAAACAAAATGTATGCAAAAATCTCATGAAAGAGATGAAAGGACGTTGGGGACCACAATATATAAACAAAGCATAACGCGTACACATTATAATGTGTATGCGTTATGATTTTTCCTTTTCTCCAACCCATGCCTCAAGGCTTGGGATCTGGTTTGGATCCCCAAGCCTGAGGCATGGACCTACACAAACACAACAAACCACGTGTTTTTGCAGAAAAATGCAAAAATCCAACTTCCGCCATGATAAATCAACATCAAATGATCGATTTGTTTTAAAAAATTATACCACGATGTAAAGCAGAGTTTCTTCTTTGTATAAATATTATTTTCCAATTTTTCTAACAAATATAAGGTTTCCATATTATTTATTTTCTAACTATGCCTTTTTATAGCTATTTTTTGAAGTTTAAACATGTCTATCTTTTGTCGTGTATCTTTTTTTTGACTCATCAAAATTGAATAAAAAAATTTAGGCACAAACTAGGACTAATTCTATACATATTAAAAAAACTAATTTTTGATATTTTTGAGGTAGTTAGGGGGCAATGGTCGAGCTCTATTATTTTTCAAAACATAAAATTATGTACTAGAAAAATCATAAAAAAAAAATACTCTACTAAAAATCTAAAAAAATTCTAACACAAACTAGATGCTCCTAGCTATCTTTCTACCAAAGGGTTTTCAAAAATACTAAATGGTGCTCAAAAATGGTGGGGGGACGAAAGTCACTCTATTATGTTTTTTTAACAAAAACAGGAGCACCTATTGGTATTTTAGTTATTTTACCCACTTAAACTTATCCATTTTCAATAAAATTTAGTAGCTTAGAAACTAGACTCAAAATTATACAATTCATATTTCTACAACATCTTCCAATTTTGAGTGTAACTATTTCAAAAACTCATACAAGTTGAATTCATCATATATTAAGAATACAACATGGGTCATGTTTGTGCTTGCAGAAAACAAAACCAAGAGGCGTAATCATTAGCTACATACATTTACTACTATTGATGTCATTCCTACTCAAGAGATAGAAAAGAGTAGAATGGTAATATAAATGGTTCTCATTCCTTCAATACTAGATAACATAGAGCACTTTTAGGTATTTAACGATGACCAAAAAATAATCCAATTCTTAAATAGCTCTGATGTTTTTTCATCTCAGAATATAGATGAAAAGGATATGGATGATTTAAGTGGTGATGATATATTAAATTTAAAAGAAAATCAGATTCCTAAGCGAGTGATATATCTTGAAAGAATGTTTGATTTTGATCAATAGAATTGGAACACTGTTAATCCTAAGGAAACTGATAGATATTATCACCAAATCAATTTAGGTATTGAAGAGAAACCAAAAGTAATGAACATTTTCCTAGAATACATTCAAATATGAAGAGGGACAAGGAAAAAAACTTTGTTAAGGAATTATGTAGATGTAATAACACCGTCCTAATATGATTTAAATATATTTGATCCTAAGGTAATCACTCACACCATACCATTAGTAGAAGACCAAAACCTTTTAGATAAAGACAAAGGACAATAAAATCAATTATGGAATCTTTGATCTATAAGGAGGTAAAACTTTTTCTCGACTACTAGAATAATATTTCCTATTAGACACTTAACTTGGGTGGCTAATTTGTTCCCCATTAGAAATAAGAGTGGAGACATAAGATTATGTGTAAACTTCAAGAACTTAATTAAATCCTCCCAAAAAGGAAAATTATCCCCTTCCTTATCTTGATGAGGTCATACAAACTATCACCCAGAGTCTCGAGATGATGTCTTTTCTAGATGGTTTCTCGTGGTATAACTAGTTAACTTAGTAAACAAAGAAGATAGGATGAAAAACATTCACTAGAAAGTTGGGAACATTTCCGTTGATATAAGAGGATGCCCTTTGGCTTAATTAATGTTGGGGAAACATTTCAAAGAGCCATGGATCATGATTTTTAGGGCCTTAATGGTAAATGTATCATAATTTATATGGATGATTTTACTATTTTTCTAAAATAGGTTAGACCACGTAGGGCACTTACAAAAGGTTTTTGAGAGATGCAAGAGGTATGGGATTTCTTTGAATCCCAAGAAAAACATTTTTGTGTAACTAAAGGTAAATTTTTGGCCATGTTCTCATAAAAGAATGTATTTTATCTTTGATAGAGTTGATAGCATTTCAAAAATCAGTCCACCTAATAACAAGAAAGAATTGAAATTTTTTTGGAAAAATTAATTTTGTGAGAAAATTCATTTATGGTTTTAAATTTGAAAGTTTTTGGGGCATTAAATTATTCTAAAGAAAGATGATAAAATCAAATGGACACTGATGCTAAGGAATTCCTTCAAAGAAATCAAAAAAAAATAGCCCAAGCTCATATTCTAATCAGCCCAAACTTTCACCAAGACTTCTATTTATATTCATGTGCTTCGATCACACTATTGTTGTTGTACTTACTCATAAATTAGAATACAATGAACATCCATATTGCATTCATGAGTACCAACTTGAAGGATGCCCAACTTAACTATTCTATGATGGACAAGCAAGCCTTTTCTTTAGTAAAATTAGTTTAAAAATTTAGACATTACATACTTAGAAGAAAATTATATGTAATTGTTGTAAATCTAGCCATTAAGTTGATGCTTGGAAAAAATGAGTTAGGAAAAGAAGAGGGAAATGGATGAATAAGTTACAAGAATTTGACTTGGAAATTAAACTATAAGATGATGATCATAGGTCAAGGCTCAACACAACTCATAGCCAATATTGATCCAAGGATTGATATCATGCAAGTAGATAAAGAGGAGATGTTAAAAGATGAATTTTATGGTATAATCATATCATTCATTATTTATTGTATGCACATGTCCACTTGATCTAAAGAAATAAAAAGGAGAGAACTAAGATTGAAGGCATCACACTTCATGATTAAAATGGAGTCCTCTATAGAAAAACTATGAAGGTGTTTACTATTTAAGGTGTGTCTCCCAAGAGGAAGCTACTGATATCATGTGTAAACTTTCATGAGAAGATTGGGAAGTGGTCATCCATTAGGTAGAGCAACTACTCATAAAATTTTAAAATTTTTTATTATTGGAAAACTATATTCAAATATGGTGACACACATGTTAAGAGTTGCCATCAATGCCAAATTTTTTAAAGTAGATAAACACATACATCCATGCATTACATCCAATGATTGAGAGATGACCTTTTGTAAAATGGGGCTTGATTTCATTAGGGTTATTAACCAAATTCCTTAGATACATAATTTTTCCTAACTTCCATAGATTATTACACAAGATGGACTAAATTTATTTCTATAAAAAATTATAGGACATTAGATGTTATCTAAGGAGAAAAACATAATAGATTTGGTCATCCCTTTTCCTCATTTGTGATAATGGACCTGCCTTTTCCTCTACATATTTTAGTGAGTGGGCCTAAGATAACAAGGTAATCATTAAGTTTTCATCTAATTACTATCCACTAGGGAAATGGAGTGATTGAATCAATAAATAAAAATTATTAATTCCCATAAAGAAATTTATAGAGAAAAAGCCAAGGGAATGACACTCTTTGTTAAAATATGCACTATGGGTTGATAGAACAAGATATAAACAAGCTTTAAAATATTCTCCATTTTTATTAGTATATGGACAAAAACCTATTTTCCCAATCACTCTTAGGTTTCCAACCTATGATTTTATGTAGGAATACATGGAGGAGAAGACAAAATTGGAGCAAGAATTTTGGACATTCTCCAAATGGAGGATGCAAGAGACTCATCCAAAACTTTAGTATGCATCAAGATATTGTCAAAATATGGTTTGATAAGAGGGATAAAGTGAAGACATTCAAAATATCAGATTTACTTAGTGCTTCTATGGGACAAATATCATGAGAAGAAAGGGCAACACAAAAAATTCTCACCATTATGGATTGGGCCTTATCAAATAGATGAAATTTTGGGCCAAAATACTTTTAGATTGAAATATCTACAAGGAAAGGAAGTAATGTTTCCATTCAATGGTCAATTCATAAAACATTACTTCTCTACTGCTCCATCACAAGTCCCAATGGAATAAAAAATTAGGGAAGTAGTTTAGTTTCCTTTATGCATTTCTTGCTTTCTAGTTTAGTTTCTTTTTGCACTTCTTGCTTTCTAGTTTAGTTGTTATTTTCAGTTTTGTGTTTTTCCTTGGGTTTAAATTTCTTGGATTTCATTAAGGTTTTTGGAACTTAATGATTTGAAATACATGAATATGTTTAGAAGAGTGAAAATGGCCATCAGAAAATGTTTTTAGAAGAATTAAAAGTGAAACTTAGTATCCATGAATTAAGCTATCCTTGAGAAAATTGAATCACCCAAAGTATTGAGTAAATTTTAGAAAGGTTCTAACCATTGAAGGAAATTGGGCTCCACAATAAAATATACAAACATATAAAATATTTTTATTGACCTTGTTAGTTATCAAAGGAGAGTACTTAGCTGATCTCAATTGACCCATCCTAAAAACATGCTATATTGGTTCCTAAACCTTGAAAAAGACATTCAAAATATGTAAATGCATAAAAACAAAATCTTCCATAAAAGGTGGTTTTGAAACCTCCATCATATATGGCTTGATTATGGGAGGCCTATAGTTGGATCTCTTTCAGGTATATGGATGCCTAGTTGGCAAAAAAGTAATGCCCAATCATTCCTCCCCTCTTAAGCCATCCCAAAATAAAAAATTGATGAGATTAAAAAACTTGTCATGAGTTATCAAATCAAGTTTCTCATCCAAAACAATTACAATTTCAAGAAAGAACATGGAGAATAAACCCATTTGCACACATTGAGCTCTTTTTCTTCATAATTTTGGACTTAGTATGTTACTTAATATAATTAAGTCATCTTATTTTTTAAAAATGGTATGCTTACTTTTAGATAGTAAGCTTTGAATTCATACTCTTTTACTAGCATTTTTTGCAAAACCAAGATTCTAAGTTCTAAATACATAGGTATTTTCCTATTGAGTTGCCATTTGTTATTGCATAACTCCCCCCACCTTTAAAATTTAGTATTTTATAGGTAGGGACCCTCCATATTTGAGTAATTTGGGAAATTGGAAATATTTTCCCTTTGGGAGAGAAATAATCTTTAAAGTAGAGCTACCTTACTCTAAGTGATAGTGCTTATACTTAACTAAATTACTTAAACTAAGTAATTTACTTAGTTTATTATTCAAAGTATTAAAATCCTCAAACTTAAAAAAATTTATAATCTCACTCTTCCAAGTGTAAGATCTCACACTTAGTTATTTATTTTCCTTACACTCATGCTTTGTATTAACACTCATTGCACTTTAAAATTTATTTTGGTAGCTAAAAGGGTTTGAATTTTCCTCACATGTCAATGAAGAGAACTCACACTTCTAAGTGTGAGAGTTTGAGTATGAGTATGCAAAAGTGAAAACTCATAGATGAAGGAATTCAAAACTCACACTTCCAAGTGTGAGAATTCAAATGTGAGTATTCAAAAGAGATCTCTGCAAGTGTGAGTAGTAAGAATTCAATCCTTGTAGCTCACACTTTAAGAAATTGTCTCACTTCTCCAAAGTGGAAGAAAATGTCAAAAAATGTCAAATCTCAAGGACATGTCACCAATTATGAAGAGTGAGGATCCCAATGTCATCCTACGTGGCATCCTACCTGTCATTCCACATGGCAATCCAATAGGGCATTCCACATGCCATACACATGGTTTTCAAGATCCTAAAAAAGGTAAAAGCTAATCAAAATGATGGCTATGATTCACCCTAGGTTGCACATGTGTAGGGATCACATTCAAAAGGCACATTAATTCAAAGAAATAATTTCTCTAGAGGTGAAAAACATCAAGTCATATATTATGTGCCATTAATACAAAGCATACCATTTTAGAGGAAAGATTTCCTGAATATAAGAAACATTATGTTAATCAAGAAAAAATCTTATTTCAAGCCTTCAATTCAAAAAATTACATGTGAAATCTTGATCCCTCTTTGAGACCATTTTAAGTTAATTACTTTGAAGAATCCAATATGGTTTTTTAAACCATTAATCCTCAATCATGGCGATGGATAACTAGGGCCTTTGAACATGGATACATTCCTTTATTCTTACTCGAGAAAAATAAGTAATACAGAGACATAATGTTTGATTCAAATTCATTAGACCATGAATTTCAACACTATTCGCTATCTTCTCAACAATTCAATGGGAAAGGATGGACATCGATGCCATGGATGAAGCAAGGATGTCTATAGACCAAACACTAAGGGCCAGAGATATTAGGACATTGAAGAGAGAGGAATCCACTTGATTGCATGACCAAACCCAGGTATTTCCATTCCCAAAATTGCTATCCTTTCTTCTTGTTCATGCAAAATAAAATAATTGGGCTTTATTTTCTAAGTTTGAGACAAATAGGGTAGTCCTTCTTCATTGGTCATGCATTTAAGGCCTATTATAAAGTACCCAAGCCCAATTTCATCTATAATATAACCAAATTGAGTCATAGATGTAAAAAGACAAGTTAGAGTCATTTTATAGAGTTGGGCCAAGGACCCAATCAACAACATGGATGATCCTCATTTGAATGACATCCAAATCCAAAGATTTAGGACTGGAGTCCATATAGGCATGGCCTTAATGAATAGTTGTATGATAACCCTTCAATTTCCAAATTTTATGTATCATGGCTTCCTTATTGGCTATGATAATTGATGATCAAAATATCCCTTCTTTAGGGCAAAGTAGTCACTTCAAACTTGGTTTCCCAAAGATCAAATTTTGTGGACCACAAGAAACCATTTTACATGGCCTCTTACCTATTAGATGTAGTTTTGGTGTTCTTCAATGTCCAAAATTTTGTGAACCATGGTCTCCTCATGCCTTTTATAAGTAAATGAATTATACTCAAACCTATACACCCATAGATTCAAGGATCACATAGAGGATATATTTACACCCTTTTTACCCCACAATTTATTAAGAGATGCATGAAATAATCATGCCTAGATATCTCGATGGTGTTTTCTTCAATTAGGAAGATGGGGGCTGTTTTTTTCTACCCAAAATACATAGTGATCATGATAGAAGGGATTCTCACACCCCTTTACAACTTCCATACTATGTGCTAAAAAACTAGAAGAAACAAGAAGTTACATACCAAATTTGTACATGGTATAGAGGAAAATGCAAGGATAAGAAGCTTAGGACTCATCCTCCCTTGTCAGTTATTATTGGAGATGTAGGGAATTTAAAATATGGCTTGATTTAAAAGAAAAAACAATCCACTACCAAAATTCATTATATTTTCCCCATCATCCTTAAGGAAATATGACCCAAGAAAAAGAGTGGCCAAGCACTTGGAGTCACTCAAAGGAAAATTAACATACCATATGCTCATGAGGTGGATACAAATGACTAGGTCTAGATTACCTAGATAGATGATAACCTTATCAAATAAGACATGGAGTTGGCAGGGGAAGTTCCTCCTCCAAGAGGAATAATAAGAAGGGAACTCACAAAATGGAAAGAACTTGGTCATTTAGAGCCTCCAAGGAAAGCCCAAACCCAAACTTCTCCAACTCCTCTTGATTTTCAAAATTAGAAAAAAAAAGAGGTATAAGAGGTCATACTAAGAAAAACCAAAGGACCTAGTTTTGTTTCATATGATTAACTTCTTTAGATGATGAGGAAGATCCCATACATAAAAAAAGACTTCAATGAGCATCAAAATAAACAACTAATTCAATCTACCCCCCTGCAAGACCATCCTCAAAACCTCAAAAGACTGGGTTGAATAAGATATGATTACTCACAGGGAGAACCATTGATTGGGTAGCCCAAGAGGATCCCTTAATAAATATTGAATTCAATCCTAGAATTGGGACCTTAAGAGGGTGACCAGAAAGAGAATGTCCACACAGTAGGACATGCCATCATTTGGCATGAGACATCAAAGGACCTCTTCTCTCTTACAAAGAAAAAGAAAGCCAAAGGATCCCAGGTGGCTCAATATGAGGAAGACCTAGTTTCTATATAAAATCCTCAGTAGAATTGAAGCTAGATTGGTAAGAGGAGTACAAGCTAGAAATAAAGAGCTTGAAACTCAAGCTAAGGCCATTATTCTTGAAAACATTGCCTTATAGATGTTGAAGAAGATTTACTAAGCTTATATGATGTCATCAAAGAGAGCATTGAGGAAAATAATAAGGAACAAGTCTACTTCAAATAAGACCAACACCATCATGGAGAAGATGGGTGTTATGCAAAAAATGTTGAGAATCATGGCTCAAGCCATAGAAGAAGGGATTTATAAAGACCTTATAATTTGACCTAGGATGATATTAACATATGCCAAACATATGCCAATTACACAAAAGAAGGCTAAAGGAGTGGAGTGATAAAATGTGTAAGCTTCCATCTCAAAATGATGATGTAATTTCAAGAGGATCAACTATTCAGAGGCATCCATTATAGGAGTCCTCAAGGAGAACCAACAATTAATATCCACATATGAGTTTTTTGGGCTACTTAATCAATTTTTGGCCAGATTATAGAAAACATAATAAAAAAAATGAGGAATATTCTTAAGGTAATTGAAATTATTTCTCAAACTAAAGAGAAGGTACCAAAAAATTGAGACCTTGAAATAAATCATAGGAAAGGAAATCCAACACACAAAAATCCTTATTGATAAATCTCATGTACTCTTTTAGGAAATAATTATGGACTTAGTAAAGCTGGATAAAACTACAAAATTTGCAAGGAAGCCATCATTTCCACTAAGAAAGGGCGAGCTACAACATATCCATCATAAGAAGACCCCACACAAGCTCAACCAACTCAAGAGGATCCTTACAAGTGGACCCACCCAAAAGGGTCCCATAATTAAGAAAGAGCCACAATGAATCCTTGATAATTTTGTATTTTTGTCATATTAACCTTTACCATTGTAATTATCCTAACAAAAGTAAGTTAGGATATTTTTGAATGACCAATTTGTTGGTATATTCCTAAGTTTGTTGAAAATACTCATTTTCAATTGGGTGATAAAGGATGGCCTAAAATTTTATAAATAGACCTACCTCCAGTCTAAAAAGAGGAAATGATTTTGTGATTAATAGATGCAAGCTAGTTTGAACATTAACTCATGTAAGTTGATATTGTCATAGTTTCATTTTCCTCTTCTATTGCAAATTTATGTGTTAAGAATTCTTGATGTTTGAATGTATTTTTCATTGCTTCCTAGGTGATATTTTAAATAGTGTGTGCAAGTTTAGAATAAAATCACCATAACATGTTATAGATTGGATTAATCAAATAAATGTGAAATTAAAAATTTAATTGGTAAATCTAACTTCCAATGTGGATAAATTTGAAATCTCATTTGAATTACCGTATTAGTAGAATTAAATTTGAGTCCAAACTATATATTTGGCTCCTGGTTAACAATGAAAGCATGTTATTACACCCCTTACAAAATGTGGATAACTCCTCATAAATAGAATTAGACATTTTTATCTAAAAATCCGCATGGAGACTAGATTTTCATCCACGAGTGTAGGAACTTAGTGTTCCACTAGTTCTCTTAACTCGAAAAACAAAAGGATCACCAATTAGGGAATCGGAAATTCATTTTGATGTGGATAGACGTTTGCAGCACTAACTCAATCTCTCATGGGGTCGAGGTAAGTCGAGCACCAGGGTTTCAAGACCATGAAAAGTTTGAAAATTGGCCAAGGAAAAAATTTGTGAAGGAAAGACATGAGAATCTTAGTGCTTCATGGCTTGAAGTACAAAACCACATGGAACCATAATACATATCATTCAATAGATTTTTTAATTCCACAAATAAGGGGTGAAGTCTACCCAAGTAGAATATGTGACATCAATAGGTATTGCCACAAGGCACCATGTGACAATGAAATAGAAGTGAAGTGTGACTAAGGTCGAAACCATGAAACACTATCCTAGTGTTCCACGGGTTTCCCAATTTTAGTGTTGCGCGGTTTCTCTAGAAGCCACAAATTAATGTAACATGGCCATATAACAATTTTTCATGTGTAAGAAGAAGGTTAGGTCCCCATGACATGACGATGAAATCCATAAAGATTTTGGATGTAAATCTGTAAGATGAGAAAAGCTCAAAAATCATGGGAGTCTTCAAAACCTACGCTATTTTGAATTTTAAACACCAACCATTCCACTCGACCATAATTAATGGAGGTATGGGCACAATTCTAATCAATTACAAAATCTAATTGGCATGTGATATAAGCCATGTCAAGCTCCCACACCTTCTTACAAATGTAAATGATGTTGTGTCCTTGGTGGTTGAATCCATCATTTTGGAGCCTCTCTCTCCTTCTCTTTCTCCTTCTCATTTTCTCTATAAATATATAACTCATAGATTATAAAAAGGATATCCTCTTTACTAAATGGAACCATTCCAAAATGGTGGCCAACTTTTCACGAGTCTCGACCTCTAATCTAGTTTCTCTATAACGCATTCTCACCTTCTACCATCAATATAAATAGTATGTGCATATATTCAAGCAATAAAATTGGGGTTTTGTGGCATGTGTCTCTACCCTTCTCTCATATTTATTGTATCTTACCTCTCTGTTTTATTTTTGGCATGTTGTGTGTATTTCCTACTTGTAGGTTCCATTTTTCTATGTGTTGTCAATGCATGGGAAAGGTGAATCCTCATGGTTCTTGTTTGTGGCACATCTTTCTACCCTCTCCTCCTAGGTTTTCTCCCTTTCCTTCCCCTTGTGGAGAGAGATCACACCCTTTTTTTTGGTGTTATCACCACTTGTTAGCTTAGGATTTCCATTTCATGCATCTTTCTAACTCTTTGCTCCTTCTAACCTTGGTCCTTGGAATGTGTAGATTAGGATTAGTTAGCTACATTTCCTTCCTTAGGAGTAGTTTTGGCATTAGATTTAGGTAGAGGAAACAACCTTATCTAGAGGTTTTTCTCAAGTAGCAAGTCCCATAACTTGAGAGACAATCCCATGTTACCCAAAAGTAATGATTTCTCACCATCCTTTTTGAGAAATCATAGGGGGCTGCTATTTTTGGTGACAACACCTGCATACCAAGTGGGACAAATTTGAAGAACTTTAAAACTTCTATTCAATAAGTTTTGATTAGTTCTTGGTGAATATTAAGCCTTTAAAGGCACCTTACAATCACATTTGGTGACTTCAAATTATCTAAACAACATGTTTCTGATCTAACATACCATTTCATTTCCTTCCATCATTTAATTTATCTTTCCCATGAAGTTGTGTAATCATGACTTCATTTTATCATTTTTATCACTTTCACCGTAGTGCCATTCAAATCCACCTCCATCCTTCCAAAATACTTCTTCAATCTATTATAACACACCTCTAGATCAATTTTATGGACAAATTAAATTGAGTATGCATGTTCTTATGAATATGAAAACTTTGGAGGCTATCATACACCAAGATTATTTTGAAGAATGAGTTTAGAAGATGGAGCAGATATTACATGCCATTAAGGAGTAACTAAAAACATCATAAGCTAAACAACCTAGTTTTAGGTAGCCCTATCAATGGGGAGGTTCTATACCTAAATGGATTAGCCCACAACATAATCTTGAGGTAATGAGTGAATATTTCACTCAAATGGTTGATTTTATTACATTTTTGCAAGCATTAGAGGCTAATGAGCATAAGGTTGAGGAACCCTGTCAATGGGATGTTCCCACTTACCTTCCCTATCAGTATCCAATGCCCATCCCTTATCAACCACCTCAGCCCAAGGTCAAAATTCTTAGTTTTTTCAAGGTTTCTCCTTCCATTTCACCTCCTCAACAAGAAGAAATAACACCTCCCCCATTTGTAAAACCATTGGAAAATAAATTTGAGACACATCCTACCCATCCTCTCACATTCCCAAATCCATTTTGGGAAGAAACTAATCAGAAAAATTCAGTTAGGGTAACCTATTAAAGATCCCAACAAAGAACAACTCTTACAAAACTTGAAGGATTGGGGTTCAAAATTTGAATCCAATAAAATTCCATAGTTTTTTAAACCTTTAACAAAGGTTGGGGTCACATACCACAAGGAGGAAGATGTGTGTTCAAATCAAATAGATGAGGATGATCAACAATATCTCCATTCTAAATGTAGTGTGCATGTTGGAACCATAGTTTTAGAGGTTGCTAGTTTGTCTTCACAAGAATCAACCATGAAGGAGGATGAATCGGTTTATGAAGACTTGGATGAAGAAGATATCATAGGAAAATTATTTTTTATTTTGATGATAAATATTTAGATATTTCCATTCCTTCATCCTTTCTTGACCTAGTTTTATTGATACACCTACCAAGGAGGAGGACATCAAAGAAAACTTCTTCCCAAATTAGTCCTCATGAGTAGTAGAAGGATGAGTTTGATCTTTCAAACTTCATGATGGATGAGGAAAAGGGGAAGAAGATGATGACACCATTACATTAGCAATCATCATCATGGAAGAGACTGAGATATTTGAGGATGTTGTAATAAAGTTCCCATCAACTTTCAAACTCCGCTCAATGAGGAAGAGACTAGGTCTACCAACTCCTTTCTTGGATTTCAATTCAAAGAAGATGGGTAAATCAAAAGGATTATCCATTTCAAAATAAAATATCTAGTTATTCTAGAGCCAAGAATAGAGTTTCCTTTAGTCAAGCTCATTTCGTAGTATGAGGATGATCATCAAAGTGCCAAAAGTCAGCTTCAACACCTCGAAAAAACATTTAACAACTTTAGAGGAATATGTTCTATTTTTACCTGATACTTTGAAGAAACAAAGAGTGCAATCCATGATTTCATTCCAACCATGTGATTTTTTTGCCAAACACATCACATGGCCACACTTTTGAGGAAAGGATGTTATTTCTCATAACGTGTTATAGGTTTTGTTTAGCTCCTTTTGTATATGGTTAGAGTAGGTTAGTTTAGGTTTGATTTCAGTAAAACAATTGCTTGTGCACACTTTTCATGTTTGTATATAGTTTTTTTGGGATTTTTTTGTTGTTACAAAGTCCAGTTCATGGTGGAATCAGATAGCTAGAGTAGTTTATAAGGCTCATTCAAATATCCATAGATCAACTTCAAGAAGTTCCATTTTAGTGTTAAGTTCATGCAGATTTGAGAGATAGATTTCAATGGAAAATATTAGTTCCTTCACGGTTAATCTTGACTCCATGCTTAATGGATAATTAAAAGTAATTGGTCTTCATAGTCTAGTAGGAATATGTACCCTAGAGGTCACCAACTCTTATCCCAAATTTGCACCCCTTACAAATTTGGATAACTCATCATAAATGGAATTAGCCATTTTTCTCTAAGAAATTCATGGGAGACTAAATTTTTCATAAAAAAATTACACAAAATTAGTATTCCGTGAGTTATCCCGTATCATGAAACAAAGGAACATCGGTTAGGGACTTGGAAGGAATTTTGATGTGGATAAACCTTCATAGAACGAATTGAGTCTCTCGTGGGTAAAAGGTAAGTTAGAGCACCGTGGGTTTAAAGACCACGAAAAGTTTGAAAATTAGCTAAGGATAGAATATGCAAAGAAAATACATGAGAATATTAGTGCTTCAAGAATTGGAGTCACAAAGCCACATGGAACCGTAATACCTAACATCTTGTAAAGTTTGTCAATTCCACAGGTTGGGGGTGAAGTATAAAAAGTAGAATTTATGATGTCAAGAGGAAGTGCCACAAGGCACTACATAGAAATGAAATATAAGTGAAGTACGACTAAGGATGGAAGCATCAAAACACTATCCTAGTGTTCCATGGGTTTCCCAATTTTAGTGTTGTGCGCTTTCTCTGGTTAGCCACAGAGTAATGGAACACAAACGTATAAAAATTCCATGTGTGTAAGAAGAATGTTAGGTACCCATGGCATGATGATGAAATTGAAAGGAAAAGTGTAGAAGTTTTAGAGCCATGGTGGAATCCGTAAGATGAGAAAATTTTCAGGATTATTCAAAACCCATGCCTATTTTGAATTTCAAACGCCAACCACTCCACCGACTAAAATTAATGGAGGTATGGGTGATGTTCTCTCAGTGACTTGCAAAATGTTATGGCCTATGATAGAAGCTATGTTAGAAATCACACCTTCCCGCAAATGTGAATAATGTTTGGTCGTTAGTGTTTGAATCCATCATTTTGGTGCCTCTCTCTCCTTCTCTTTCTTCTTCTCATTTTCTCTATAAATTTACAACTCGTACATTGTAAAAAAGTAGTTCCCTTTTTGTTGTAACGACACCATGCCAAAATGGTGGTTGACTTCTCATGAGTTTTAGACCTCTAATTTGGTCTGTACAATGTATTCTCACCTTCTTCCATGAATATAAATGGTCTGTGCATATCTTTAAGTAATAAAATCAGGTTTTTTGGCATGTCTATCTATCCTTCTCTCATATTTACCGTATCTTGTCTTTGTATTTTATTTTGGCACATTGTGTGTATTTCCTACTTGTAGGTTCCATTTTTTTGTGTTGTTAATGCATGGGAAAGGTAAATCCTCATGGTTATAGTCTATTGCAAATATGTCTTCCATATCCTCCTAGGTTTTCTCTATTTCCTTCCCAGTGGAGAGTGATTACACCCTTTTTTTGGTGTTATCACCACTTGTTAGCTTTGGATTTCCCTTTCATGCATATTTTAAACCCTTTATCCTTCTAACTCTAATCCGTTAGAATTTTTAGATAAGGATTAGTTAGCTACATTTCCTTCCTTAGGAGTAGTTTTAACATTATATTTAGGCAGAGTAACCAACCTTCTTTGGAGGTCCATCTCAAGTAGCAAGTCCCACAACTTGAGAGATTGTCCTATGTTACCCAAAAGAACTGATTGTTCACCATCCATTAATGAAAAATTAGAGAGTACTACTTTTTGGTGATAACAATAGTTTTCTCCCCTTTCCTTTTCCTTTTCCTTTTTGTTTCTTTGAGTTGCTCCCTTAGATTAAATTATTTTTGGATATCTTTGAAGTTAAATCAGGTGAAAGAATTATAGAGTGGAACTAGAAGAAATAACAATCCAATAAACACCCTCAATACTGGTTTAATCAACCAATACCCTATAACTCATGCCTTGAATCATGTTCCAAGTGGATATAAAATGAGAAGGATATAAGATCATGCCTTTTCTCTTTTAGACTATGCCATTTTCACACATGAACACTTATCACACATCGATATCACTTCATGTACTTGCTTATCTTTGAAAACCTATGTGCTGTAATTTTTGGAGTTTAATTTCATAAAATGCACCTAGAAATAATCATGATTAGGCCCATAAATTCAAAATATTATTTTCTCACTTTGGTCCAAATTTTTTTGGTTTTGGTCGCTTTCTAAAATTATAATACCGACCTTATTTTATGGCTTTGGACCAACATGTTGTGAATTAATTATTTAAATTCCATCACCTTTATATGAATAAATGCACCCCTATGAGGGATAAAGAGATAAAATATGTGGAACAATCCCTCAAAGAATCGCAACAATAGGAACTAATATGTAGAAAACAGATCCGAAATAAAAGTGCGTAATAAAATAACACAACACAAAGAGACAACATTTAACATGGTTCACCCAATTTGGGCTACTTCCACCAAGAATCACTTGCTCGATTTTATTATAAGCACTACTCTCTCAATACAATACCTAGATTTGTTTGGAGCTATGCTCAACAAACTCTATAGAATTCACACCCGAATTCAGACACATCTGTAATGTTACATCAAACCCTACCATATGCATAAAACCACATAAGTAGAAAACTACTTAAGTAGTTTTACAAAACCGTGGGTATTAAAAACATGGGCCAAAACCATCCCATAAACCTATGGGTCAAAATTCCCACCCATATGAGAAAACATGTTTCCCAAAGATATCGTGCACATTTATGAAGGCCAAAAATTTCTCGAGGGATGTATCCCAAAACCCTTTTACCGGGGTTGCCTCCCTTAGACCCCCTTTCGAGGCCTCAGCTCCGCCCCGAAACCCGTGATACAACCGTGGAAAGTGTACAATACTCTTATTATACAGTCTTGAACACCTTCACACATGATAACGGCCTCCACACCTAACAATCTCTTTGGTCAATATTTCATGTCATACTAACCTTCAAAAGCATATATAAGTAAGTAAACCATACCTCGTTTAGGATACTTAACACTTTATGAAATCCTACTACAAAAAAAAAGCACTAAAGGCATCCAAAGCTCCCTAAATAGTGAAATAACTCATGCACATCTATTAAGAAAGTAACCTCTATTGGTCTAAAGTATTCATCTAGGTTAAGGATTCTCCTTTATCATCCTACAAGAAAGAAAAATGACCATTCCCAAGTATTTAAGCAAGTGTTAAACTCAAACAAAGCATTTTCAAATCACAATTGTCAAATTATGATTATGTTATAGTAGATATCACATGCTAGGAGAGTGACATGTGGTTTGAGGCCTATTTGGAGTAGTGCATATGTCAATGGTGCACAAGGTTTCCCACAACCTTACCTAGCATTTTTTCAAGAACTCATTTGTGTGCTATAAGTGTTTGAACAAAATTTACAGATCCATTCTAAAGGTGAGTGAAGAAGGCCAACAAATAATGAAATACATTTTAAGGAGAGAGAAATACCCAATAATTTATAGACCTAGATTCCAAGATGGTTCAAGGACATATAAAAGGGTCGAATCGTGCAGAGATGTTATAGACCGAGTTGTATGATTTTGATTAGGCTTAGTTGTAGATCACAATTTCAAAGATGAAGCAATTCAAGCTACATATATGCCTGTTCCTACACTCATACCTCCCAAAATTTTCCAAATCCACATAGTATCAGCTAAGTACACTCTCTCATTTATTATTTTGGTATTTTTCAAGTAGTTAGTCACTTTGAAAAGTGTTATTTTGATAAGTGCAATTAATTTTCGAAGTTAACTAAATTAGAATATCCACTTGTAACATTATTCATCATTTTTATGTATATTAATTAAACATTATTAAATTAAAAATGGTGAAATCACTATAAAGGTGATTTTAGAATGCAATCTATATGAAACAAAGGCAATCTACAGGATGAAGTTTTGTAATCGTATGATAAAGTGGAGCCAAAAATTAGTCCACAAAATGATTGTAGTTCCTTCTGTGATCATGCATCCTTATCTTATGGGTCCAATGAGTTAATGGAACTATCACTTTTGTACCCTAAACATTAGAGTAGGGTTGAATTTGAAGCTTGTTGTCATTAAACCATTCACTAAACTACTACAAAAATAAATAACACAAGTACATTGTGAGCCTAAAGGTATTAGTTTTAGAACATGCTTAGATTATTAAAACTTGTTTATGCATGAATTCTGTAATGTGATCAATAAATCTATATGTAACAGGTGGGTTACTGTAATGGATATTGTATACCATTTAAAGGAGGGTTCCATCCACTTTCTCATCACTATCTAATCCAAGGAAAAATCCTAACATAGAAATGGAATCCTTAACCCATGGTTTAAAGATCCCAATTGAATAAGAAGGCCTATCTTTGGGTACATTACCATCAAATGTTATTTTTGCAAAAAAATGTTTTGGCACTTTGATTGGCTATATGGTAATCATGAACAATTTCTTATACATTAATGTGGATGGTACCAAAATTATTCACGTGTAAACCCCAATTTTCCACAAAGATTTTTCTCGATAATGTACAAGATTTCCTATTTGAGTATCACTACCTTTCCTACAATAGTTTTTAATTTTTCATCATAGGGCTAGACACATACCACGAAAAAATTCTAGGCATGGGTAAACCTCATGGAATATCATGCATCCCAATCCAACCGCACATGTTATATATCCTCTTTTTTATTATCACCTCTAATATTATTCACCTTTCTCTCGAGACAAGTGTATAAGATTTGAGGTGATTTTACCGATCGTTACAAGATAATATAAATATCATGATATTCACCAAAGAAACTTGGGGTTTTGACTAGTTTGACATAATAGATTTTTGTTTTGCCTTCTTTGAAGTAGACATTTTCTTAACCCTCAACTTGTAAAAACCAATATTAAAAAAGATACATGATAATAGGATTTCTCTTAAAAATTACCTGAAAAAGTTTATTATAATGAATTTTCCATGATGCATAACTTCATGGTAAATTCTAGAGAAATATTCATGAAAAGGCGAATAAAAGGGATTTTTAATTTTGAATTCGGTGAATTTTGTACTACTTGTACGATAGCGCATTTGCCAAAATTTTACAGGACCTAAAACAATTGAATATAATTTCACCTACGTATTTATGCCAAGGGACAACTAAAGTTAGTAAATTCTCCTTCATGTTATAACATTCTAATATATATAGGATTAATTCACCATAGTATAGTCCTATTTTTACATTATAAGTGTGTGAATAATCCAAAAGTATAAGACCACAAGATGTAGGATTCAGGAAAAAGTGAGAGACTCAAGAGGTAAGTGAAATATATCATCAGAATAGATGATAAGTTAAATGTGTAAGTGTTACTAGGGCAACATGTATCCATGTTACAGATGGTAACAGATATATCTATTGCTGGATGGTAATAGATATATGAGTTACCGACCTACAATGAGATATATTTGTTACCAACCGGTACCATCGTAACATATATACATGTTATTGATCGATAAAAATATACGTGTTATTGACCAAGAATAGATATATATGTTTCCGAATGGTGACAAATATATGTGTTACCGGTCAAGTACCAGCTTATCTGTATTGTCGATTCGTCAACAAGAACTCTCCATTTCTGCCTTCCTTCATATTCCTTTGTCATTTGAGTGCTCCATTGTGTTGTCATTAGTCATTCTTGAGTTGTGTTGGCTTGTGTTCGTGTAAAACTTTGTTACCTTCAAAGATTTGAAAGTTCTATGTTTACCTAATCTAAAATTTTCCAAGGAGACAGGGATAAAAAAGGATATAAGAAATAAGAAATAACTAAACTACAAGGTGATGCACCAAAGGAATGATGAACACTAGTTTTGCTTGATAGACACAAACCAACAAAATACATACAATAATCAAGCACAGATAACCAGATTTATAATGAAAGACCAGATGTGAGAAAAAGAGATAAAAAGGATCTAGAATCGATCACAAACATGTGTTTTTATTGCTCTATAGATTGATACAATGCATTACAAAATAGCCAGGAGGCAAGAAACATACTACAATTTTAATGGAAGGCCTGAACTCCATGAATTCCTTTGCTAGAAGGAAAAGGGAGCCTACAAAACAAAATAATGTCCAACCCTTTACAATGAGTCCCGACCCTATATTTATAGATTCGATACGAGAGAAAAAAGAGAGAGAAGTGGAAAAAAAGCTCCAAGCTCAACCACCACTATTTAATGTCTCCCATAAAATCTATTCCAAATCTATCTTGACTTACATCAAATCCTTATTCGGCACCTCGAAGGAGGAAGAAATGATGGAGCAGATCAAATCTGATCTAGTTGTTGAGGCAAGAAGATCCTGCATTAAAGGCCCAAAGATGTTTTCTCCATTTTCACCTACCAAGGCCTCTAAAAAAAGATTTTTTATCTTTCCATGGCATAGTAGAGATGTCGAGATGCTTCCAATGGTGTAAGATTTGCAATATTTTGAGCCCTGAGTCAAAGATATGCCCCTTCAAAGTTTGTATCGGTCCGTACAAATGGGTGGGAAAACAGTTTGAAAAATGGGTCTCCTTTTTAATATGGGGCACGTGGCAGCCAGATTAGGGAAAAATCAGGTTTGTGGGTCCATGATTTATCTTTTTCCCCTTTTCACAAAAAATGCAAAACTCAAAAAACCCGTGGCCCCGAATGCTCCACTTGGACACGTGGCACCCTTTGGTTGGCTTGGGGAGATGCGCTTCAATTTTTATCTCTGTGCCTTTTTGACAAAAGGAAAATTTTCACCTTTTCCTCCGACTCCCCACTTTGACCTTGACTCGGGCTCAAATGCTGACTTTTTCCTTTGGGTGGAGTTGCATGCCCATTTTGCAACTTTTACACCTTTGGAATAACAAGGGAAAAAAACCAACTTTCCCCCATGATGGCCCACTTTAGCGCTACTAGTTTAGGCTTTCCACGTGGCATTTCCTCCATGCCCTACCCAATTTCTATGTTTTTGGCTAAGTCTTTTGCTTGGTGGGGTCATATCTCTTGACCTGGGACATGTGATCTGCACTCATTTGGAAACCCTCTCTCTATTCAATCCTTGAATTAGCACCATTTAGACACTTGGCAGCCTCCGCTGGCCTGCCCCATGCATTGACTATTCAACCAACTCTACCCCTTTTTTGAGACTGGACACGTGGAGGCACCGCTCACTTGAAAGCCCGATTCAAAATTTTCCTTTGAAGGAGCATCGAGTTGACACTTGGCAGCCTCCACAGTCTATGGACTTTTCAATGGTCCCTTTTATCCTTTTTGGACTTTGGGCCACGTGGAGAGCTCGCGCTCATTTGGGTCTCCACCTTTGGACTAACTCTTGGAGATGTGCCACACTGACACTTGGCATTCTCCACTTACACTTTTATACTTAGCCAATTTTGAGGCCCACCTTTCCACCTTTTGACCTGTTTGACCATTTGTTACCTCACATTTGAGTCTCCACCTTGGCTCCCATTTTAGACTTTTGACACCTACACCTTTTTCTTAGTTGAAGACTTTTCAATGGCCCACAAATTTTGGGGATCTGGATGCATGGAAGCCTGGCACTCATTTGGGCTTCCCCTTTCTGGATTCAACTTTGGAGAAGCACATTAGGACACATGTGGTTCTCTCTCTTGCTCTCCTCCATACTTAGTCAATTTTTGACTCTTTCTTGAATGGTTTCGAGCCCAAAAAACTTTGAAACTTCACCATTTTTTCCCTTCTTGCTCTCTGGTTCCTCTGCGGCACTTGCCCCTTCTTTTTTGACCTTGTTATTCCATTGTTGAGTCTACCTGTAACTTGAAAAATGGATTTAAGACATGGAAACGGCTTGACAGAGTCATTTTCTTTTTGCATAGGGTCATTTAATCTTTCTCATCCCCACCACTCCATTGTTGAGTCCTTCTATGACCTATTTACAAGATCTGAATGAGTTTTCTCAGGTTCTTTCTATGCGGGGTCATGGCTGATCCAATATTTTTCCCGGGGGGTGAAATATGGATAACAATTTGGTGACTCACAGGGGTATCTTCTGCTAGATGAAAAGACCAATTTCCTTGTCATATCCATTGGGCATGGAGTCAAGAATGATGGTCTGATACTGATTCTTCTCTCGATTCATGAGCCCGGCTGTTTTGCACTCTCAATTTTCATAAGAAATCTCAAAATGAAGGTTTCTGAGAGTAGAAAATTGTTTTGACCTCAGGGCTTCATCTATCTCTCTGAATGGACTACATAAGAGCAAAAAAAAACACCACAACTATATACAAAATTTGAAATCATACATGCTCCAAATAGAACATGCAGAGCATGCAAAGCACTTAGGAGAAAAGCAACCTAAACTACAACAAGACAATGTGCACAAGCACTTAGAGGAAAAGAAATTAAACTAATATGTACAAGGTGATAACCTTCCTTCTAGTAGTAGTGTTTAAGATAGATTCCATTTACTGAATCTATAATTCCTCACCATCCAACGTAGACAATTGGAAAGCATTGCTACTTTTACATCTTGTGACCATGTAGGGGCCACTCCAAATGGCATCAAACTTGGAATGCCTTCCTGGTTTTTCCCGATCTACATCCCATTTCAAAACCAGGTCTCCTTCTTGGAAGGTCCTTGTTTTTTCCTTCTTGTCAAAGCATCTCTTGATTGAGGCCTGATCCTTCTCTATTGCTTGGAGTGCATGCTCTCTGTTTCTTCCAATTCTATCAGCTCCACATACCTGGCCTCCATCGGTTCAAATTCAGACATCTCTAGCTTGCTTCACGAGCTCCAATGCTTGGCAAACTCAAGTGATATAGGCAACACTACCTCTTTCCCATAGACAAGTTTGAATGGAGAGCTTCCTGTAGATCTCTTGGGTGTTATCCTATCAGCCCATAAGGCCGATTTGAGCTTTGTGTAGGTTCTCTAATTTTCATCAAGAGTTCTTCTGATCTTTAGCAGTTCTTGTTTGTGGACTCAGCTTGGCCATTACCTTGAGGGTAATAGTTTGATGAAGTGCTCAAGTAAGTCCCATTCTTAACAACCCATCCTGTGATCTTGGAACCTATGAATGCCAATGCATTTTCTGATATAATGGTGGTTGGCACTCCAAATCTGGTCACTATCCCTTCATAGAAATCTAGTATACTAGACTCATTAGCTTCCTTGAGTGCCACTTGCCTCGGTCCACTTGGTGAAATAGTCTGTTGCTGTCAAAATCCATTTGTGGCCTTGGCTTGAATTTGGATTGATGACTCCAATGAAGTCCAATCCCCATTGCATGAAAGGTTGGTCAACTGAAATTGGGTGCAATGGAAGTGCTTGCTAGCTTTTCTTTGCCTTTGAAGAATGCACAATTCTTGCACCTTTTGATCCATGCATAGTAGTCACTAAACACTCGGGCCAATAATAATAACCCACCTTCATGATCTTGAGTGTTGTCACCCTTGGAGAAAAATGGCCTCCAACTGCTTCAACATGGAATTCTTGTAACACTCTCTCAACTTTGATCTGTCTCAATGCATCTCAACAGAATGCCATTGATGTCTCTTTTGAACAAGACACCATCAATAAGAACATATGGGATGGCTTGTAGTCTGAAATGTCTCCTTTTTTTCTTTACTCATCCCATGAGGACACATGCCTATTTGAAGGAAGTGCACCATGTCTTGAGTCCAACAAGGAGTAGGTACATCATCATTTCCTTCCTCTTGATTATCCTGTAGAAAAAAAAACAACCTCCTTTTCACTTGTTTGCTTCATCTTGTTGACTTGAGGCTAGTTGTTCACACAACCCCTTCCCATGGACCAGCTTAGTGACCTTGATCTCAATGTCATATTCCATGACACGAGTGATCCATCCTACACATTTTTCATTCAGATCCTTGCTGAGAAGGAATTCTTTAACTCCCACATGGGAGACCAACAATTGGATTTTATTATTTGAAACCAGATGCTTAAACTTCTTTAATCCTCTTATTACTACTGCCAGGACTTGCTTTTTGATGAAGGAGTATCTCACTTCATAGTCTTCTAGACCTTGACTAAGAAAGCAATTGGTTTTTGTACCTTCTTTGTTTTGTGCTGAACTAAGATTGCAGAAATTGTGTCACTACCACCAAAGGCATACAATATGAAGTCTTTAGAGAAATATGGATTCACGAGAGTTGGGGCTTGTGATATAGCTTCTTTGATGGCCTCAAAGCTTTTTCCTTTAGCTGTCCACCTGAATGCTAAGCTCTTCTTCAACATCAACGTTATTGGCTTAACAAGGGCAACAAAGTTTGGTAAACCTTGCGGAAAAAAATTGATTTTTCCCAGAAGCTTTTGAAGAGATTTCTTGTGGCTTGGCAATGGAAATGCTCTTATTGCTTCAACTCTCTCCAGGTCAATTTCCAATCCTTCCTTTGATACAATATGGCCTAGAAGCCTACCCTCATGGGCCAAGAATATGCATTTTTTAGGGTTCAATGATACCCCAAAACTCCTACATCTTTGAAACACCTACCTTAGGTGGAAAAGGTGGTCTGCTACATTTTTGGAAAACACCATAATGTCATCCAGATAGATCAGTACTATTTTTTGATCATCCCTTTGAATGCCATATCCATTTCCCTTTGAAAAGTGGCTCCGGCATTGGACAATCCAAATGGCATTTTTCTATAGGCATAGGTGCCCCATTTGGTGGTGAAAGTTGTTTTGAACTGATCATCTTCTTTCACCATGATCTAGTTGTACCCTGAGTAGCCATCTAGGAGGGAGAATCTCTCTGATCTAGACACCACTTGCAAGATCTACTCCATTGAAGGGAGTGGGTAGTGATCTTTGAGGGAAGCTCTGTTCAAGTCTCAAAATCTACACACAACCTAATCTCTCCATTTTTCTTCCTGACTGGGACTAGGTTTGCAACCCAGCTTGAGTGTTTGATTGAAATATGATACTTTCCTCTATCAGCTTGTTCAACTCTTTCTTCATCAGAGGCTCAATGTGTGGATTGACTGGTCTCTACTTTTTCCTGATGGGCTGAGTAGTTGGATCTAGTTCGATTGTGTGTTGTGCTAGCTTTGGATTGAACCCTCTTAGGTCTTCATAGCTCCAAGAAAATACATCTAGAAATTCTTGGAAAGTTGTATGAATTCATACCTTTCTTGCTCGGTGGCCACTTTTCCAATTTGAAGTGTTTTTCCTTCTCCAACTAGGATTGACTCTGAATCTTCTCCTTTGATCTGTATGTTAGCCTTCTCTTTTCTAAACTGATCATTAGGATTGAAGATAGACTCCAATGTCACTAAGCCTTTGGGAAGCTTGTTTGTATGCAGTTGTACTATTTGATTCCCATATTGCTGCTCTAATCTTGCTTTGATTTCTAGCTAAGAATTCAGCTTCTTCTTGTAAAAAATTAATGATCTGCTGATCATTCTCAAACACCTACCAACATGTGTTGTTATCTGGCACTACTGGCCTCACAACTATATGGATATGTGGTTGTTCTTTGTCTCTTTTGATGTTTTCGACCACATCAAATGTTGCTCCAACTACTTGCAAGCCTATCAACAACTTCATTCTCCTTCCTGGTATGGACACAATGTTGAAGGCCTCAAAATCCTCCATGAGATCCCATACCCTACTCTTGTAGTTCTTGAGTAGGTCATTCTTGACAGCATTAAGTCCTCTGACTTGATTGGAAACCAGTTCACTGTCACCAAACACTTGCAAGTTCTTGATTCCTAGCTTCCTTGCCCAATGAAGACCATGGACCAAAGCCTCATATTCAATAGTGTTATTTGAGCAGGAAAACTAAAATCTGAAGGCTGAATAATATTTCATACCTTTGGGGGACACAATCATAGCTCCTCCTCCAGCTCCTTGTCTACTCCTTGAGCCATCAAAGAACAATTTCCATACCTCATTGTCATCTTTATATTCTAGCTTAATTAGGTCAGGAAGAGGATGATTCTCTTCATGTAGACAGTAGACACCTAGCTCAGATTCTTCCATCTCCTTATAGGGGTCAAAAGCATGTCTTTTTTTGGCCCACTCATCGAGAGTCAAGTCTGGGATACATCCCACCTTGGTATCTACTTCACAAGTGCTTAGGAGGTCTTCTTGATCAAAAGCTGAGTAGTTGGCATTGATTGGGCTAGGCACATAAGATTCAATATGATAATCAACAATGGGCTCAGATCTGATTGTGGCCTTTTCCCCATACCTTGTTCTAAAGAGCATATGTGACCAATCAATAGACACAATAGCCTCCAATTTTGGCAGTGAAGTCCTTGGACAAACACAAAGCAAAATGTGGTGGCAAATCTATGATTGATACGTTCTGCAAAATAGTCACATTGGGGCAGGCATGCAGAGTGAGGCTCGATCCTTGATGATTCCAATAGTTTTCACTTGTTGTCCCATCTAATTACACTACCCCTCTAGAGATGACTTCATATTGGAGACCCAGTTGATCAGCTATTTGCTTGGGCATTACAAAACTACTTTCCCCAAAATCAATCATACAATTGTGCACCAATTTGTCTCCAATAATCAATGAAACATAGAATGGAGGAGGTCTCAGGTTCTTACCTTGTTGTTCTCGATGGTTTTCCCCATGTTGAGTTGTATTGGTAAGCACTTTCTCTTGCTTGGTTAGGGGGTGTGATTTGAGCTTGACCAATTTTGTATAGTAGTCTGCAATAGATCCCTCTACCCTAGAATGGCCAGTGACTCCCATAGTGAAATGTTCACACTTGTCCTCTTCATTTTCTCAATGATATTGAATGAGCTATCCTTTTTCTGCCCCTTCCCAGGCACATTTTTTTCTTGCACATGGGTTGTTACAACCGGTGCTTGAGTGGATTTGGAAGGTGGCTTGGATTGGTTCTACATGTTGGGAGTTATATTTGGAGCACCAACCTTGTGGAGTGATGGAAGGTTGAGGGTTACCTGAGTTTAGTGGTTGGCCTTCTCCAATATTTCTCTTTTTGGACCATGTATTGGCAGCTACACTTTGAGAAGGGAACTGATTCATCCCACAAAAGTCCTCAACTTGCCAATTGACAAGCATAGTTTCACTTGGAGGTCCCTCTTGCTTGAGCTCCTTGCTATTGATCTCCTTCTTGGCTAGGTTCTTGTGACACCATACTTGGTTTGCACCATCAAGGCCTGATTTAGTGCACCATTAAAGCACATTGATTGGTTATGTGGCTGATTACATGGGAAACACCAATCATATTCTTGTGCCATATTGTTCTTGTGTTGGAACCAATGCCCTTGATGTTGAAGTTGTGTTTGGATCATATGACCTGAAAGGTCTAGCAACTTGAGGTTGTCCTTGGTTTTGACTCTGATTTACATCTCTGAGATGGTGGTCTATTTTTCTAATATGGGGGTCTAGCTTGATATTGAGCTGAGGCTGATATGGATATGGCCTAGAACTCTGAGCTTGTTTCCTTTTGATGGTTACTAACTCATTCCCTAGGTTTTGAAGTTGTTTCATGACTTCCTGGAGTTCCTTTGAAGTGTTAGATGATGAAGTGGAGGCTTCAACTGAGCTTTGACTCCTGGGAGTAGGTATAGGGCTAATGTGGGTGTTTGGCTAGTACTTGGGTTTCCTAACTCGGGTATAGAGGCATGGATGGCCTAGGAGTGAAGTTTTCCAGCCTTGAATCAAATGGTTCTCAGCCTCTATGGAAAGGCTATAGGCTGTAGGTAAGGTTGTGCCCCCATTGACTAATCATCAAAGAAATATCAGAATTTAAAGCCCTAAGAAAGTATAAGAAGGCACCTTCATTAGTGGGCTTTACTGCTGTTGGAATCTATCCCAGTCCATTATGAAATCTGAGGTTGAAATCTATCAGTTTCTCATTTGGGGCTCTCTTGATTGTTGTTAGTTGCTCCAACAAAGATAAGTTATCACCCTTTTCTCTCCAAACTAGTTGTGAAGAGTTGTGCATAGCTGGTTCCAATTTTGAATAGAGCCTACTTCAAGGCTCCTGAACCATTGTGAAGCTTTACCTTTGAGTGAAGAGGCTGAGCAACTTGACTGCAATGTCCATCTCATGGATTTCATGGATTGTACAGACATTTGCAATATCTTGGACATGATCACTAGGAGAAGTCTAGTTTTCCCCTAGTGAAATATGGGATGCTCTTTAATGCTGCTATCGGGACCAGATTTTGTGCATTCAAGAGCAAGTGGGTCTACTTGCCGGTGAAATTGACATAAGGATTTGGTTGAGCCATCCTGATCGGCTGAGCACCCCTCTTGATTGAAAGAATGGCCTACTAGGAGGAGGTGTTGATAAGGCTCTGTTTGGTGGGATAGAGACCTCTGGGCTCTTCTTCCCTTCTCCTCTATCTCTGGGGATAAGTCTAGATAGAAAAATAATCCCTCCTTCTCTAGTTCTTGACCGTGTTTGTATTCTTCTCATGAACTTGCTTGGACTACTAAAACCAGTGGATTTGTTTCTTTTGGAGTCACCAGATGTACAATTTTAAAACTTCTTAAAAGTTAGAATCACAACAAGTGCACATCAATCTTACTTGTAATAAGATGGAGACTTCTCTGTCCCACCGGCATGCCAAAACTATTAGTGCAAAATCACAACACCCCCAAATGAGTTCTATAGATCTACTTTTCTAAGGCAGAGTCATTTGGTGTGATCCACATAACATTGAACTTTCCCCAAGGTGTGGGACCTTGCAAATGGAAAATCTCTCCAGATTAAAGGTTGGTTCCTATTCCTCTATTTAGGTGCATACGTGAGAACTTGCAGAGGATCTATCTCTATACCTAATCTAAAATTTTCCAAGGAGACAGGATAAAAAGGATATAAGAAATAAGAAATAACTAAACTACAAGGTGATGCACCAAAGGAATGATGAACACTAGTTTTGCTTGATAGACACAAACCAACAAAATACATACAATAATCAAGCACAGATAACCAAATTTATAATGAAAGACCAGATGTGAGAAAAGAGATAAAAAGGATCTAGAATCGATCACAAATGTGTTTTATTGCTCTCTGCAGATTGATACAATGCATTACAAAATAGCCAGAGGCAAGAAACATACTTGTAAATTTTAATGGAAGGCCTGAACTCCATGAATTCCTTTTCTAGAAGGAAAGGGGAGCCTATAAAAAAAAAGAATGTCCAACCCTTTACAATGAGTCCCAGCCTATATTTATAGATTCAATCAGAGAGAAGAAAGAGAGAGAGTGGGAAAAAATAGGTCAAGCTCAACCACCACTATTTAATGTCTCCCATAAAATCTGTTCCCCAAATCTGTCTTGATTGCATCATCAATCTTATTCGCGTGCCTCAAGGAGGAGGAAATGGCAGAGAAGAGATCAAATCCGATCTAGTTGTTGAGGAAGAAGATCCTACATTAAAGGCCTAAAGATGTTTCTCCATTTTTCACCTACCTACCTCTCTCCTAAAAAAATGATTTTTTATCTTTCCATGGTGTAGAGGACATCGAGATGCTTCCAATGGTGTAAGATTTGTAATATTTCAAGCCTTGAGTCAAAAGATATGCCCCTTTGAAGTTTGTATCGGTCCATACAAATGGGTGGGAAAATAATTTGAAAAATGGGTCTCCTTTTTAATATGGGGCACGTGGCAGCCAAATTAGGAAAAATCAGGTTTGTGGGTCCATGATTTATCTTTTTCCCCCTTTTCCACAAAAACACAAAACTCAAAAAAACCCCGCGGCCCAAAGCTCCACTTGGACACGTGGCACCCTTTGGTTGGTTAGGGAGATGCGCTTCAATTTTATCTCTTGTGCCTTTTTTTTCAAAAGGAAAATTTTCACCTTTTCCTCTGACTCCCCACTTTGACCTTGACTCGGGCTCAAACACTGACTTTTTCCTTTGGGTGGGTTGCGGCCCATTTTGTTACTTTTACACCTTTAATAACTTTCCTCCCACCTTTAGCTTTGCATTACTAGTTTAGGCTTGCCACGTGGCATTTCCTCCACTACCTACCCAATTTCTATGTTTTTGGCTAAGTATTTTACTTACGGGTCATATCATACTCTCTTGACCTAGGACACGTAGTAGTCTGCACTTGTTTGGAAACCCTCTCTCTATTCAATCCTTGAATTAGCACCATTTAGACACTTGGTAGCCTCTCGCATCGGCCTACCCCATGCATTGACTATTCAACCGACTCTTCCCCCTTTTTGAGATTGGACACGTGGAGGCACCGCACTTGCTCACTTGAAATCCCGATTCAAAATTTTCCTTTGAAGGAGCATCGAGTTGACACTTGCAGCCTCCACAGGTCTATGGACTTTTCAATGGTCCCTTTTATCCTTTTGGACTTTGGGCCACGTGTGGAGAGCTCGCGCTCATTTGGGTCTCTGCCTTTGGACTAACTCTTGGAGATGCACCACACTGACACTTGGCACCTCCACTTGCACTTTATACTTAGCCAATTTTTTGACCCCCTTGTCTACCTTTTGACTCTATTGACCATTTGACCCTGGAGGGCTCCATTTTTTTGGTCTCCACTTTGGGACACATGGAGATGTGGCACTTGTTTGAGCCTCCCTTTATGGATTCATCTTTGGAGAAGCATCATTAGGACACGTGGCTCTCTCTATTGGCTCTTCCATACTTAGTCAATTTTGGACTCTTTCTTGAACGGTTTCAGCCCAAAAACTTTGAAAACTTCACCATTTTTTCCCCTTCTTGCTCCTGGTTCCTCTGCGGCACTGCCCCTTCTTTTCTGACCTCTTATTCCATTGTTGAGTCTACTTGTAACTTGAAAAATGGATTTAAGACATGGAAATGGCTCGACAGAGTCATTTCTTTTTGCATAGGGTCATTTAATCTGTTGGAAAATTTTCAAACCACAAAATGCAATTGAAGTTGGATATAATAGAGAATTATTGCCGGAAGATATATGAGTATAAAAAGAAATATGATGGAACAATTATAAAAATAACTATATGGAAAAATGAGGAAGAGTTTTTGCATATGAGATATGCTATGTAATATGATAATCATCATAAAAATATTTAGGACCTTGTTGAGAAAGGTGGAACTATAAAGGATAGATTTGAAAATTCTACTAATGTAAGTCTTTAGGAAAAACTCATTCAATTTAGAACAATATTTCACATTTTAAAAAATGGCGTAACAATTTCAGATCTCGATTGATTATAAGGCATCAGTATCAATCTAATGGATTTCCAAATATTCCAACAACACACTAGTCAGATACCAGTGCATGGGAGATGGAAAAGTGTATGGGAGAAATAGAAATCACTTATTTGAGAGAGAAGATAAAAAATACAAATTTTATCGCTTTGTCACTTGATGAGGTCACAACAATAGATAATACATCTTGGGTGTGTATGCATGTCTACACTTTTAGTTTTAGAACCATTTAATGGAAAATCATCTACTAAATGCACACAAAATGAAAAAGAATTGTAATGTTGAGAACATCTCACTTGCAAACTTGTTATTAAAATTTTGAAGGAAATAACTAGTATAGATTATCATCCCATATATGAAAAGTTGATTTTAGTTGATGGCACTTTTTTCATGCAAGGTCACAAAATCGACTTTGTATCCATCTACAAACAAGATTATCCCCTTAAATGATACCTATTCACTATATGGCTCACTAAATGAATTTGGCTTACAAGATTGTAAGTAATTTTGAAAATTTTGCTAAGGTGGAGGAGATGATACAAGACTTGCATTCATATATGTCAAGCATACCCTAAAATATTTCTGGAGTTTCAAATATTTTCTGTTGGAATAAAAATGGTAAAAAATTGATAAAATATGTTGACACGAGATGGATATCATTGTATGAACCAGCTTGCAAGATTTTTGAGGAATACAAGTCCTTAGCAAGGTATATGTTCAAGCATCGAAGACAAGTGGACAAGGCTAAAGATCTGTTGTATCACTTGATTGATATAGAGACATTATTAACTTTATGTGGTATTTTGCCAATGTTGAAGGAAATAAACAACTTGGTGAAACATGCTCAGGAAAGATTTGTATACATTGTTGATTTTCTAAAATTAAAGAGACAAGTATGTATGATTTTAGATACCTTGTATATCACCCAAGATTGGATTCAAAATCCAGTTTTTAGTAGCTTCAAGGTTTTGATAGACACCAAATATCTCGAACAAATATTTAAATTTCAATATCAAGTGGTCATATTTGTATTTCTGTTGATGGGAAAAATATTAAAATGCACACTTTATACAAATATCCTTATGTAGCAAGTTCTGAACTTGAGGAAGTACCTGTCACGAGCTATCTTTTTTATGCTACAATTTTTGATGTACGTAAAAAGTTATGAAAATATATGAAACATTATCTTTTGAGATCAAAGAGCATTTTAAAAATAGTGATTTGTTGGAGGCGATGGGAGTTGTAAATCCCATTTTCTGGAACCCGATGATTGATGAAGAACAAAGAAATACAAACTTCAGGAAATCCATGGCTACACTTATGGAACAATTTTACAAATCTTCACATGTTGATGGAGGGGAATTAAATGGTATATTGACAAAATTTTTCTCATATCCTAGTCACAACATTTTGGATTTACAATGTTTGATCAATACAAGCTTATTTCTGACCCAACATAAATGAGATTTGTCACGCTATTGTGGAGAAGGATGTATCAGAGCAACATTATGAGAGAAACTATAAGTGAATACTTCAAACTATATGAACTTATATGGAAAATGATTCTTGGGTCTATTGAAGATGAAAGGGTATTTAGTTCACTTTCGTTTGAGAAAAAAACTTCACAATAGATTGGACAAGAATTTGGAAACTTGTTTGAGAATCTATATTTCAAGATATAGGGTAGAAACATTTCCATACGAAAGAACACTAGATACATGGACATCTCTTACAAAGCACATATATGTTAATCAGTTAGTAAAGAATGAATTCTCTAATAATGGTGAAATTGACTTGGACTCTGCTAGACAAGAAAATGCACCAAATATAAGAAGTGATGAAGGACCATCCAGGATAGGGTTGTTTCAATTACCAGATAGTTGATTGTATTCATTTTCTGAAATATAAATTGTTACTTGATATTTTTTCATTCACATATATTGGGCATATAATGTTTGGAAATTGTTTAATCCCTTCTATATATTTAATAATGTTTGAAATTTGCAAATAAAAATGGTAGACAGTTCAAATTAAAGTTCGTTACTAATAAAGTATGTTCATTCGTTGATTTTATTGATGGAAAATATATTATAAATTATAATCCATATATGATATACAAGTAACAACATTGTGATTATTAGGATTAATAAAAACATGGCAGTCTATGAATACATCACTTGATCCATCATTATTGGAGATAATCTTTACATGATGAATCAAGAATCAAGATTCAAGAATCAATTGACAATTATTAAGATTTCAAGACACGTTTTAATTATTGAGTTCATACATTTTGAAACTAAATTAAACAATGTAAATCTAGATTCCATAATCAATGTGTATTATTATAATACTCTAGAATCTTGAAAAAATAAATGAATATAGTTTTCATTCAACAAAACCCATGACAGAAATAAACAGATCAACAAATAACAATTTCACATAAAGGTAATCTTTTCAAATTCCAATTATAATCCAATATCACTATCACAATTCCACAAGCACAATTGCTCACAAAAATATTATAATCCATATATGTTATATAAAATTTTGATTATTTGGAATGATAAAAACATATTTGAAACTAAATTCCAAAATCCATGTGTACTATTTATCAACTGTTTCACATAAAGATAATAAACCATTTCACATGAGATCTCATAATAAAAAGATAAAAAATTTCTCATAAAGATAATGTTTTCAAATTGCATTTGTCACAGTCAAATACTAAATACATAAATAGTAACATAGATAAAAGTTTTAATTCAAGTTAATTGGACCCTTGTCCTTGACTAGATTCAACAACAGCTACAACATTTTCACTATCTCGGATTACACCAGACTCTACTAATTCCTTTTCTGCAACCTTAATGTTTTCTAAATTTTCTCTGTCTTCCCTAGTTGCATCTCCTACTGAAAGGATAGAAGGATCCTCATCATTTTTTTTCTTCATAAGAATTTCCAGATCCATATGATGCTCCTTGATAATCCTCCGCAAAGTATTGTTCTACTTGTTTAATAGAACAAGTTTTTCTTTAAAACCAATAGCCCCTTTGACACTCTCTTTCACTTTTCTTAGGTGCTCCTCCAACAATGCACCTCTGTCTTCAAAGTTTGGTATTTTGACTACAATTAAAAATCACATAATTAGTATTTACAATAAGATAAAGAATAACTAACTCAATCTATAAAAAAATAGAACTTACCATGACCAATTTTTCTCTACACGCATTAGCAATAGTGAAAAGATTCTTATCATGAATACACTTGTTGTAGTATGACCATGCCTCATAATTTAAATTAGCCAATCTTTTCAACATTATTTTCAAAACTTCATCCCAACTTGTAAAAATTATCAATGATCCGTTCCCTTTTGTGCTTGAGCAAGAATATCGTAAATCACCACCAGCTTGATTTTTAACCAATGAAAATAGTTGTTCTCTATTTTCAAAATTATGATCTTCCACATCTTCATCTCCTTAAGGTCGGGACTAACACATTCCATGACAAGGGTTGTAACATTTTCTCGACACAAGGATCTCAAGTGAAAAGATGGTATTTGTATCATCATCCATTTTTTCCCTGTGGCTGCCCAGGTGATCCATAGGGATCCGTAAAAAACACCACTTCATCAATTCCATCAAAGCACCAAGAAGGAAAAGTGAAGAAAAATGAGAAAAAGAGGTTCTCATAGCATTTTAAACAAGAATTTCCGCCACTACTATGTAGGGTGATGTTTGCAAAACCACCACCCAACCCGGGTGGCGGTCTGTAAATGCTGCCTAACTTGGGCAAAGTCCTAAAACCACCGGTCTGCTCAGGGGCGAGATCTTGACAATTTTGACAAAAAAAAAATGGAATCAGAATGAATGGACTAGAATTTGAAGAGATGGTTATGTCTCTTCCCTTCCATGCCCTTTCACATCCTCCGATGCATGAGAGGACATGGGAAGGCCTATAAATGCATGAAAGGAGAGAGAATTAATTCATTCAGAGATCCTAAGAGATCAAAGAGAAAATATAAGTTTAATGAGAGCAAGTGAGAAAGATCTTCAGTGATTGGAGTGGAATTGTAGGAGAAAGGTGTAGAAATAGAGCAAAAAGCATAGGAAGGAGAGGTTTACATTGTTGTCTCCATTTTCTACTTCTTGTAATCTATAATTGTCTATAATTGACCAATAAAAGTGGGAAGAAAGAGTGTTTTTCCCTTCTCGATTGGTTTTCCTCCATTGGGGTTTCCAAGATAAAATTGTTGGTGTTTGGAGTTTGAATTCTTTCTATTCTCTGCAATTTCCTTTCTATAGCACTAGATAATCAGTCACTAAAGCTCTAATCTTCAATCAATTTGTCATTTTCCAAAGTTGAAAGTAGAACAACATAATTGTGTGATTTCGTAGAGTTCCAAAGTAGAAGTTTACGGATCATTTTGGTATCAGAGCTGATTATATATCCAGGACTATGGTATTTGATTCTTTCTTGTGATTTGTATGATAGTGACAAGGTCCAAAGGTGAAGAATTTTTACCTTGTGAGCCAGATATTTCTATGAAGAAGTGGAAACAAAGAATTTGAGCTCAAATGGAGGAAGAGAACTTGGTCCGTAGAGTCGAGATGCTAGAGACCATGATGGATAGGTTGCATAGAAAACAAGAAGAGATTTCAGATCTATAAAATATGGCTTTGGTTAAGAAAGATTCCATGGACTCAGTGGTTCGAGCACTGGCCAAAAATTTGGTATCGGAAAGAGCCATAAAGAGGAAGAATGGGAAGAGCGTGAAGAAGAGACACCAATTGTAAGCGAGAAGGTAAAATCTGCTCATACACCTTTTAAAGTTGAAACAAAAGTGGAAATAAAGAACTTTGAAGGACAAGTAGATGCATAATTGCTTGATAAGTGGCTAAAATAGTTGGAAGTCTATTTTAGTGTGCATAATGTCACTTGAGGCACAAAGGATCACCTTTGCACGTCTCAAAATGGAAGGTCATGCTCTGGTTTGGTGGGAAACCCATCTAGCCACTTGTGAAAGAAGAAACGTCCTATTGTCAATACTTGGAAAGGTTTTAAAGAATTTCTTAGAGCTAACTTCTATCCTATTGGCCATAAGACTAACATGATGATTAAGTGGCAGTACTTTAGGTAGGGGAAACAATCAAAGCATGCAAGACTACACTACGAATTTTGAGACAAGCCATGTTGCTTAATATGGACTTGGAGGATGAGGACATTATGACCAAATATTTGGGAGGACTTCACACTCACCTTCGGAGAGAAAGGTAATCTCCACGAAGCCCAAGGATCTCAATGAAGCTTGTATACAAGCATACTATATTGATGATGAGAAGAAGCAAGGAGAAGTAGAGCCAAAGGAGACAGTCAATCAACATCAACAGCAAAAAAGAACAAGGAAGACAAGTAGTAAAGGTAAATGGAAAGGTAAACATGCCGCTACTACTTTGCATACTTGTAAAGATCCTAAGAATTTATAAGAATTGTGATATAAATGGACATACTGATGCCACATGTTGGAAGTTGCATCCGAATTACACCCAAAGCACCGAAACCAAGGATTCCAAGAAATCCATGGCCACTATGAAAAAAAGGAGAGGTGGAGATTGAGGATGATTCGATGTAGATGAAAGGTTGGGATGCACAACCACTAACATGTATGGGGAGAAAAAGAAGAAGAGATTTGAGTAAGCTATTTCAAATCAGAATCCAAATCAAGAAGACTAAGGTAAATGCTTTAGTAGATTCTGGTTCTCAGTCAAATTTGATTTTGATGCGGTTGTAGAAATATCTTGGTCTAGAAACTTACGCGCATCCACATCCATACCCATTGGGATGGGTGAAGAAGGGTGTAGAAATACAAGTTACAAGAAAGTGTAAGTTTTAGTTTGGGATAAATACCCAATATATTGATGTATTAGAGGTTGATATCATTCCACTTGATGCATTTGATGTTGTCTTCGAAAGTCCTTACTTGTATGCTAGGGATGTTGTGTTCACAAGGAGGGAGAACCGGTATAGATGGGTCAAGGACAGAGTTAGTTTCAACATCCGGGCACACTAGAGAAAATCAAAGAAGGCTATGGTAAGTGCCAACCAAGCACCAAGACTTATTCAGGAAAATCATCAGTTTTGTTTACTTTCATTGGAAGAAAAGAAAAATGGACTTGAGAGCATGGATATTTTGGATAACACTTGTCATTTTTTACAGAAGAAGCCACCACATAAGAACTTCTCATTCAAGGAGAAAACAAACTTCCACTATGCAGTCACCATATCTACCTATGGATTCACTAGACCTGACATGGGGCAACAAGGAGAAGAGGAGATACAAGGAACAATGGTGACTATAGTAAACAACATACATGGAGAGGATTCAACAATCCATCTCAAGAGAAAAAGACAAGAAAGAAGGACTAAACCACTATAGTATGGGACCTTCGCCATACTTGAGTAAGGTTGGAAAAGAAACCTTCAGGCCACACTTCATGCAGATGCACACGATAGCAAGTTGCAAGAGCTCACACCTACTAAAGCCATCTATGCATGAAAAAGAAGGAAACATACAAAAGTTGCCTTCCAAAGAGGATTGTACTCAAGGAAACTCGGAGGAGGATGTAGCACTGGAGTAGAAAACTAAAGATCCACATGAGTCTTGGTAGGTTGGACGAGAGAAGACACCAAGGAAGACCCAGTGGTACTCGAAGGAGCAAGAGAGGGAGTTGATTCCTCTACCACTCCCCCACTAAGATTTTGTGGGACCAAAATCCTCCTAAGCAGGGGAGGTATGATCCATAGGGATCCAGAAAACACACCACTTCATCAGTTCCATCAGCACCAAGAAGGAAAAGTGAAGAAAAATGAGGAAAAGGAGGTTCTGTCAACATTTTAACAACCTCCATCTTACGCAAGGTGGAAGTTACAAAACTCACCCAACATGGGCAGCAGGCCTATAACCACCGTGCAACTTGGCAAGTGGTGGTCTAAACCGCCGGTTTTCTCAAAGCGGTGGCCCTGACACTTTTGACAGAAAAAAAAAATGGAGCATGAATGGACAAATTTGAAGAGACTGCCTGTGTCTCTTCCCTTCCAAGCCTTTCCCATTCTCCAGTGCATGGGAGGACATGGGAGAAGGCTATAAATACAAGGAGGAGCAAGAGAATTGATCATTCAGAGATCCAAAGAGATCAAAGAGCAAAGTTTTTAATGAGAGCAAGTGAGCAAGATCTTCAGTGCTTGGAGTGGAATTGTAGGAAAAGGTGTAAAACAAGCAAGTATATGAAGGGAGAGGTTTACATTTTGTCTCCATTTTCTACTTCTTGTAATATGTAATTGTCTATAATTGACCAATAAAAGTGGGAAGAAAGAGTGTTTTTCCCTTCTGACTAGTTTTCCTCCATTGGGGTTTCTAAGATAAAATTGTTGGTGTTTGGATTTTGAATTATTTCCTATTATCTACAATTTACTTTCTATAGAACTAGATAATCAGTCAATTAATAATCTAATCTTAAATCAATCATAATTTTAGAACATCAAATTGTGTGATTTTCCAAAGTTTTTAGAAAGTAAGGAAGAACATAATTGTGTTTTCTTATGATTTTTGCTAATACTCATTGCAACGTTAGGGAGCATAAGCATTTTCCCCTACCATAAGAAGATGACAGAGGTGGAAGGGGAGGTCGGGTAGGAACCGATGCACTCCTTTTGTGCTGAGATGGAGTCGGAGCATAGGTGGTGGCAGTGGGTGTGGCCGCAGGATGAATTTCAAATTGTAAAAGATATGTAAGCATATATACTTTAACAATATAAGATTTAACTACTAGTATCAGTAATCAATATGTTAAAAATTTGAAATTAAAAGAAAAACAAGCGAACAATAATAATTTCTTGCGCTTTATGAATGTTTTCGTAGTAAAACAATCTTGGTGTCCATATGGAAATGGGGGAAGGGTGGTGGTGGCATAGGCCCTGTTACAGAAAATCCTGAATTTAATGAAAATCAATTAAAAATAATGATAAATTTGTAAAATAAATTCAAAACACTAATATAAATAAAGTTTAAGTCACTATTTTTTAGTTGCTTTGTACTAGAACTTGAAACATCTAGTTCGACATTTGCGCAGAGAATGAATCTCTTCATGCTAAGCATAGCCCTCGGTATGTATGTGGTGTCTGCAACAGTATGAGTAGAATCTCTCAAGGTGATGTAGATATGCTAGAAAAGGCTGCACATTAGGATAATGAAATTAGAAATATGACATTGTAGAGAATCAGAGATTCAGATTATCAATATCATTACTCTATAAAATAATTAAATAAAATTGAAACAATTGATCATTGTGTAGTATGTAAAACTTAAAACCTTGATTTTTCTATTGGATAGAAGTAGAGTGCATTTTAATTCTCTCCTTGCTATGGGACCAGGCCGAGCACGATGAATCCAAAGAACCACACATCCATTTTTCTGGTCTTGACTCTTGAGCCACATAGTCTTTAGACTCAGAGACATCAATTGCATTATTGTCACCAGACCCCTTAGGCCCACTAGAGTTATGTGAGTGAAATAAATTTTGATGAAGTTGTGGTGTTTCGATTTCTTTGACTTGTTCATTGATTCAAAACAAAATTATAGATTACATATTTACAATACAAGAATTAATTTAACAATGATTTTGTTTTTGAAAGGAATCAAGATTAAATGCTTTTAAAACAAAATACTCACCAATTGTTGGTCAATAGGCATTGCATGTTTTTCCATCTTATCGTGAAGATTAGTTGGAATAGCTGTGGATTTGAGTCCATAAAAACCCTCATAATATAAAACAACAAAATAACAAGAAGAAAATATAATCAGTAGTACGATTTATTTGGCCTTGTTAAGATCAAAGAGAATATTTGATGCTAGATATGTGTACCAATCGAATCTAATGCATGATGGTTTAAAGAAGGTAGTGCATTTCCCATTGAGAAATGAAAGTGTATCTCCCGTAACAGGATATAGGGACTGGAAAAATTCCACCATGGCCAGGAGATAGGGGTCTTTGATAGATTGAGAGTTAATGCCTCTTTTGGCCGGATTATTTACCTCAGCCTCAATAGAGAGATTGTAATGAGACTCTAATTTTTTTTTCTCATCAAGAAGAATGACTTTAGAGGTTACAAGAGATACGTTTTGATGGGGCAAGCTTGTTATACGATGAATGTCTTCAGGTGTTATTTTGATGATAAATTTGTGGGAGGGTAATTGAACTACAAATGTGCCATCAGAATGATTATACATTTGCATTAAATTATTTAGTAATGTGTGCTCTATTTGATACTGGGGCATGTAAATAATACCATGAAACCCTGAGCTACCAATCCAACCGGATTGGCTAAATATTTGAGGGTCTTAGAGTAGTTGTAACAATCGGGATATAAAATGTTTCGATAAACATAGGAAGTCGGTTTAATGGTTTTTTTTCCTTGGGGCCATTATTCTTGAACGTTGATTACTTGATAAAAGAAGAGGTTTGAAAGAATATTAAGATACCTGTATATGATGAAAGATGTGCTTTCACTTTGAATCTTGATGATTGACCCTAATAGTGGAAGACTGAAGCGGATGAGAAGAGTGAAAATATCTGAAAAAATCTATCTCGAGAAACGAGCGAGTGAAAATGGGACAAAATGAATGGGGATGGCTATATATATAGGAGAGGAAAGTGCATTAAATGAGGAAGGCACATGTCGTATTAAATGATGGGTGTACTTCGGTGTTACCATCTAGGGATACCAAACACACGTTACCGCCAACATTTCTGTCATCATTATCGGTTGTCAACACTAACTTGTGTTACCGGTCGGTAATGTCAATCACACGTTACCGGCCGACAACACCACATAATGTTACTGACCGAGAACACTGAAAAGTGTTACCGAATGGTAACACCAACTAGTGTTACCGCCTGGCAACACTAGAAAATGTTGTCGACTGTAATACTAAAAAGTGTTACCAATCGACAACATTAAAAGGGATGTTAGCCGGTAACATAATTTTTTTTTCTATTGTCATTCATACTTTCAGTAAAAAAAACCGCAGTCCACCATTTTTTGGAAAATGGCTTCCTTTCACCTCTGTCACGAAACCCATTTTTACACTTTCACCTACATTGCAAATGGATTTTTTGTTGAATTCACCACCTATTTTATAATAATTTTTTTAGAGGGGGTATTAAAATGAACCTGTCAAATGTTTTTATCCTTAAGGTGTAGTATTTCTTTAGTAATGTAATGAAAAGTTATAACAATTTAAATTTTTCACTTGTAGTTTTGTATTGCAAATGGAATTTACAATTTTTTAAATATCTTGTTTTCCAACCCCAACACACTCCTTGCAAGTTTGAGAATTGGGAAAATTGAAAAGTTTTTGGCAAACAAATTTGTTAGGTGGACGAATTGGTGGGTATCTACCAACACTCGAGATTATAGGTCCCTCTTCTTGAATTGTACAGCTCCATTTATTATACGTGAATGAAATTAAAATATTTAGTGGTCTTAGAGGTCGGGATCCGACGGGAAACTCCACTCGAACTGTGGCAAGATCTTGCAATTTCTTGCAAGGGAGGAATTTACTAAGAGAGTAGGAAAGGGAGTGGGAAAAGGAGAGGGATAATTAATATTGTAGGTAGAAAATCAGATTCCTACAACCATTAATTAGAATACTTCAACACACATAGATGGAAATAACACAACTTTTCTACTAGCAATAAGACAAGATAAGATTATGAACACAAAGTTTCAGTAATCTCCTTATCAAAAAAGCAAGAAACTCCTTTCTCTTTCATTGATGTTTTGAAAAATATGTACAAAGTAGGAAATGGAAGAACATACAAGAGTCAATTTAAAGAAATGTTATCTTTTTCCTATTTCACAAGTAGTAATCTCTCACGATCATAAAAAATTGACAACCCTTAAGAATGAGGGCGTCATTACAATTTATAGATTTGGAGAATACTCCTCACCTACCCACCATGTGACATTTCATTTGTCTTTTCTACCCGCGACTCTTGAAATTCCTAGGAAAGAACACTAAGTCCACTTTTATTACTTAAAGGTGAATTGTTATATTTTAGATTATAGTCACTTTGATGAATAGGATGAATGTCATGATTTCTCACAACGAAGAACTAGAAAGGGGGTAGAGAAGAGGAGGAAGAATGAAGAAATAAGGGGAGAGAATGATCCATAGCATGAATGAGGTTGCCTCTACTTTTGATGAAGATCTTATCAATGATTATCAAAGATTCTTCATTTTACATGATCCATGGATACTGTGGACCATGAAATGAGTGTGTAGAAAATCTATTTTAAGACCTCCCAATGTGATCTTAGGATGGGCATGAGTACTACTCATGATGATCCTTCTAGGTACTTGATTAATGAACCTCCTTAGCTCATTGACATTAGTTGACTTAACTTATTTTAAATTACCCAGACTCACCAAGAGATGAAGATGAATCCACTTACTTGTGCCTTGAGATGTTGTACCTTGTTTCTAAACATTATTGAGCTCAAGATGATGCTTTTAGGACCCTTATAATGTTCTTATTCATTTGTTTAGGTTATCAAATCATCCCATTACCTTATGGAGAGTCAAAAAGTAGAAATACGAGTGAAAATGGAGCCATCTACAACTTTCTGCACCCAAAATGAAGACTTTCTATTTTTAACAGTAAGACTGGGACCTACTATTTTGGGACATATCACCCATTTTGCTTTAATATGACATTTTTAACCTTATAACATACTTCATCCTCCTCTATTGATGATGCATTTCTATTTTTAGCAGGTTACTTTTTCTTGACCTCCTATTTTGGGAAAATTGACATTTTTGTCTTGGTTTTCAATTTTGCATCTTTTCTCGATTTTCCTAGGTGATTAAAACTTGCAAATAAGTGGAATTACTATATTTGGAATGTAGAGGAGCATATAATATTATATTTTTATTAAGTGAAAAAAATCCTAGGTTATTGATGGGAACATTACTTTTATATTTGGCTCTTTGTCACGATCTCGTGCTCCAAATTTCACCGTGTTTCGTCCACGAAATGATTGGAAAAAAAAAAATGAAAAATTCCTTGGTGTGGGTTTAAGGCATGAAGCTATAATGGAATTCATTAATGGAGTCATTGATATTTTTACAAAGTTCTTTCCCACCTTGGATTACAACAAAATCAACTTCATTGGGATAGGTTTTCACTTGGGCTATGTGCTCACAGCTTTAGCTTCATTTGTCTACCGAGCGATGGGAAATTGGAGGAATGAAAGCTGAGGGAAAAAATGAGGGATTTTTGCCATTAAATATCTGGGGAATCACTTTAAATAATGAAAAATTATTCTTTATGGCATCTGAAAATGGAGAAGTTTGTAAAAATCTCACCTCGATCGGTGCATTAGATTGTAAGATATGAGTTTTTCTTCGTTTTGATAACGAAGTGAATGTGGCGAAGAACACACATGGTGTTAGAAGAAATTACATGTTTAATGGAGGTTTTTAAAAATAATATACCTATTAGGATGAGGAAAAATTTGATAAATGGAGAAATGGAATAATGGAAATGAGCTTTATAATCTTTTGTCCGATAGTGAGCTCATGGGCATTAATGGAGAAGTAACACGATAATTGTGTTTTTTGCAATTTTTTAACTTTTTAAAACTTCTTTAGCTTGGTCAAAATTTTGTGTCCCATATATCCTAACGGTATGGGACATATGGTTCAAAAAATTTGCCTCGCCCTCATCTTGATAATTGACGTCCCGAGATTGGCCAAAGTGATGGAGTGAGAAATAAAGCGAATAGTCCCTGGGGCTGAAGGCCAGGTCACATGGTTGAATAGAGATAGGGATAGTATTGGGTGGATTATTTTGTCTCAACTATCCCAAGGTGATGGTATAGATGGTGCACAAAAATGTTCCCTTGCACAGTGAGGAAAAGTGACGGATGATCATTCGCGGAGGCGGAGAGGAGAGGGAGCTGAAAAAATGGCTCACGAAGAACCTTTCTGGGTCATATGAAGGACCAGGGGTCAAACTTGGGCTTAGGTGAATTTTTTTGTTCCAAATATCTCAAGGGGATAAGACACAAGGTTTAAGAAAATTCCCCATCATCTGGTGTTGATAAGTGGTGAAATCTGATTGCACAATGGTGAGGGTTGAGGATGAGTGCAAAGGGGCTAAACTTTCTTATTTGAGATTCATTGGGGTGATATGATGGTTCACAGATATCAAATATAATTGGGCACAATTTTGTGTCCCTTATCCCCAAGGGGATAATACAGTTGGTCCACAACATTTCTCCATAACACAGGGAGTGACATGTGTCCACCCAAAAAAATAAAGAAGTCCCAAGAGCGTAACTTGGAGAACAACTTAACGAGAGGCATATCTTGAGCATCCAGAGGTATTTTTTAGAACTTATTTATATGATTTTAACTAGAAATATCATTTTGAGAAGAATGGGATGGGTATCATGCTATAATTATTCCAGTAACCCCATAAAAGTAATATTTTTCTCAGGATATTTGGTTGAGCATGCAAAAGTACATTGTGGGGTAGACAAAAATCACGCACTTTGAGTCATTATCTAGTCTCGATCACATACTTTTGCTATTCATATGTCCATAAGTAAGAAAAGTACTAATCAACCCATGTATTTGGCCACCTTTCTTTACTTTATGCTTCTACTTTTAGTCTTACACTCTTACTTGCTCAGTATGTATTTTCACCTTTCAACATTTTTCATTCTGAGACACTAATGCCCACCAGGACGCCAACACTCGGTGCCCCTTCCCCTTTGAATACCCTTGTCCTCTTTGTACTTTGGTCACACTTTTTGGGTCCTTTATAGCCATTTGAGCATCTTATATTTTTGGTAGTCGGCATTTTTGGGGTTAATTATAAAATTCAAGCAAAGGAATCATATAAATATAAAGTTATGTGATCATAATAAGGGACCAAGCACTAAGCATCTACTATCTCCACCTAAGGTTTACATCCATCAAAGGAATCTATAATTCCATTTTCATCCATCTAGATCCATCAAAAGGCACAAAGGATGGTTCATCTGCATCACACTTCATAGGAGGGGAGTCTATTGTTTCCATGCACACATTATTTACATTCTACATCTAGTTACTTGCTCACTACTTCAAAAAATGTGACTGACACATGAGTAACCTAGGGCACAATTATACAACACACACACACACTATAGAAATACATTGGGTCTGAGATGTAGTGTAGCACTCAATAATAAGTCCATCATTTGGGACCCAAGGAAAGTCGACCCCTTCATATGCATATTTATTTTTTAGGATTTTGATGCTTATCTTAGGGTTTTATAGGTGATTTATCCATTGTAGGTTTACTATGAAATCTAGTGAAGTTCATGACATACACGGACAAAAGGAGAAAAATTGTAGATACCTCTTGAACCATATCGGAACCAGGTTTATGACCATTTACTAGAACTAGGGCACCAAGAACTTAGACCAAGGCACCCATAGGAGACCCTATCCTTCTCTAGGTTCCCTAGTCCAGTCAAATCACCTAGATCTGCATTTTTCTCGGGATTTTGTGTGAAGATCTTTCATCTCTATTTTCATCGGTCTCCACTATGAAACAAACCAAAAACCTCTGTGAATCAACTAAGGCTCTTCTAACCCTCTTTGCATTAGGGTTTCATATTTTAATATTTTAGTTTTGCTTGGGTATTATTTCAATATTTTAGTATTCATTTATTTACTACAAACTTGCATTAGATTAGGCTATTATTATTTACATTTTAGCATAATCATTTTGGTGAACCCACGTTTGAATACTCTTGGATCCTATTTTTCTTCCATCATGGCTCATAAGTTTTGTCAAGTCTATTTTCTTCAATTGATTCAAATGCACCCATCTTGTAAAGACACTCTCCAAAAAACCCTAGAGACTATGTATCTTCTATCTACCATCAACATGTTTCTGCCCAAGTTAATGCTATTTTGAATCTTTCTAAGAGATCTCTTTGAGGACTAATCAATCTATTTACAAATCCATTCAATTCCTTTAATTATTTATTTCAAGATAAATTTAAGATTATGGAATCCACGATTACATCTCTTAAATATAAATCCAACATCTTAAGGACACTTTTCAGGCTCATGTTTAGTTCTTCTAATCTCCATTCATTCTATGTCTTCTATGTGCTCATATAGTGAATCCTCAAGTCTTACTTGCTCACCGTACCTCTCAAGTTTTATTTAAATGTTAAACAACAGATATTCTTCCTCAACTCATAGCTCATCAATTGATCATTTTCCATCTACTCATTGTTATCCTCCTTATCGACTTGCAAAATATCAAGGTCATCCATATTGCCATTATCATCAAATCAATGGACATAATGAAAATGATTGTTATGTTTTACAATGAAGAATCAAACATCTTGAGTTTCAAGGTTTTATCTCATTCATACACATCACAACATTACATGGCCCATCTATAGTTATTGTTACATCTCAATGGGTTCCTAAAACTGATTCATCTATATCTAATGAGCATCATGTCATCACTTCTAATGTTCCTTTCTATAGAAGTCAAACCTATGAATCTACTAAGTCAAGAAACTACTTCTCTCAAAATCAATATAGCACCCTCTCCTCTCTCTCAATTCATTTACCATATTACCAAGTAATAATACCTAAAAATACCTCTCAAAATCAATCCATCTTCTTCTCCAATCACATCATCAATGTCATCAATCCCACCTAAGTTACCACCATTCAAGATTCCTTCCCATCACTGATCCACTTTTGTTTCAAAATCATTTTGTCAAAGCAACTACCTATTATGGCCAACCAATTTTTCTACCACCATTGCATGGTCCTACTATTGCTTTGTCCTACCATTATGTTGTCCCTCTCTTTATCATGACATGAATGATTCTCTTCCATAATGGCATGAAACCTCTCACATCATTTCATAAATCTCCATCATCATAGTACACTTGGGGGACATACCTTACTCCCTCACATTTTAGCATTATCAACATCTATACATCTCACACATCATCATCATCTAGTTTTTACTTTCATCATACACATCTCGATCCATCATTATCCATTACTTGATGATTTACTCTTGTGATTTGATTCACACTTGACTGTTGAGGGCATCCTATACACATGAACCTCACACACTGCACAATAGACACTACACATCATGCATCTTCACACATCTTACATACATACATCCTACATCCTACATCTTACATCTTACATCTTACTATACATCTACACATCTTATATCATCCACACATCTTGCATTACATACTATACATCCTACATTACACACATTACACATGACAATTTCTCATCATCATATCTATTACATATTACATATTTTTACACATCTACTTTTACATGTTGCACTCACTATCCTCATGACGCACTCTAGTCTCATGGTCCATACTGAGACTCTTGAGGGTATACAAATCAAATGGACCTTATCACACTCACACATTAAACCATTCAATTTTTTCTCATGTGACATTCCTAGATTAGTGATATATTTAGTTATATACTATCATCATAACATCACTCTTCTAGAATCCATTAGTGATATATTATTTTAGGCTAAATCATTACTTTTTCCATTATCTTGTTGTGATATACATTTAGGCTAAATCATCACACATTATTGACACCTCATCTCTAGGTTTCATATATCATCACTATATATTCATCATCATCACATCACACTACACATAACATATAGTTAGACCATTTCTCAAGATGACGTACTCTCATTTATGGTTCATTCTTGATTGATGAGGGTGTATAAAAAATGAACCTCATTGCATAAAATTCCATTCACTCAGGGGGCACATGGATCCTATCATTCACTTTTCATTCCATTCCATCCATCCACATCATATGCATATCTTGGTTACATTTACTCTTATTATTTTCACATTTATTACACATGTTAGATAGATATATTGTATGTCATTATCTTTATCATACACACATGCATGCATTCACTTGATTTCTAGTTGTGATCAAAGATTATATAGGGCCATTACATGTAACATGGATGCTTGGCATAGTACCTAGTACCAGTCCCACAATGGCTCTCATGGGGCATCCAAATTCATACATTACAGGTGTTATTGTTTCATTTTGTTTCATAACACATTACATTTTCAGATTTACACACATTTGACATACTTTTATCTTTCTAACATGCTAATAGGTGCTTCATGTGCAACATTTTTTATGCAGGGCTACTTGTTTCCATGGTTATCTGTTACATTGCTTGTACTTGTTTGTCATTGTTTCCATTATATGCGGGCTTTTCCCTTTGTCTTGTGTGCACACTTGTCTGTTTGGCATTATGGCCTTGATTGTCTTGCAACACCATGAGTGGTGTCCCATGTTTGCAACCCACTTTTCATGGTCTATGTTGTCTTCTTGTGTGTTTACTTACATCTAGCTTACACATTGTCTTTGTAGCTTACACTTGTCTTATACATGCATGTTTGTTTTTCATACTAACACTTGTTTCCTAGCCACTTATTTTGCATGTGCCTTGGTTTCTACCAAGCACATCCCTTCCCCCTGTAGGGAATAGTTTTAGTATTTGGTCCTCTTTTGGGCCACATACTCCTACAACGATGTTGCATGCATGCACCCCCAAAGAGGGGGGCATCATTTGGGTGAATCATTCACCCCATAAAATGGTTACACACAGTATACAACACAACATAGTATCGGTATAATTCATTTCAAGGCTTAGAATCAAACTTGGGTCCTTATATAGTGATGCCTTTCTTGGAGCGCCTATAACCAAGGGGAAGTTACACAATGATTGGGTTCAACACATAGTACAAACTCATACACAACATTTTCTTTACAGGGTAGGTTGTTCCTTACATGCATTAGTACACATCATCTGCAGTGGTGTTTTATTCGGGGAGTAGTTAAAGGTTAGAGGATAACACCAGACATTCCTCTCTACACTACTTCTATCATGGCATCATCACCCAAAAAACCAGACAATATAGAGATCTCTATAGTTTTGGGAAGCGGTTAAAGGTTGGAGGATAAATCAGACTTTCCTCCCTATACTTCTTTGGCCAGTGGCATGAGATCACCCAAAAACTCACTTCATTGAAAATATCCTTTCTACACTCTTTTCTCATCACGGATCAGGTGCACATGTTCCTTTTTCACATTTTCAGCATTTTTATTTTACATACTTTACTTACACGCTTTTTACACACTTTTACATATATGTGTATTTGACTACTTGATTATCTTCTCTTTTGCAGGTCCATCCATATGGGAAGAAAACAATCAACATCAACAATAACATCAATAACAACATCAACATGATACTAACAATAGGTACATCACACACACATCGGCATTTACACACACACGTTTCCACCCTAGGTTCATTTTCATCACCTTTTACATTTTGCATCTTTAGTCTCCATGCTCCATCTTTTTATCACTCCACACTTTTTCTAGTCCCTCGGACATGCTTTCTACATCAATCTACATGGATATCAGGTACATATCTATCTAATTTATGTTACCAAGAATTTTACTCACCAACATAAAGTGGGGGAAAATGTAGACACAAAATCACACACTTTGAGTCATTATCTAGTCTCGATCACATACTACTATTCATATGGTTCCTAAGTAAGAAAAGTACTAATTAACCCATGTCTTTGGCCACATTTCTTTTTTTTATGATTATCTTTTAGTCTTACACTCTTACTTGCTTAGTTTGTCTTTTCACCTTTCGACATTTTTAATTTAGACACCAATACCGACAGGATGCAGTCAATGCAGGTGCCCCCCATCCCCTCTGGGCCCTTGTCCTCTTTGTACTTTGGTCACACTTTTTGGGTCCTTTCTAGTCAATTTGAGCATCTTATATTTTTGGTAGTCAGCTTTTTCAAGGTTAATTATGAAATTCAAGAAAGGAATCATATAAATATAAAGTTATGTGATCATAATAAGGGACCAAACACTAAACATATACTATCTCCACCTAAGGTTGCATCCATCAAAGGCATATATAGCTCCATTTTCATCCATCTAGCTCCATCACAAGGGACAAAATGATGGTTCATTTACATCACACTTCATAGGAGGGAAGTCTATTATTTCCATGCACACATTATTTACATTCTACATCTATTTACTTGCTCGCTACTCACAAAGTACAACTAGTACAAGCAAACTTGGGCACAATTCCGCACACACACACACACACACACACACACACACACACACACACACACACACACACACACACACACACACACACACACACACACACACACACACACAAGAGAGATAGAGAACTACATTTTTTGAGATGTAGTGCATCACTCGGTGATAAGTCCATCAATTTGGAAGTTGAGGAAAATATGACCCCTTCATATGTATCTTTATTTTTAATGGTTTGATGCTTTTCTTGGGGTTTTGTAGGTGATTTATCCTTTGCAGGTTTACAACGACATCTAACGAAGTTCAACGACATACACAAGATAAAAGGAAGAAGTGTGATACCTTGAGCACCTCACATATTGAAACCGAGGTTTTGACCACTTTTGCGGCAGACCAAAGGTGCCTAGAACTAAAACTAGGGCAACCCTATCCTTCTCTAGGAACCCCAGTCTAGCCAAATCACTTCGGATATGCAACTTTCTAGGCTTTTGTGTGAAGGTCTTCCATCTCTATTAAGCCGGTCTCCACCGCGACACAATCTAGAAAGTTCTATGAATCAGATAAGGCTCTTCTAACCCTCTTTTCACATTAGGGTTTCATATTTTTATTGCTTAGTTGTTTGGGTATTATTTCAGTATTTTAGTATTCATTTATTTACTACAAACTTGCATTATATTAGGCTATTATATTTACATTTTAGCATAATCAAAAGGTGCCATCTTGGAAGTACTTGAATGAATTTTTCCCCTAAATCACCTATGAAAAAGGTTGACACAACTCATAGGATCACTTGGAATAGGAGGACAAGCTTGACATAGGAATAGATCGATCGGGGAGGAGGGCTTAGGAGGACTCAAAATCAAAAAAATGACAATAGGGTATAGTTGTCCTATTTTCAAGTTGAATTTTTCCCTTGCACAAACACATGACAAAAATTAGCTCTCACTTGGAGACTCATTCTACATCAAAAAAAGAGAGTATAGGATGAGAAGTAACTCTAGAATGTCGGTACATAGCTTTGACCGGCCTTATCCATTGGGATTTATAGAGTCACTTTGAACAACAAGAGATAGATTAAAAGGAGAACACACACACACAAACACACACACACACACACACAAAATAAAGGGAAACACACCACACAAAAAAGGAAAGACACACACAATAGGGAAAGGGAAACACATATACCTAAGTCACGTATGGTATAATGTGGGGGATAACCCATTTTCACTATAAGACTTTTATTTTTAGAAGCTACCTCGAAGGGGTACCACTGAGTGATGATGTTCAATGAATCCATTCACCGGTTTGAGGAAGTATCCTCCTTTCCTCAAATCCTTATGAAAGTTAGATATTTTCATGATTTCCTGTATACTTGGGGGAGATGAGCCTACAAGATATTTTTATGCTCAATGCTTCGCTAAAAATTCCATTGTTCTCACTATCTTGGTAACCAATTTCAAATTATAAATTTCCTTTCATGTTCCCCCACACTACTGATTTCTTATTTTGCATCACGTCACTACCCCGAGGTTGGTTTTGTGTGTATTTTTTAATATCTGAATTTTCTTATTTCCCACATTCATGCTCATTGAAAAAATCTTCTTCAGAGGCCTTGAATTCATCTATCTCATTATGAGTTGTTTGGAAATAGAGTGAGGAGTTAGACATAACCTCATACCTATCTTGTATGGCCATGGCATGAGTCAAGAAATCCAAACATAAATCATGATCTTTCATACCTTCTGTTGCTTTCCAAATTTCTTTAATGGAGTCCTTCTTTGGAACTACAAAAGCTCATTTTCACATTCATTTTCAAAACCTTCGTTTTGGAATTCAAGGCAAACATTCAAGAGAATTGCTTCACCATCCCAAAGATCATTGCATTCCATTGCTTCTTTTTTAGGGAGTCTTAATCTTGAGTACCTCAAAATTCTTTGTTTCAAATTTTTGTTCATAGAAAGAATCTTCCTCTTTGAATGGAAAAGAGAAAACTTAAATTTCATCATCACACCCATCAGTCATCATTACAAGAAGTTCATAATATTTTTCACCCTTTTTGATTTCATCATAATTAAATTTAAAATTGGTGGAGAATTTGGAATTAGCTTCACACATATCTTGTCAATCCATGGCTTGCATAAATAGTTCAAGAATAAGCTAAGGATATTTTGTTTCCTTTGCATCTCTTAGGATTTCTTGCCTGAGAGTCTTCCTTCAAACCTTTTAAAGGATCATCATACATAATAATTTCTTCTTCGTAAATTATATGATCAAGAGAGTTTCCATCTTCAAATGGAAACCATAATACTTCTTCATCATGGGGGAACATGTCAACTATTTTTTTCTTACAAAACGTCAAGAAACACTCCCTCATTTCCATGGCTCGCATCATCCTGGTAACTTGGGATATCCTCTTATAACTAAAAATTTCTCAATAATTCTTCAAGATTGATGCCTCTTTGAAAAGTGATTCTTGGTCATATCAAGGTACAAATCTCATCCTCCTCTTCGGTTGTTATGAAATGATTCATCCTACCACTATTTTGGTATTGAACATTATTCTTTTGATTTAATGAATTTTGCATTGTGTATCTTATAATTTTTATAGGAAGAAACTTCATCATGCCACCTTTAATTGGGATGGTTGCAGAAGACAAATTCATCTGGATTTTTCCTCCCAAGTCTCGGTAGAAGCTTCTACCTAACAAAATTCCAAATGAAGCTAGAATTTCCACTACCAAGATAGTCATTGACACCTTATTGTATGGGAATTTGGAAAGGGCCACCTATGTATCATTGATATTTCCCATAAGTGGGACCTCTTTTGATTCCATGGAGTAACACGAGCCACTGGTTCATGTCAAGGTGAGTCCAAGAGCATTGACCACCTTTATAGGCATCACATTGTCAGAAGCACCTAAATATATTATGTAATTATTCAATCAATATCTTCCAACAAGAAGGGAAACATAGAAAGGTTCAATCTTATCAGTATTTTATGCACTCATGGAAAGCATGTTATGTGTAGGAGGCATGGGTGGTGTTGGTAGTAGGCCCTTAGGATTTGGATTCACAGTGTTAGCTTTTGGGATACCACTTTGGAAAATATCTACAAGCCTCTTGAATTTGTCCAAGTGTGTTTACAAATATTCAATTTCAATAATATGAACTTTATTATTGTTTTCATGTTCAACATAATCAAATGGAGAAAATGTAGACAAGGGGGTTGAAGACATCACTTTTGGAGTTAGGATAGGCTTGGAGGTGAGAGTAGAAGTTTGGGAGAAAGAAGTTGATTTTGAAGGTACATTAGAGGCTCTTAAAGGACTATTTTTTTGTAAGTGGGATTATAATTGGAAGGGTACTTATAAGAATTACTTGGACTAACATGTGACCTCTTACTTGCTACGGGGTCGGGTTTCTCCAATGCAGACTTCATGGAAGGTGGGAGTGGGGATCTTCGACTGATTATGTTTTAAGTAGGGTCGCTATAGGAGGATCTTCACTCTTATTATTCTTTGTAGGAATAAGGAGAGAAGATCATTTCTCATGTGTGGATAAATACCACACATGAGAAATAGGGTGCATCTTCTTCATCATCTTCATCACCTCTAGAATAATCATAGAATCTAATTTATGCATCGTTCTCTATCTCTTCAATTTCTTATTCTGGTCCTTTTTCATCTTCTAGGGTTATGTAATTAACATTTATAGGTGGAGCCTCAAAGGAAAGCCTTTTGAGATCTCCTAAAATATGGTTTTGGTTAGGGTTTTCATGGGATCATCATTGAGAAACCTCCCTCTTCAATATTGTCATTTCATTTACCAATTTCTATAACAATGGATCTGTTAGCTCATCTCTGTGATACTTGGCCTTACCCTTTAAATGGTTCTTGATATTTTTGAATAGGATGAGGTCATCTTATAATTTGGTGGAAATCCTTTGAGATTTTATGAGATTCCTCAACAAACATATTCAAATGATTAATCCTACCTATGAAAATTGAGAACTGATGAAGAATCCTTTTACGTTGTCATCGGAGGGAAAAATTTAATATGTATCCTTTTGGGAAACCTATTATAATGAGCTACAAATTCCCTCATACTATTTTTAGACTCCTTATTTATTTGAGCCATTTGGACTAGGACATCCCTGACGAGTCTTTAGTAGAATTGTATCTTTCTTCAAAACTAGTTTTTATGTCATCCCAATAGGTGATGGAACGAACTAAAAAGAGATAGAACCATTCTCGATTCTTTTTCTTTCGAGATTCTAAAAATAGTCTTGTAAAAAAATATTCATGTTCCATTCCAATAATTATGCATGAAGTGATAAAGGCAATGATATTTTTCTATAGGAAGTTAGGTGTCATCACCTTTGAAATTTGGAAATCTCTTATAGGGACCTATTGGTAGATCTTAAAGAGGGGGTGCAAGAGAAAGTGGACTGTATTCATTCTCGGTGGAACAATGGGTTTGGGTCTTTCATCTTCATCTGCTATTATTCCTTTTGCTTTTGTAAAATCTTCTCTCGATTCTTCTTCCGGTTCTTATTATTCTTCACTACGGAATTAAATGTTCAATGGTGGGTGGAAGGAAGGGGGAACAAGAGGATTTAAAAGGGATTATTAACAGGGGTTTGGATAGGATTACTTGGTGTTAGGAAATAAGGGATAAAATATGTGGAACAATCCCACACAAAATCACAATAGTAGAAACTAATATGTAGAAAGATATTACATATCTGAAATAAAAGTGTAGAAAATAAAATAACACAACATAGAGATATTATTTAACGTGGTTCACCCAATTTGGGCTATGTCCACTAAGAATAAATTGCTTTCGATTTTATTACAAGACACATCTTTCTCTCAATACAATACCTATATCTGTTTGGGCGATGCTCAACAAACTATCCTAAATTCACACAAGAACTTGCACACATCTACAATGATATGTCATCCCTACATAAATAGGCAATTTCTTAAGAAGTTTTACAATACCGTAGATACCAAAACGATGGGGAAAACCTCCCCATAAACCTATGTGGGTCAAAAATAATACCCATATGAGAAGAGCATGTTTCTGAGATATCGAGCACATTTTTTTAGGCCAATTTTTTTCTCGTGGGATTGCCGCCTCTAAACCTCAACAAGAAAACTATGGAGAGTGTAAAACAATTTTAGTGTACAAGTCTCTAGATCTTCCACACATGAAAATAGGCTCCAAAACATAGAAATGTCTCACTTAGAGAGTAGTTTTCCTCCGAGAAAGCTTCTCGAACCATTCACTATTGTCCGTGAAGACCAATCAAAGCTAAAAATAGTTTCAGCTTTCTCCTTTTGACCACCTTGGTCATCATGTCTATTGGATTTTGAATAGTATGAATCTTCTCTAACTTTAAATTCTATTCCTCTAAAGCTATCCTAATGAAATGGTACCTTAATTATATATGTTTCATCCTAGAGTGGAAAACAAATTTCTTACCTAGGTGTATATCACTCACGATTATCACTATATAGATTCCTTCCTCCTAACGCTTTATGCCCTAACTTATCAAGAAATTCTTGTAAACAAACAATCTCTTTGTTTTCCTCTATGGCAATAACATGTTTAGCCTTCATGGTTGAAAAATCTACAAGCTTTTGTAGTAGTGAAATCCAGCTCATTGTTGTCCTACCTACGCTTAAAATATAACATGTCGTGTTCCTTTTACCTAAATATCCAGCCATATTTAAATCTACATAACTACATGTTGATGCAAAATCACACACCCACGGATGCACATCGGGCTTCTAGGTTGATGTTCAGGCATCCAGTGTGATTGCATAACATTGAATCCTTTCTCCAAGTGTGGGACTTGAAAAATGAGAAGGATTCTCCAGAGAAAGGCTGGTTCCTATTCCTCTGTTCAGATGCACCAATAAAACGCAGAGGTTCACCCAAAAACTAACCTAACTACCAAGGAGACAGGGAGAGAGAAATGCATATAAATAAACCTAAGCTAAGGAGGTGATGCACCGAGGAATGAAGAACATAAGCTTTGCAACATAAACACAGACCATATAGATGCAATACCACACCATGCACAGGTAACCGAAATGCAATGAGAGATCAGAATGACAACAATGAATACATGAGAGGATTTAAATTCAATCACAGACATATATATTGCTCAAAGGATCGATTCAAATACATTGCAATGGCCAAGAGGCACAATGGCATTACAGTCCATGTGGGAGGCTTGAAAACTCCACGAATTCTCTTGCAAGCAGGAGAGAAGGGAGGGGTTGCAAAACAGAAATGTCCAACCGTTAGAAAGAAGCCCCTCCTTACAATTTATAGGAAGAATGAGAGAGAAAAGAGAGAGGAATTCGAAATCTGCCCCAACCACCTCCAGAATGCATTTAACTCATCTCATCATGGTAGAAGTGGCGGATCTCGGCGAACTTGGCGGGCGCCTTAGCTGTTGAGATCGGCGAAATTTATCCTGCTGCATTAAAATTGTTCGTTGACGCATCACTTCTGTTTGTTATCCGCGCCAGAGGCGTTTCTTGATTTTCATCCTCCAAACTGAACCAAAATACAAGATTGACCTTGGAAATGTGTAGAGAATTTTACCAGCTTTCCATTGATACAAAGAACGCGCAAATCCGAGCTCTGGATCAAAAGTTATGGCAATCTGAAGATTTAGGGCACGGAATAGGTGAAAACGGCTTTTTGAATTCCTTCCCGCGCTCTGCCGCCTGGATGACACGTGGCGGGCTCTGATTGGTTGAATAATTCTCTCTCCTCTGCCTTTTGGCGGGCTTTCCTTTGAAATTTCCTCATGGACCCTTAAATGGGACACGTGGCAAGATCCTAATGGTTCGGCTCGGTGCTCGAAAACTCGCCCTTTGACTTTTCTGACCTTTACTCTATGAGGACACTTGGCAGCTTTTGATTAGTCTGCGGGCCTGCCAGCTCTTTCGCGCCCTTCGCGTCTTTTTGTCCCGGATGTCCCAAACCGTTTGGGACAAAAACCTCCGATCCGCCCGAAATGGGCTTCCTTGTCCCTCATTCGGCCGATGACGTGGCACAATTTTATTGGCTTTCGGCTCCTTCGGCGATCCGCGCCCCGCGCGTCCCTTTGTCCCAGTTTGCCTTGTGTTCTTTGTGCTGATTTCGGTGAACCGGCCGGTTCACGTCCTTTTGGCCCGCTTGTCCCATTTTGCCTTGGACTGTCTGGCCCTTTTTCGCCTGGGGCTAGGTTCGGCGCCTTTTGGCCCGCCCGATTGTCCCATTTACGTCCCTCTCAAGCTTAGCCAATTTTTCCTCTTTCGAACCGCATTTCGCGCCCGCCGCGTACTTTGTCCCAGCATGTCCCTCATGCTTTGCGGCTGTTTGTGCTTACTTTCGGCCGAGCCATGCAATGGTTCGGGCCTTTTGTCCCAAATGTCCCGACTGCCCTAGGACTAGGACTTAGTCATTTTTACGATTTTTTCCTCGGATCAACCTACTTACCTTCTGAACCTCTTTTTGCATTTTCTCAGAGCTTGCTCTTTTCCTCTCAGACAGGGACTTAGAAAATATTTGAGGGGACTCTAGCAACATGATTTTGGCCCCGAATCAATCAATTTTCCTGGGACTTGAATATTCGATGCATGTTATCAAAATTACCTGTGGGGGAATTTTGACAACACTACACAAAGTGGTGTCTCGATCCACTGTAGCATAAAACTATCTTCAACTTCCCTCTCAAATACTAAAGGATCCATTTTTCTACCTTCCAATGATCTTTACATGGATCACTCATAAATCTACTTACGGCTCCCACCGCATGGGTAATATAAGGCTTATTACACACCATGACATATATTAAACTACCAACCACCGATGAGTAAGGTACCTTGACATATGGTTTCTCTCCTACTCTATCTTGGGACACGAATCCCTTCATAACTTGAAATGTCATGCTAAAGCAGTCTCAAACAGCTTTAGCATCTTGCATATTAAACCTCTCCAAGACCTTCTTAATGTAATCTACCTAAGATAAAGTCAACTTTCATTCCTTCCTATCCCGAGATATCCTCATACCAAGGATTTGTTTAGCTTCCCAAAAATTCTTCATAAGAAAGGAGTCACTTAGTTACTTCTTCATTACTTTCATTTCCTACATGCTTTTACCAAAAACCAACATGTCACCCATATACAAGCACAGGATAATGTAATTGTCATCCTAAAATTTCCTTATATACATACAATGGTAATAATGACATATAATATAACCTTGGTCCATCATGAAGCTATCAAGTTTATTATACCATTGATATGGATCTTGTTTTGGGACATAAAATCTCTTCTTCATTCTACACATTGTCTCCTCTTTACCTTTGACCTCATAGCCCTCTGCTCCGCCGCATATATAATCCTCCTCTAAATTACCATAGAAAGTGTAAGTCTTTTGTTTCCACTATTTAAAGAATAGTTCTAATAGAAGTGATTTTTACTACAAGAGAAAAAAATATCCTCAAAATCTATACCTTTTTTTCTATGCAAACCCTTGACCACCAACCGGGTCTTGTTATTTTCTTGCCTCCTTCCTCTTTAACTCGTACACCCACTTGTTCTCAGTAATGCTCTTTTCCTTCGGGTAACTTCACTAAATCCTAACTCCTGGTTTCCATGAGAGACTAATACTCCTTATTCATGGCTTACTCTAACTTCTTCTTGACATCTACCTACATTGTTTCATCAAATATCTCTAGCTCTCCACTGTCAGTGAGTGATAAATAATAAAGAGAAGGAGAAAAATTGCAGGTGATCTTCTTTCCCTAGAATACCTCCTCAATATAGGAGTTTGGGGTTCTTGTTGAGTAGGTTCATGAACTGATTCATGTGTCACTTTCCCATCCAAAATATCCTCTAGCACTGCATATTCTTTCCCATAGTTGTCCATGATTTCCTACAAATTTTCTTATACATAAACTTCTCATTAAAGACCACATCCCTAGATCAAATGATTTTATTTTCCTTAATACTCCAACATTTATATCCAAATTCATCACCACCATAACTAATGAAAGTGAATTTTTATGATTTATCATCTAACTTGGTTCTATCATCCTTATCAATATGGAAAAATACCTCACATCCAAAGACTCTTAGAAATGAATAATAAAACTTCTTACTGCACCAAGCCTCTTCGCTTATGCCTCCATCTAAGGAACTTGAGGGTCATCTACTTATCAAGTACATAACCTGTTCATCGCTTATACCCAAAAAGGAAGAGGTAGTCCCACATGTAACCTCATGCTCCTAGCTCATTCCATTATTGTCTTGTTCATCCTTTCGACACCCCATTCTCATTGGGAGTTCGTGGAACCATATTTTGCCTACGGATTCCATTCTTAGAACAATTATCATTAAAATCGTTATCGCAATACTCCCCTCCATTATTTGACCTAAGACATTTTAGCTTAAGACATGTTTCATTCTCTACCAAGGATTTCCATTTAACAAAAGTTTCAAATACATCATATTTATTTCTAATACAATATACCCAAAATTGTCTTGTTACATCATCAATAAAAGTAACATAATAATTTAAACCCCAAGAGATGATACCTGAGCTATCCTCTGCATGCACATTGAAATGTATTAGCACTAACTTACTCTCTTTCTTTGTAGGTCCAACCTTGAGAAACTTTACTTGCTTTTGTTTCCCATATACACAGTTCTCACAAAAATCCAAACATGTTTCTTTAAATCAGGAAAATTATTCTTTATGATCTGCATGCCCTTATGGCTCATACGACTAAGCCTATAGTACCAAAATGTTGTATCTGCTTTCGAACGCGCAATATTAAAAGCATTACCACTACTATGTTGTATCATAGGGAATGGATTGATCTAGAGAAGGGCTTGGGAGGATTCATAATTTTTTTATAATAGGGTATAGTTGTCATGTTTTCAAGTTGAATTTTTCCCTTGTAAAAAAATAGGACAACACAAGTATAGGTACTATAATATAAATAACTTTTGTCATGTGGATCACACACTCGTTGAATCATGAAGTGATCCAAAGTGTAACATGGGAACATCCCCAAGGTGAGGGAACTATGCTCGTTGGGATGAACCTACGAGTAGGTCGATTCCTTACTAAACTATGTACATCCGATGTAAGATCAAGGTGAAAAACTATAATACTTTGAAATATACTAACCTAACTATTTTGTGGAAAATGATAAAGGGATAATTGAAATATATGAAAAATGAGGTGATGCACTAATTTTTTTAGGAAAATAGAGCTTCTTCACATTCATAGAGTATTATTTCACAACACTATATAATATGCACATCTCATTATAATATTTCCAATCAATGCTTTTGAGAATACAAAAATCACGATAACATAAGTGATCTAATATCACCCATAACTGAAATAATTAAAGATTGTATACCACATTTCACAAATTAATTTATAAAGATATCTAACATGGAGAAAAAATAAACCACTTGCATACAAGGAATTGAAAAACATCCATAAGTATCAAATGTGTTATTTAAATGCACAACACATCAAACATTTAAAGGAAAAATATTGTTTTGAATATAACTAAGGCTAAAGCTTATTCATGGACTCCCAAAATTGTATATCCTCCTTGCAATAAAATTTAAAGTACCCTAAAAAAATGTATCCTCCTACTTATAAACTAAGAGGATTGAGAAATTATAGCTATGCCTCTTAACTATTACATACTAAAAATAGAATGCAATTATTCTTAGGAAACAGTCCCCCATAAAAATAATAGAATGGTTGTTTAGGTTTGATTGAGTCAAACCTACAACTTCCATCAATGTTGTATCTTGGGGACTATGTAAAAATGGCCTCCAATTCTGGCTAGGAATAGTGCCAACCTTTTCTTGATCCTATTCTTCCTCCTTTTCCTCTAGCAGTACCTTGTGTCTATAATCAAGAAACCTCTTAGCTATCCCTCAAACCTCTTCATCATCCAAGTCCACATGCATAGCCATTCATGACCTCTCAACTGAATTGATTTCTCTGGCCAATTTTTGAGTTTTATATTTCATGACATTCTTTAGATAACTTAAGAAGTTCGATAAGAAACCAATTTTTAAACAAAATCAAGATCAAAATATTTAGCTACATCATTTTCTTGGTTCACAAAACTTTTAAACCAGGTGACAATCTAATTGGAAGAAAGTGCATTAATATTTGTGTTTAGAAACTTATAATGAATCCTTCAAATTCTTCCATAATATCATTAAGGCCATCGATTTCCTCAATTCTTCTTTCATATAACTTTGACACGCATTCCTACAATAGTTAGCCTCTAAATTTCATTACTTCATTAAATTCAAATAGTTTTGCAATATCATCAATAACTCCTTCCTTCAAAAGGATATCAGACTCAACACTTCGTACTTCCTTCTAAGTCTCAAAAATAAGTTACAATTATCACTCTCCTCGGTGAGGAGTTCATTCATTTTGAGAGGGAATATTTCTTATCATACACATCATTATAAATATTAACAACATCCTTAATCATTTCTTCTCCTTCTTAACCAAACTTTCCATCCATGTCCCTACTTGCTTGTCCTCTTGTTCGATCTTCTCCACCACAGGAGAAAGTGGTGTCATCAAAATTTAGAGGTATGGTGAGAGAAGTATTATGAATGAGGGACGTGTGGTTTTAGTAAAGACTACGGTCAAATATTCAACCTTAACCTTGAGCTTATCTTTAATTACTTTATCATTTTTTAAATTTTCTAACAAGTTATCCAAGGAAACTTGAACATCTATTTTTCTCCATTATGAGTTGATTTTCTACGAGAAAACCTAGATTTTTGATAGTCTTTGCTACTCTGTGATAGTTTCTTTGGTATTTCATGTAATTAGGTAGTAATCTCAAAAAAATCTCCCTTGTTTGATCAAATGACAAGTTAGAAATAACCCTTGGCCTCTTGGCTTATCTCTCGGGAGGGTGGATCTATGATGCTAAAATTGATAATCAAAACTTTCTTCTTATGATTTTGTGTCTTCTTATTCATCCATGAGGAATGGAATAAGAATACTTGGTGGATAATCTAGGTATTTCTATGGTGGATATTGGTTGAGTGGGTGTAACTAGGGAACTAGTTTCATTCATCATTGTGAGAGGCAAAGATATGGCGACGATGGAAGGCGGAGTGGAAAGAATGGCCATAGGTTTTGATGAGATGGGAGTAGAGATGAGAAGAGTTTGTTGAGGGAGAGGAGTCCAAAAGGGGATCCTAATACCTAAACTTCTCCATTGAAAGAGAAGGAAGGGAGGAGAAAACCTCAACCATAGGGAGATGTGGTGAGGATTATAGAAGAAATAGGAATGGAGTAAATGGAGGACATGGTTAGAGGAAGAGTGAGAGGTGGAGGGGGAAGGCGCAACCAAGAATGGTGAGGATGGAAGAGGTGGAGAGAGAGGTGACTGCAACACTTGAGAAATTGCAAGAAAAACACCAAGGTTAATGAAATTTGTTGATGACACTTTAGGAGATGTGGCTCTTGTTGTAGAAAAATTTGGAAGAGGATCCTAGACCTCTAAAAAAATAAATCTTGCAGGGGTTTTGAAATAGGTTTGGGCATTGAAATTTTTCCTTTAGATGGATTGATATCTGATGACTTGTTTGAATGAGTTATTTGACAAGTTTTTCTGATGCTTTGGTTTTAATTCCCAATGTCATCAACCATTAATAGGTTCAATTTATAATGGGACCTACACTTTCCTTTCATGTTACTACATTCCTCCAAAGACCAATCAATCCATGGCAATGGTTGACTCTTGATATTGAGATAATCATAGGAGGAATCTAAAATATTGTTCATCATCTTGGAGGTCCCTCGGGGATGACCACAATTCCATATTAGGTTACCTCTTGAAGAGATAATATTTTAAACACCCTCTCCTTAGTATGTTTTCATACTTACAATGGATCTAAATATCCTCTAATTGAGGTACGTGGATACTTGGTTGATCCTCGATTTTCTCAACTCTATCCCAATAATTGAAATAGGTGTGATGTTGAAATGTTTTCAGAGTCATCGCTATTACATTTATCCCTCAACATTCTTCACTTTTTATATGGAATCACACGTATACCTTCCTATAGTTATAGGAAACTAGACATCTACCTTAAATTGGTCATGTTGGATCTTATGGTAGTGAAACAACTAACGAACCAATCCATCAAGTTCCACTTATTCATTGGGAACCTAGGAAATTTTTTAGGAGAACCTATGAATCTAGGATCCTTGATGTATGTGAACTTTAGGAATTGTAAAAATAGGCCTCTCCATTCCCTAACATCCTTCCAGAATCATCTCGAAATCCTCTAGTTATATAATTCCTTATCAAAGAAGTATAAGATAACCTGAAGAAAGCATCATTCACTCTTTGGAAATGTTGAGGTCCCTCCTTCATGGTGAGATGAGACTAATATTTAAAAATTTGAGACGTGTTTCTCGATCCTACCATGTGCAACCCTAGGTAATGTCTCATACCTAATACCATATATAAGGTAAGAGGTCATAAATGAAATTCCCAAAGGTCGAACATCTAAAAATTAGAAACAGATAACATTGCTTGATGTGCTCATCCCATTGAATAAGATCACTATTTTTCTTGATAGTGGAAATATACATGGATTTCCATTCCTAGAAATCTTTGGAAGAGGAAGTCCGTGACCCTTCTCAATAATGTGATGATATCATTCACCTCTTGAATAAAATTTGATCGAGGTAAGTTTTAGGGAACCTTGATAGTAAAATCTTATTTTCACCAAATAACTTTTGTTAACGATTCTCAAAAAGTATCAATTTTCATGACCCAGTGCTCAAGGGAAGAATATGGAGAAATGGTAGCATATGTTTCAACATCAGGAAGCCTTAATAATTCTTTGAAAATTAGTATCCAAGTTTGATTTCTACCGATCCATCATCATCTTTCACTATGTGTGATTCTTTATCAAAGTGTGAAGTGGAAATAAGCACAAAATTTGGGCATTGCATGGATGGGGAAATACAACAGCTAGGGAAAGCCCACTATCAAATATCAACTACATCCATGGTTTCTTGTTTGGATCCTTGACCCTCTCCCAAAATTTGGGAAGGTCGATGTGCCCCAAATCTATGTCCCATGATATTATCGACATCGGAGAAATGCTTGAGGGGGTGTCACCCCTTAAAAGTTGTATTTCAATTTTATCCTTCCCCTTAGAAGAGGACCCAAACATATATTTTTCTGGAAAACCCCAAAATACCATTGAATGGAAGATCAAAGTTGAGGGAAGAAGTGTAACCCTATAAAATAACTCTGCAAACGCTACCTACATGTCTCGAATGTGAAAATCGACTCAAAATCTCAAATCGGAAGTCTAACCCCGATTTGCAATGCCAAAAATCTAAAAGAAAAAAAAATGAAATCTCAAAACTTTGAAACTCCAAATTTAGAAATATAAACTTTTGGCGTTGTAGCTCCAAATTTTGATCTAATCACAAAATAAATCCTACAAAGCACCTTTGTTCTCCAAAAATCTTTTCTCCCTCGAAGCAATATTTTCCTTGTTCATATAATGGGTTTAAAGCCTATGATTATAAATAATTAAAAATTACAACCATGAAAGAGCCATGGGTTTAGAATTCAAAAACAAAACCTCAAGGAAGACACAATGAAAGAAATAAAAAGGGAAGTTCCCATGAGAGATGTAAAAATATTAGAATAAAACCCTAAAAGAGACCAAAAGGAAAGACAAAAACAAACTTGCAAAACTTACCCAAAACCCGATGAGAAAACAAGAAATAATGCTTCAAAAATATCTAGGGAGGTACATTTGAACTCGAGGCATGTCAACATGTTAGAGTACTAATTTTTCCAGTAAAAATGACAAGTAAAACTTTCCTTTTTATAGGAAAGTGAAAATTAATTACCCCACGTGTGACACATGTGGGTGGTTAGCATTTATTACCATCAAAAAGTCGAGTTTGAGGTCATGTAATTTTCATACAACTTCACATCGGACTCAAGTTCAAAATGATTATGAAGTGATCAGATTTTGAGTTTGGAAGATGACGTGTAGTTTTTCATGAAACTTATACTTTAGATTCAAGTCTAAAATGGTGTTGAGAATCGAACTTTCAAAACTCGGTGAAATTTACATGCAAATCACACCTAAAGTTTCAAATTTTGGATCTAAAATGAATGGAGTGGGTTTTAGGAATCATCAACTGTACATTTTACATGAAAAATGTATGTTGACTTCAAAATCTAAATGAAGAAAATGAGACTAAGGAAATTTTGAAACAAATTTCTTGAAAAATTTTTAAAATGGGTATAGTAGAAAATTGTAAGAAATTTTTCAAAACCTTTTGCAAGGGAAAATTATAAGGTTAACATTTTTGGCAACATCTTGGGATGCTTTCATTTAAGCATTATTCTAGTAGCCTTAAGCAATCCATTAGGCATAGGATTCCTCACCTCAAAACACACAGTAAAAAAACACAACCAGAAAATGAAAATAGAACAAAGAAAACAAAACCAAGCAAAAATGGAAAGATAATGTGTAAAGTACTTAGAGGAAATGAACCTCAACTAATAGTGTAAAAGGTGAAACTTTCTTAAAAGAAATTTTTGAGGTGTATCCCATTCACTAGAATGGGTAGTGCTTCTCCATTGAGTCTGGATAGGAAAAATGAATTTTCCTCCTTACATTCTAGGATCATGTATGGCCCGCTCCAAAGAGCGTCAAATTTCACGTGCATTCCTACCTTAGCCCTATCTCGTGTCCCATTCGAAGAAAAAATATCCTTCTTAAAAATACTTGTAAATGACCTTCTTATAATTTTTTTCTTTTTTAAGCTCGATGCAACTCCAAAGTATTCATAGCCTTGTTCCTAGTTTCTTCCAACTCCATCAACTTAGTGAATCTCGCTATTATAGGATCACTTTCCATAACATCCAGGATGGTGAGATAACTCCAAGAGGTAAATTCTAGGGACATAGAAATATTTTCCTCCCTACCATATACTAGAATGAAAGGGGAGTTTCCAATGGCCCTTTTTGGTGTGATCCTATCTTCCCACAAGGTAGTATTTAATTGGGTATGCCAAGTCTATCATTATTATCCATTGTTCGTTTGATAATACATATCATGTTCTTATTGTTGGACTTGGCCAAACCATTTCCTTTCTGGTAGTAATTAGATGAAGTTTTAGAGTATACACTGTTCTTAATAGCCCACTCACCGAGCTTTGTGCCCATGAAAGCCATAGAATTATTTGAGATCATTTTGAAGGGAACACCAAACCTCATCATTATACCTTCAAGAAAATCTAGAACAAACTTCTCATTTCCTTCTTTCAATGCTACCTCTTCCATCCACCGAGTGAAATAATTTTTCGTAGTCAATACCCACTTATGTCCATCACTTGATGGAAAATTTATCACCCCGATGAAGCCTAACCCCAATTAAATAAAGATTTGATCTACTTGGATTGGATGAAGGATAAAACAACTAGCCTTTTTTTCCTGTGAAGAAAGCACATTCTTTACATTTCCTTACCCACTTATGGGCATCTTTAAATAGATCCGGATAATAATAACCAACCCGCATAATCATCCTTACATTTTTCTCTCGAAAAATGCCCCTGAAAATCCATTATGGAACTCCTCTAATATTTTATTAATTTATTTGATACCTATGCATCTACGAAGGATTCTATTCAAATCTCTTCAAAAGAGTGTGTCTTATATGAGGACATAGAGAATAGATTGAATACAAAAACTCCTCCTCTAGGTTTTTCTAGATCGGAGGGGTATTCTCCTAATAGTAGAAAATTCTTCATATTGAACATCCACTTAATAGGAATATTTTCCTCGAAGTGATTATGAAACACATTATCACATCCATCTTTTGCTTCCAAATCAGCTACAAGTTATTGGCATATGTCTTTCCCTCTAACTAATTTGGCCACTTTAATCGTGCATCATTTTCCATCACCTTGGTGATTCATCCATCTCATTTCTCATTCATATATTTATTTAATAGGAAATCCTTGACCCCCGGATGTGACACCATTAATTAAATCTTGTTGTTCGACAACATGTGTTTGAACTTATTTAAATCCCGAATAATAGAAAAAACTCTTTCTCAACAAATGAGTATTTGAGCTCATAATATTTGAGTGACTAGCCGAAGTTGTTCCATTAAATCATCATTCCACCGATTAAGGATCCCGAGATGATTTCGTGTCCCGTAAAATCATAGAGAATGAAATCCCTCTCATACTTAGGATTCACTAATGTAGGATCTTGAGAAATAGTTGTCTTGATAGCTTCAAATCAATCTTTCCTTCTTTAGTCCAAATTGAAAGGGTATGTTCTTTTTCAACATGGCTATTAATGGTTTAGCTAAGGTGGTGAACTGAGGTATGAACCTTCTCACAAAGTTGATGAATCCTAATAAAATTTGAAGGCTATTCTTGTTACTTAGAAGTGAGAGAGTTAGAATAGCATGGATCCTTTATGGATCAATTGAAATCCTTTCCACTTGAAACAATATGTCCCAACAAATTTCCTGATGAACTAAAAAAATACACTTCTTTGGATTTAATGAAACCTAGAATTCCTGGACCTTTTAAAACATTTTCTAAATGGTCTATGTGATATTTTTCATGTTTGGAATATATTGTTATGTCTTCTAGATAAACGAGGATCATATCATTTATCACCCTTTTGAAAGCCATATCCATGGCTCATTAGAAAGTGACCCTCACGTTGGATAATCCAAAAACACATTATTAGAGGCATATGTGCCCCATTTGGTAGTAAATATTTTTTGAATTGATTTGATTCTTTAACCAAAATATGATTATAGCTGGAATAGGTGTCTAGTAGAGAAAATATTTTTGCACTGCCAATATTTTTAGAATGTTCCATGGATGAAAAAGGGTAATAATCCTTCACGGAAGGTCTCATTCAGTCTCTAAAGTCTACACACACGTATTTTTCTCCATTTTTATTCTGAAGTGGAACTAAATTATCTACCAGGAGAAATGTTTAAATGGAAAGATGATACTAGCCTCAATGAGCTTCGATAGTTCTTTCTTCTTAAGTGGTTCAATCCCTAATTGGCTTAGTATTTGGGTTAAGTTCAATAGTGTGCTATACCAATCCTAGATTGCAACCATGAGGGTATTCATAACTCCTGGAAAATATATCATTATACTCTTGACAAAGACTAATGAAGGCCTATTTTTCTTCCACAAGCATACTTTTCCAATCTTCAAAAATTTATCCTCTATGATCCGAACTTGCTCAAAATCATCTTCTTTCATAAACATGTTGGCACTTCATCTTTTAAATGGTCATTTGAATTGAATATTGAATCAAGAGTGACTAGATCTTTTGGAAATTTATTGGTCTTCAATTTTATGATTTGATCACTATATGATTTTTAAAGTCCTGGATTGGTTCTTTGAGGACAAATCAGGTTCTTCCTACAAAATAATAATAATAATATGCTTGTATATCAAAGAATTTCCAACTACTTACGTTGTCTAGTACTATAGGTCTAACAACCATTTTAAGTATTTGTTGTCCCTATTTCATGATATCAACATGAATATTACATGGAGAACCTACTTTTGACAAGCATGTCCACATCTTTATTTTGATTCCTATGAATTACATGAATATCAAAGGATTCAAATTCCTTAATCATATCTCACACTCTACTCTTATATGAACTCAAAAGATCATTTTTTATCATGTTTTGAGCTCTAATTGATGTACAACAAGATCAATATCACCAAAAATGGTCAATGCTTTTATACCCCTTTTGAGCTAAGAGAATCCTTGCTTCAAATCTTCGTATTCGGCCACTTATTTATGCAATCTGAATGAATTCGAAAGACGAGAAATATTTCTTACCTTGCGAATAAATCATTATAAAAACAACACCAACTCCATTATTTTTCTTGATCCATCAAAGAAGAGCTTAAATAAACCGTCAATGTCATCCTAGGTTTTGAAAAGGTTTGGCTTTTCTTTACAATTATAATAAGTTCCCAACCCAATTTCTTCTAACTCCAATGCTTGAATATTAGTCAAATTGATTTTTATGCTCAAATCATCAAGTAAAATATTAGGGACTTCTTCCACAAGAGTGGTAGACTCATGATCTAATTTATTCTTCTTGATCATGTAAGGCATAATTTCCATTGATGGAATTAGGAGTATAAGGTTATACATGATTTTGACAAATAAAATTTTCCCTTATGGTTACTTTCATTCCGTACCTAGTTTGGAGCAGCATGTGTGACCAATCAATAGATATATAATCTCCCATTTTGGTAGTGAAATATCTAGAGAGACATAGTGAAAAAAAGGTGGAAGATCAATGACTGATATGTCCTATGTGAATGAAAAGATTGGAAACACATGAATAGTAAGATTGAGATCCTTTATAATCTCAATAGTTTGAATTGTTGTCCCATCCAACTTAAAACCACCCGATACTAGTGTGTATTAAATACCCAACACATATCTGCAATCTGTTTAGGCATCACAGATTTGTTGGTGCCATAATTTATCATACAATTATGTACCAGTGATTGTCAATAATAAAGACATATAGAATGGTAGTGGCTTACTAGTCTAGGAGACATTTCTTCCTTCACGTTGGCATAAGCTGGTCGTAGTAGGCAACCCATGCTTAACCATTTTGATATATGTACTAGAACTTTTCAAAGCTTCCTGACAGATTCCTCTCAGAAGGAATTGAAAGTGCCTCCCACATGGTGACATTCAATTTTTTCTTCTTAATTTGTTCCATAATAGTGAAAGGAATACTTCCTATCCTCGAAAATGTTTCTTTTAACATTAGCATATTCTTTTGGAAAAGGGGTTTTTGGCACTATAACATTTAGTAGAAAAGTATTTTCTAACATCTTGACAAACCCATGTCCTTGATAATTTCCTTTCTATTTCTTTACTTACAAAACTTGAAAACGAGGTTGAAAAGAATATGCCCGATCAACCTTTGGTGGCTAGCCCTCTATTGCCCTTTTTTATATTGGGTATTAGAAGTAATTGATGTTGACTCTGTATTGAATCCATAAAAATAATCTTAGTTCCAATTCAAGAAGGTAGTATTCCTGTTATCTTTGATTGATTAGAATCTTCTTATGGAGGAGCCTCTTCGTCTGTTCCATAGGGCAAATATGCTCTAAACCATGAGGGCTTGATTGAGTACCCCATTAGGACATAAATTTTTATTATGAGGTTGAGAACATGGGTAACACCACTCATATTCTTGAATCAAGTTATTTTGATAGGGGACAAGGGATCTAGTAGAAATAGTAGAAAGAAGGTTTTAACATTGAAAGGCCCGACATTGGCAATTTGATTTTGAGGTTTATTTTTATTCTAGAAGGGTTACCTATTAGACGATACTTTTGGTTCTAGCGCTGATAAGGATGTGTATATTGGCATTGTTGTCTCTTAAGGGCTACCAATTCATTTTCGAAGGTTTGAAGTGATGGTTTTAAATCATTAAAATAATTTTGTGGGGTTGGTGAAGATGGAGCTAGCTTGAATCGGGAAGTGAAGGAAGAGGAGAAATACTTATTTGATTAGTGGGGAACTCGGGATACTAGAGGCATTGGTGGTCTTAGAGCTATTTTGCCACCCTAGATCAATTAATTTTCATCTCTTATGGAAACATCATAGGCATCAAACAATGTTGCTCCACCCATTGACTTAATCATGTGACAACAAAATCATTGTTCGAGATCCCTTAAATAGTAGAAAAAAATGTTAGTTGGGGAAGGCTTTTGTTATGTTTGTGGAGCCTGTTTTCATGTTAGAGTGTGGTACACCTTCTATGTGTTACACTCGGTATTTTTACAGCGGTCCCGCTCGCCGGTGAGCGGGTCAAGGGGTTCGGGGCAAAGCCCCCAAATAAATTTTCATGGGTGGTTTATTAACCCATGGGTAATGGGTAACCGTTATGGGCTGTTTTTGGGCCCATGGTTTTTCGGTACCCATTGTTTTGATACCCACGGTTTTTTTCCATGGTTTTGATACCCACGGTTTTGTATCAAACTACTTAAGCAATTGTCTATTTATATGGTCTTATGCATATGATAGATAGACAAGCAAATGTATTGCAGATGTGCTTTGAATTTGGGTGTGAATTTTGTAGAGTTTGTTGAGCATAGCTCCAAACGGATCTGGGTATTGTATTGAGAGAGTGGAGGCTTGTAATAAAATCTGAGCAAGTGATTCTTGGTGGACGTAGCCCAAATTGGGTGAACCACATTAAATCTTGTCTCTCTATGTTGTGTTATTTATTTTGCACTTTTATTTGAGATCTGTAATATTTTCTACATATTAGTTTCTACTGTTGCGATTCTGTAAGGGATTATTCCACATATTTTATCTCTTATTTCCTAACAACTTTATCGATAATAGAATGCTATTCCAAGTTTTTGGAATTAGAAATTTAAATCTCCATTGAACTATTGAGGATATATCTTTATGGTGGTTAACTATTCCATGAGTGACAAGTAATCACTCTTATCCTCAAACTATTTGTAAAGCTTCTCTCCTAACTCATCCTAATTGCATACAGATCCATGAAACAATTGGAGTGATTTTCCCTTAAAAGAAATAGCAAGAAGTTGGACTATAACATTATCTTCCATGACATTATGAACCACAAAGCTACTAGATGATTAACTAAAACATGGGGTGATAGTTAATTTAAGATATGAAAGACTGTAATAAAGTAAATAAATGCAATAAAGAATGATCTAAATTATCTAAGTAACTATGCAAAAGGAAATGCTAACCCTAATACATGCGAGGGAAGAGGAAAGAAATCAATCAATAAAAGAAACTCATAGGATAGTGTCATAGAGATAACTAAAAATATTGAAGTAGGAATGACAGTGTAGAATCCTCGAAAAGGAAGGATACTGAGTATCTAGCTAGATTGGAGTGCCCGAAGAGGGAGTGGGGCACTGTGGGACCTTTGGTCTACAAATCAATGGGTGCTTTCTGGTATGTGTAAAATCTCTAAAACGATATTTAGTGATTTAAAAGATGGTCTAAGACCCTCTTATTTATTGCATGAGATTCACTTTCCCATGCCGATGTCACCAATAATCCAAGATGAAAAATACATGCAAGACCCCAAAACAAGCATCAAACCCCCAAAAATAAAAATTCATATGAATGGGTCGAACTGACCTCAACTGCCACAATGGTGGACTTAATAACTTAGTGTTGTACTATATTTAGAACCCAATATATTTCTATGTGTAAGTGTACATGAGGTTGCTCTTGTACCATTCACACTTTGTGAAGTAGCGAGTAATAACATTATGTAGAAAGTGTAATAGAATGTGTGCATGAGATAGAATAAAATCCCTCCCCTATGAAATGTGATGCAAATGTCTTATCCTTATGCCTTGTGATGGAGCTATGTGGATGCAAGTGATCTCTAATGCAATAGATGGATGATAGTAGTGAATGATGCTAGGTCCCTCATTATGGTCTCATAATTTTATATTTATAGGGTTCTCTTGATCTAATTTCATAATTAAACCCAAAAAGGTCGAAAAAAATAAAGATAAAGATCTCAAACGGCTAGAAAGAGTCTAAAAGTTACGGGAAAGTGAAAAAGGACCGGGTTTCCCTTGTGGGACCAAGGCACCCACAGACGCCCCAGTACTAATCTGGGTGCCCC